>BJKM01000110.1:0-590000 GCA_015082035.1 Chaenogobius annularis | reverse complement strand
CAAGTCTTTTTTATTTGACTATAGTACATTTTGTTAATTTTTTATATCTATGATTAGGATTTGAACTACTGTGTTAGTTACCAAAGAGCTGAAATGCTACATAAAAATTGGAAAGAGGGCAAAATATATTTTCAAAGCACTATGAATCCTTTAAATGTCTGTAAACAAATCTAAATCTACATTTAAATTCCAGACTAAAAAGGCAAAAGTGAAGTGGAACATAATGCGATTTCAATGGAGAAACTGGGATTAAGCACAGAATATCGCAAAATATGAAAAATCAAGGTGGTTTTGGCAAATGAAAAGCACTCAGATACACGAGAGTCATATCAGAACCCAACTGATTACGTGAGACACAGCATTTTTGATGATGCCTAAATCCTGATATTTTTTTTACTTTTAAAGATGGACAAATATTTACAGAAATGTTGATCCCACAATTGTTTATTTCATCTAAAGATCTATTACATACTTCACCACAAATTAGATGTTTTGTGAAGCTCAATTGCAATTTTGAAGCTAGAAAATAGTCAAAAGGAAAAGAGCTGACCTATATTGTTGTCGTTTTGGTTATAAATACTGGTAGAACATTGTTGAAAATGTGTTATGGTCCACTTCATTTTACCTCCAGTCGCCTTCATTCTTAAATCTTTTTACATTCTGGAGACGGAGCATTTTAAATGGTCTTTGTGTCAAACAGCACAACTCAATTTTCCTTTGTTGAATACTGACTATAGGGGCAGTTCCTTAAATATAAATCCTTACACACAAACAACAATCACATGGATCATCCCAATATTAAAAAGACACATGCATCACTCTGAAGTCTGTTCTAATCTAGTCGTTATTCAAGGCCAGGTAGAGCTCTTTGGTGAGGAGGCCGCTTTTCTCCACTTGCTGGTGGAGACGATCTTTGCAGTCAGAAAGCAAGTAAAAGGAAACAGAAAGAGAGGAAATCAGGAATCAGGAAAAAGGTAAAGCAATAAGAAAAGAAACCTACCTTTAGGAATGTCTAAATGATACTGCCAGTCAAAGTCCTAACCCCTTTTGCACAAACACACCTCTTTTTCTTACACATTTGAAGTCTTAATTCAAATAAAGTGGCTAAAACTTGCATCCTTCTCATATTTCTTCTCTTGTTGTTTCCTCACGTTTATCCCAGATGCCATTCCTGGTGTAGGAAAGGTGTTGCGTGTGTGCTTGGGTGAGTTTAAACTTGACTACCCTGTGGTTGGTGGGTGCCCACTTAACCCGCTAAGCCACTGCCACCCTTCACGACACCATCTTCATTCATCTTTCTATAATAAACACACTTAACCAATATGTGCTTTTAAATTTATTTCAATATAATACAATAGCAGACAATCATCTTTCTTAAGTCAACTTCACATTTGCTATGCTTTAACGGTCAAATCTTGCCATTCCTCACATACCAGCAGCAATTTAATCTCTTGTTCTGACAAAATAAAATAAAAATACAACTCAAAACTACACTGTGGGGGGGAGCAGCTGTAGCGTAGTTGCGGAGATGAACGAAAGAAAAGAGGCAAATAAAGATTTATTGAGGCAAAAGGAAATTAAAGTAAAATGACAGAGGAAGGAGATGCGGGGTACAGAGAAAAGAGTTTTATTTTGAACGTAACAAAGACGGTTTCTCCGAGTCTGTACAAGAGATGGGAGGCGAGTGATGTTGACATGGGGATGACATGAGAGGAATAGAATAGAATTGGAGGAAAGGCACAGGCGCCGCTCGGCCAACAGGAGGCGCCTTTGTGGAGGGGTGAACAGTTTATCTGTGAGGAGAGAAGAGGCAGAGTGAAGGGACTGCTGCGCCTGGCGAGTGAGCACCACGATGCACCCCGGTCACCACAATACGAGCATGATGCAAACCGGAAGGACACGGCACAAGGAAAACTCGAGAATGCTACAGAAATCACACCGTGTTTAAGAGACAGGCCTTTCTTAACGACAGAAGGGGACCGGCGTTACATTATGAGCCCCGATCACAGTGCGTAAAATTGTGGTTACGTTTCGACAAAAACCCTCCATGCGTCTTTAACAGTTTTCTCGTTTTGTTCATGCACAAAACGGCATCGCCACCAATGATACTCCTCAAATAGTATCATTGTATAAGAACAACAAAACGTCTGAACAAAGCACTTAATATAAGACTTAAGGATCTGTGTAACATTCGTCATCACAATAGTTCAAGTGACAAGAGCAGGGCCGTTTGTAGCTTTGTGGGGGACCAATCCTGAATGCTGGTTAAAGGGGCCCAATTTGACAAGCTTAAATAAGTTACTCCAAATTCCTTATGTAGACGAGCTATGCGCTTGAGGGAGGTTAAAAATAACACTACTTGTTCATACTTTAGTGAAATATATACATGTATTCCTGATGGTAAGCGTGAAAAATTTGTGGAGAAATTTAGAACGTTTCCATTGTGTGTGTGTGTGTGTGAGTAAATGTGATTGGTCCGTTTATTGCTGGAAACGGCCCTGGACGAAAGGCTTGAACTGAAGGACACAGGGGAGAAAGGAGACGGGTGAAGGAGGACAGGTGAAGGTGGGGAGGACAGGCAGAAGACGGGGTGCAGGAGCAGCTGGGAAGTTACATGGAGGTCATGTCGTTGAGGGCGTGGTCCAGCTCCTCGCTGATGGCTTTGTACTTAAGTTTCTGAGAATACAACTCATCTACGGAGGAGAGGGGGTGTGGAGAGAAGGAAAAGAAGTGACCGAGTGGCAGAAAGAAAACAGGAAAATGCAAAAACAAAAGTGGGAAAATGAGAATGGCAAACCTAACCTGACTTGTGTTTTTCCTATTCTGCATAAAGAATTAGTCCAATATTGGCTTGTGTTTAGTTAAGAGTGTACAAAGGTTAAACTGAACAGAACTGTGTAAACATACAACAATTCATAATGCAGGCCCAACCGGAAACAAGGTATGTCCCGCGATAAGTGTCAACCGTAGTGAAGTACTTACAGTGTGTGAGAATTTGTTTAAAATCAATGAGGAAAATATTACCTTCAAGGTCGTCAATGGTCTTCTCAAGCTTGGCGACTGATCTCTCAGCGAACTCAGCACGGGTCTCAGCCTGTGGACCACATGTGGAGGAGTCAAGAGTCATATTATTGACACTTTTATCGAGGTAAAGCGTGGGTCTTTCTTTGCCTTTCATTTGTGTAAAAGCATACATTTACAATTATTTCGTAAATATTGTTTACACAGTTTTAATTGAGTATTTTATTTATTTAGAACTTTTCATGATTTTGGCTTGATTTGATTGGAATCGTTTTAGAATTGAGATTAAAGTGAGTATTTATTCCTGTTGTTGCTTTAAAAAAAAAAAGTTTGTCTCTCTTCAGCCTTTTGGAAACTGATTGTGTATAAAATGTATAAAATGTGTTCTATGAATGTGGATTCGAAAATGTGTGACCTAAAAGTATGAAATGCGACATTACCTCCTTCAGCTTGTCTGTCAGGACTTTGATCTCCTCCTCGTATTTGTCCTCCTTCTGTGAGTACTGTTGGACAAATGTTGGACATAAAAACCATCAGATACGAAAGCCAGCATTTAAGAGTGGAATAATAAGAAGAATAAGCTTCACTGAAACCACCACCAGCTCTAGCCGCATGCACAAAGACCGAGAAGAACCACCTACCTTCTCAGCCTGGGCCTCCAGTGACTTCAGATTGTTCGTCACAGTTTTCAACTCTTCCTCAAGTTCAGCGCATTTACTGGAGTTTTAGGAAATTAGGACAGAGGGGAAAGTAGAAGATTGACAAGGAGGGAAAGTGAAAAAACATTGTTAGAAAAGAAGAGAAACCCAAAGTATCAGAAAGCCCAACGTCAAAGCCGAGGTACGCTGGTCCACGTCACAAACACAGTACATAGTTGGGTGGGCGCTATTCCGTAATTATTATTTTAATTATTCTTTAAGCCTTCAAGGAGCAAGTTGCATTCATGATCTGACTGTGTCAAAATGTCAGGTGGAGGAGGGCAGGGATTATTATCTTGATGCTGCGTAACATTTAACAGGGTTTTACAAAAGCTATAAATCCACATATTTAACGTAATTATGATTCGTTTGTGATTGGTTAAGAAAAAATGACTTTAACCTACATCTTATACGTTATACAAAACTATCAAGCCAGTGTGATTGAGTAAAAGAAAAAAACCTTTTGGCGATTCAGTGTAAGAATTACGCTTTATCTTGTGGCTAGATAGACACAGTAATTGGAACATTTTTTGACCTGGCGGTTTAATATTTTTACATTGCTTTAGGACACAAGTTTTTATTTAATATCGCTTGGAAAAAAATAATAAAAAAAAATTGGATTAATTCTATTCAATTAATTCTTTGACATTTTTTGATGTGCTTTTCTCACTTGCTCACCGTTTAAATTTGGCATTGCATGAACACAACCTGAACCTCAGAAGCACCTCTTAAATAACACCTATCCAACGGCACATACAACAGGTGAATGAATGAAATCAAACCAGATCAAGCCAATGCACATAATGGCATCTCCGGAGCAGGTGGATTTGTTTGCGAGCACTTTCCATGCCATGTTAACGATGTCGGATCGGAGTCTAACGTGATCAGCCTTAAAAGCAAGCCAAGCCAAGCCATGCAGCAGCAGCAGGGTCAGTAAAAGAGGGTTATATAGTCCGCTGTGTGTGCTCATGTACCTGCAGCAATGAGCTGTTTAGTGATTTGTCACTTTGCTCCAAAGCTCTGAGCTCCTCTTCAAGGGTCCGTGCTCGTCTGTTAGTAGGGTGTGGCATACGAGTGCAAGCCAACATCATACAAACCACGAAGAGCATGCAAATAACCAGGACATAAGCAAAATCACAAGACGCCGGTTCAATGGAACGAGCTGTAATGGCAGCGTGTTGTCCTTGAGCAGCTATACAGTGTCCGTCTGTTATATCGGCACCGTTGAAACATCATTAAAATACAACTATTTTGACCGGCAGTGTGTCCAAACATGCCTCAAAGACCACTTGTGTGTGTTATGGTCGCCAGCTCTAATGCAAGGCTTGTAATAATTGCAATATTGAGAATAAATGAAAGAAGGAACAATGTTTTTAGAGGTCAATATTTGTTTGTTTTTGTAGTGTAAGATTTGAGCTGTAGATGGTCAAATAAGCCACTTCCAGAACTATTAAAAGATTATGGAAAGTATATACACAACAAAAATCAGATACAAATCGATACTAAAACTAGTATTGAAATTAGATACTCATTTGAACAAGTACGAATATTGATTTTTTTTTTTTAAATCCCAGGAAAAAATGTCACTATTCTTGAACGGTTTTAGAATTATCTTGAGCTTTATCAGATCCAGTAAGATCACATGGAAAATAAAATAAATAACTTCAAAAGTCTAATGTCAAGTCTAAACAAATGGAATTATCTTCATTGTGGTCAGTCAAAATCAAGTTTTAGTATTTTGACAACGCTATCAATTTAAATTATTTATTTTGTATGTATATATTTATTTACTTACTTACTCATTTAATTTAGCACAAGGTTTTTAACAGTATTGTACATTTACAAAAGCTTCCCCCCCCCCCCCTGGGTTTATTGGAATTTACAAGATTAAGGGTTATCGTATCAGTGGCATGAAGTACTTCTGTTGATTGTGATATTTTCTCAAGCAAATTTATCGCACACACAAAAATGGATGGTGACAGACCTACCGTACCTACACTCCAGCACAAAGTCATAACCACAGACTTCTAAAAAGCGGTGCCGATATTACTAGAGGACACTGTAATCATGGCGGCGTGAGTAAATGTGAATAATACAGCGATCAGCGTAGCATTTTGCCTCACCCTTCTGAGAGCTCGGCGCGCTCCTCTGTGCGTTCCAGGTCACCCTCAATGATGACCAGCTTACGTGCCACCTGAAACCCAAAACAAGTTACCCTTTAGAGAGATTTAAAAGGCTAGTGATAATAATATGACAGTGTGGTGCTGGGCGTTGAGTAACTGGCCTCCTCGTATTTGCGGTCAGCCTCCTCAGCGATGTGCTTGGCCTCTTTGAGCTGGATCTCCTGGATTTCCATCTTCTCCTCGTCCTTCATGGCCCTGTTCTCAATGACCTTCATGCCTCTGTGGTAGAGACGCACAAAGTAAACAGGCAGCCAGGACTGTTCAGTGACACATTAACTGGGATTGAGAAGGAACACACATTTACATGCACGTAAAAGCGAGAGGAATTCATAGCAGGTACATCTGCACTGCGCGTTTAATATGACCACGATCAATTACGAGGTTGTTATTAAACTGTACTTTGCACTAAAGCTACATTACCTGGATTTTTTTCTTCCCTCCTCCAGAAAGTGCGACCAGAACTTTGTGACAAAAATCAGACCGCTTCACGCCGTCTTCATCTAATTAGAACGCATTTATCTAAAGTATTGCAATTTCGTAAGAAAGACTTCGGCATGAGGGTTGATCGGGTGTCCTTTTGGTGGTCTACCAAGCTTCACTTTCTGACTGAAAAAGCTGTTCTGAAGTTGTGCTACTGGCCAAAAAAATAATGGGTGCGAATACTAACCATGTGCCAAAATGTTAGTGAGAGCTAGGAATAAGTTAAATTGAATTAAATAAAAACGTTTGAAAATAAGGCACTATTTTAATGTTATTTTTATTCAGAAGGCCCTAAAGGAAAGGTCACTAGTACAGCAGAATTCTTTATTGATAGATTGTGTTTTCGCCTATTTTAAAAGATAAAAGTATGATCAATATAAATGAATAACAGACAAAATTGCCTACACGACTGGCGGCAGTGAACACGTTTTTGACTGAATTATCCCATCATCCCTGTAACTCCCGAATCCAGCTCTATAGCTAAAAAAAGGCAATGCTTGTTTCTCACACAAAGCAAAGTGTATACACAGCGGCCCATTGATCCGCTTTGGCTCCGGCGCTCGGGGGAACACAAAGAAGCCACTATGGACCCACCTCTCGCTCTCATCTGCAGCCTTCTCAGCCTCCTCCAGCTTGGTCAGAGCGGTGGCAAGACGCTCCTGTGCGCGATCCAACTCCTCCTCAACCAGCTGGATACGTCTGTTCAGGGAGGCCACATCACCCTCAGCCTGGTAGAGAGGTGCAATTAGACAAGTGCAACTCGTACCTGATTAAAGAGCAGGCTCGTGTTCAAACATCATAACCAAGGCATCAATAAGTACAAAATATCTGTACGAATTGGTACGCAGATGTAAATGTGCACCCATATTTATGCAAAGCTGACCGTATTATTATATAGCTCAGCATTAAGAGGAAACGCTATAGGAAAATAATGTTTCCGATCAGTTTGCTCTCTCAACATAAATGCTGTAAGTTAGAAACAACAAAATAGTAAACTGCAACTCTAGATGATGTTCAGTTACTTTGTTTAATCCACTAAATCCATCAGTTTATAACATTGAGGCTGTTTTCTTAATTGTTTTTTTCTTTCATAGGGACATAAAGCACCTACACACACTAAACTTTACGTTCTTGTACTTAACACAGTTTTGACGGATGGCACAGAAGGTTTTGTTTATATCTTATTATTAGCCTGATTTATTAAAGTTTTAACGCCAAAGAAAAAGGCAAGATTTATTTATTTTTTTATACCAATTTTAAGTAAGAACTAGTCAATGCAACTACTAAATAAGACATCCAAAATCCCCTCTGTATTTTTTTTTTTTTAGTATCTATTATGTCAACAAAATGAAGGAATGCATTTCAGTCTGGCTCTGTCCATTTTTCACATTTATATGTCCCAGAATATGTGCAATTTTGGCACATATTCTATTTTTTGTATATATTTTTCCTTACATTTATACAAGTAAACAACAGAAGTTTCAAATTGATATCTCTAAATGTAAGTTTTAGTCATGTTCACCTGCAGTGACTCGCCTTAAATTCAAACTGGGGGGCTTTGATCCCTGCAGCAAATGATTGGCTGCTAATCTGCAATAATGTGTGTTTTCATACATTTCCCTTTCCCTTGTAACAATAGTAATTAAATGTTTTATTTGAAGTGTTGCCGATTAGAAGACTATTAGAGTGTTGAAAGCTGCTGCACAGAGATGTGTCTCTAAAGCTTGTTAAAGCTTGTTAAAGTGTGAACACTGGACCAAAGTGCATCTTACTGATAATGAGTCAAGAGAGGTGACTGCACTGCCCTGGTGAATGATTAGAGAGTCTTAGAGGGAGGGAAAGGTGTGATTCAAAGCCAGATGTATTCGTCTTTCTCCTGACATATCTGCAGAAGAGAATCTCTCATTGCTTGTCCTTATAAGGACAAGAGCGCACACAGTGGCACCTCAGATATTTAGAAATGACTTCCTGCTTTCACCCTGTACAAACGCCCAGACTACGTCCTCTAAATCACACCGAAACAGGTGAATCTGTCCATTAAAGAGTTAAACGCATTCCCACACAGGCTGCGTGGGTCACGCACAGAATGAACACAAACTGGATTTTGACACCAGCGGCCTGATGCTACCAATTACAATAAGGAGCTCTGAAACGGAGCTAAAGTGAACTTTGTAAAACAGGCGCTGTGTGGGGCAAGGCGAGGTGCTTTTATCTGTCCTGGCACAAGGACAGATAAAAGCAGCTACATTTTGACAGAAGAAGGGTGGAGGTGGTCACAAGAAGATGTGCCTTAGCTGCAGTAGCGCACTGAACATGCTTACTTGTTCTTTTGCTTTCCTCTCCAAGACCAGCTCCTTCTGTAATCGCTCGGCTCTGTCCTCTGCGCCGTCTACTTGGTCTTGTAACGATTTGATTTTTCGTTTCACTGCGTCCAGGGATGTTATTCCGGCCATGGTCTACTGCTACAAGGCCTATTCAAAGCGAACTACAACTAGCGGTTCCAGCTCAATTTTTAGAGAAAATGACAAGGCGCAAGATGACGTCCGTGTGTAGTTTGTGCTGAAGGCTGCAGGAGGCGAGCAGCAATAGTGAACGCGACGCACATTGCATTTCATCCAGGAAGTGGCACCAACGCTGACCGCAAACCGGTTCAGCGCGCGCTGGCGCAATGGAACTGCACTGAGGATTTATAATGCTTTACGTGACGAGGAGTAACATGTCAAATTGAATTAAGCTCTAATTGCGTGCCTCTTTAGTTGAAGAAACACACCCAGCCAGTCATCAACATCCAATGTGCTGGGGTTTGCAGCGGCGGCAGTGCAATGGCGACCTCTGCTGTTTAACTGTGGGTACTACACGCAGCAGTATATTCAAACCAATGGAATGGTTGGAATGGTTACTTTGGTGATCACCTTTTTATTTGTGTGTGTGTGTGTGTGTGTGTGTGTGTGTGTCCCTCGTCCCACTTAGACATAGTCCCCCTTTATATTGGATGCCATATACATTATAGGTCCATAAAAAGTTAGATTTACACGGAAAAACGAATTAGAGTAATCATTTTGTCCTCTCAAATCAGAACGTTTTGGGTGTACTGGCTGTCTGGGTTGTAAACATGTTGGAATCCATTGCTGATGAGTGAGAAACAACTGAAAATCAGACTGCACTTATTATCCGTGAACTTACGTTTCCTGAATCCGTCCTTCCATTTCCCCACATTCAACAACTAATAGGTCACATTAATAATTGTGATGATGATTTATTATTTTGATTTTATGATTACGATTATTATCATTATCATCATAAATCTTACCGTCTCAGTGCCATAAGTTGTGCCGCTTCAAAAGGAACATTTCAGGACCTAGACCCTCTTCACGCTCACTCTCTACACCGCGGTCAGCCTGGAGAACTTTAAATACCTCCGTCTAAATTCTTCACATACTTCATATATTATTATTGTGGCCGTTAGCTGGGATCCTTTTTTCCCCCTCTTTCTTTCACTTTTTTTCCCCCCCTTCTTCTTGTGGTATACGAAGTGCGCAGGCTGCAAATGTGAGCCAGTCTTGACCATATAAAGCAGTGGTCTATATTTATCCAGTCCGCCTTGGCGTGCGCGTCTGAGGCTCCTTCTCATAGTCTTGGATTGTCAGCACACTCAAATGAACATAAGCCTCTAAAGTGCAGTGTTTGGGCTTCTATATTTGGGCATACATAATGTAGTCATTTGTTACTAGACTATAATGTATTTAATTATTGCAGATTTGGATCTCGGCGCAAGTGTGAGGTCATTAAAATGGGCTGGAAATGAACGTTCTTTTATCACTAATCAGACAAGTATAGGGTGTCCACTTTGCATATTTGTGTGCCAGAGTGAAAGGAAAAGTGTGAGGAATAGCGCGTATTTAGCAGGACTTTTCATACTCACGTCAGTGGCTTTCTTCTCTGCCAGCTCAAGTTTCTCCTGCGCGTCTTTAAGCGCCTCGGAGTACTTGTCCAGCTCATCCTCTGTCCCCTTGAGCTTCTTCTGCAAAGCTACCAGATCGTCCTCCAGCTACAGCAGTGATGTGGCGCGCAGGTGAGCAGGCAGCGAGGAGAAAAGGGGTGCAGCGGGTGTGCGGGGAGATCCACGTGTCACGAGGACGCACGGATGGATGGATGGACAGGGCGGAGAGGACAGAGCGGCGCAGGAGAGAAAAGAAGGAAAGAGAAGGACAGATTAGTTCATGCGCGTGCTAAAGAGATACCTTGGTGGCAATTTCTTCCGCGGCCAACAGCCTCTCCTCCGCCGACTGGAATTCCTCAAAAACTTTGTCCCGCTCATCTTCAGTTACGCGTAATTTCTTTTCCATCTCTCTGATCTCATCCTCTAACTAAACATGCAATTAAAACACCGGTGATATAGTTAGAACACATTCAGATTGATTTTTAAAACACTCATCAATGCCTGCAAAGAAAGCGGCCCACAGACTAAATGTGTAGACATTCAGATTTGTTAGATATTCC
The DNA here is from genome assembly GCA_015082035.1 of Chaenogobius annularis. Taxonomy (NCBI): domain Eukaryota; kingdom Metazoa; phylum Chordata; class Actinopteri; order Gobiiformes; family Gobiidae; genus Chaenogobius; species Chaenogobius annularis. The sequence continues at coordinate 579,118 of BJKM01000110.1, read as the reverse complement.
TGGTTTTATAAAGTAATTTTAATCCCATAGCGTTGAGTCCATGTTAAAAGAGTGATATCTCCAAGTGGCCGACCTGTTTGCTCCTGTCCTCCGCTGCTTTCTTGTCTGATTCAGCCTGCTCAGCTCTGTCCAAGGCATTTTCCTTGTCGAGCTTGAGCATCTGCATCTTCTTCTTGATGGCATCCATGGCTGCTTATTGGGAGGGCACCAAAAACAGTAAGACAATGGAAAGTTTGGAGGAGGACCGGGGTGCCTGTGCTCGAGCTGAACGCAAAGCTGGAGTGCGGGCTCTGCCTCGCTGCGCCCTGTCAAATATGAAGTTTGGGGAAAGGGGGGCTATCAGATTGCTTTGGATATGCAAGACTTTTTTGGAAGTAGGCGTTCGTCTCTGGCTCCAAGGGCCGTTCCCCGTGCGCAAACGTCGACACGCCTTTATATGGGACAAGATGGACACATTAAAAACAGTGAAAGACCCTCTCTTTATGGAATTTACGGATGAAGCATTGGTTGGGTGAACGAACTCTTGGACATTTGTGTGGAAGGGATTTGTGCGTTTGTGTGTGTTTGAGTTTGTGGTTGGTGCGCACAGCGTCCTCAGGAATGAGAAGAGCGCGCGCGTTTATAGATAGAGAATCTCATATCCTTCCTGCAAACTGTTTATGTGGCATTTAACCGCGACGGGGGGCCGCAGACAGGAGCCGACCGTCTCAGCAGCTTTGTCCCTCAAAGAAGTTCCCTATCTGCCAAAAATCGTGGCTGCCATTCTGCGCATTATCACTAATAATAATAATATGATAAACTGACTTGATTCAGGGAAGATAAGGGAAGTCCTGGCAATAAACATGTTCGAATGACAACTTTGTCTAAACAGGATGTGCTTTTAAGTTATAAATATTTTTTGCTGGTCAGTTGCTCTCTCAGTGGCTGACAGGACACTCACGTGGTTCTGAATTTGTAAACGCACAGTTCCATTTGTGGAGAAGAAAAACCCATTGAGCATGTACTGATTTTATACCATTATTTTTGTATGATGACCTTAAAATGTGTTACAGCAACATACAAATGTAATAGTGTAATTTTGAGTGCTGATCTGCATAATTAGCCCCTGAAAGAACAGCCCGTAAGAAACGTGTTTACAAATAAACTATAAGATCAATTGGCTGAGATTTGAAGAGGTTTTTAGTGTTGTTGTAAATAGTTTGCATAATCAGTCAGAGCGGACTGAGTTTCTGACTGAATAAATATAGCCTGGATCAAACTATCTCTAGAGACACCTTTGGGATTGAATGAGAATGACTGAATGGCTGGTTATGTTACTGTGTCACCCCCCCGCCACCAAATGATCACAAGGGTGTTCCCAGTGTGTTAGGAGATATGAAAATGAACCATGATAATCCCTTGTTCCTACTATTCCTTAATGCAGTAACGAAGCAGACGAGTGGCGGCCCACAGCTTTCCAAGTGTCCCCTCTCAAAGATTCACAGGGCTATTTTTAACACTGCCTTCACTTCTTGCACCTGGCTTGACTGTAAGAAGACCCTGTCATTAGATATCGGCCCCCTCCTTTGTACAACGGACACATAAACCAGATTCATAACGTTATACTTTGTGACGAGTATATATGTGTGCACTGTAATATCTCTGAGCTCACACTTTACCTTCAGAGATATGTGCTCTTTTAACTGAGGCAGATGGATCCTCTATCTAATCGTCGTATCTGAATATCATTACCAACTCAACACTTTTTTTCAATGATGATAATTGTATTTTATGGTTGTCTATCCTTTATTCAAACAGGCTTTGAACAAATGAACCAAATGTAATCCACAGCGTCTTTGCTTTTGACCAATTTGGGACAGACACAATTAGACAAGTATATGTGAGAGTTCAAAATATTTAATTTTAGCTCTAGTCATCTTGCAACTTCAGCCACATGGTGAAGCATTTGCCATCCTATTTTCACCGCAGCAGTAGAAGAACCAGCCTCTCCAGCTCCTCGTCTTCACAAAACGTTTCCATCATTGTCTCTCTTTGTTGCATCTACTACTTGCAGTTTTTACACTTTTTATTGCCGCTCACTCATTTTTGTTTTAGTCTAGTAGTTATATTTCCCTTTTAATCTGACTTATGGTCTTAAATCCAAAAGCAGCTTCTTGCTCACAGGCCCTGGAGGAGTCCAACTATTTCAAACATATAATTTGGTGTTCTTTGGAAAAATCTTGCAGCAGACACAGCCCTCTGAAAGCGCAAGCACCGCAGTTTTTCATTCCTGGGCTGAGAACTTTATTGCAGAAATGACCGAAGACATGATGACTATTTCAGTAATAAAGTATTAAACTTCTGAACAAATGACTGGGGTCTACCCCCAACATGGTACATGCTGGATTGTGGGCTGCATAAGTCACAGAAATCAGCAGCGACAAAAAAATAAAATTCATTTGCCGAAGAGCAGGAGAGAGAGTGTGTCACAAACCTGCTAATGTGAAATCTTGACAAGACCACAATAAGCGCTCACTGCGCCAGGATTCTCAAGCTTATTGGCAGACAGAGGAGAACTGTCATAGTCTGAATGTTGGACATTAGAGCAGCTCTTTCTGGGCTTAAAGGATTAGCTCCTAATATTTATTCTTTGTTGTAACTCTGGCTTTGGCATCATTATGCTTTGATTGTTTAAACACTTCCACAGTTTGACAGAGAGGGGCAGGGAGGGCATTGAGGGCAGCTCTGTGGATCTTAGGTACAGAAGTGCTGCAGGTCTTGTGGCAAATGCCATGTCTCCATTTGTGCAGACTCCTCTCAGATATATAAATATAAATGTGGAGAGGCGGGCCTTGCTGGACATCTCCCCAGGGATATGATAGCTCCATAATTATTTGGCGTAGCAGAACGTGAGTAGGGGAAGCCATACACATCCCAATTTAGCAGCAACTGGTGCTGGTTATTTACAGGCATGTTCCACTGACTATCAGCACGATTTAGGAGTCAAATGTATTAAATAATTAATTCTATAGTAGCATATTTTACTTATGGAATTTTGTAAATATAATTGTAATGTATAATTATTCAAATACATCTTTAATTTTCTTAAGTGGAAGCATTTTGCCATACAAATGTGTTTCATATTTCCTATGAGATATTTGTCCCCAAATACTTCGAACTGAATTGACATGCTTGACTGACTTGTGATCAGTCACTCTTCTTATTTTCAAAACTGTACTGTATAATTTTGCATTCAGTTCTTTCTTATACCATGAATTGACTGTAAAGGTTTCACCCTGGGTGAAATGAGCTCAGAAGAAATGTTTATATGGCTGTTTATCTGCTGCAATGTTTCACTGACATAGTCTCGTTGACTGTTGCCCTCTCTGATACAACAAGGCCATGCCACTTTGACACATGTGTTTCTGTGTAGTGCTAAAACTGTCAGCAGACCTATAAATTAGCCTGACTTTATGGCAACTGGCTCTCTTAAACTTAACTACTTAGGACACACTACGGTGAGCTCTATGGCAGTTCAGCATGTAACATTTTCTTCATGAAGGATTTACCCGGAATGGGAGAATTCCAGGGTTGTGAAGGTCACATTCTTCAGCTGCAGGTGCACAGTGAGGAGGCCAGTGAGGAAGCTTGTGACAGTGAGGGTCGATGCAGAAGTGGAGGCTGTTGAAGGAATAATCTGTCATCTCCAGCCTGTAAATAAATTACATAATTCACTAGCCGCTAACGTTCTACTAGCCATGAACGCATCACTGAGTACAGCCAGTGTTGAGGTTCAAGTCAATTGTGTACAGCAGTTTGAGATTTAATTTCTCAGGATAATGATTTAGCATTTTATGGACAGCTTTAGGACAGCTCTGATGATAAGACAGAGAGTCCTGAAAGGGGAGTGAAAGACAGTTCGGAGACACATCTGAGTGAGAGACAGCTCTGAGCGAGAGACAGCTCTGAGCGAGAGACAGCTCTGAGCGAGAGACAGCTCTGAGTGAGAGACAGCTCTGAGCGAGAGACAGCTCTGAGGGAGAGACAGCTCTGAGTGAGAGACAGCTCTGAGTGAGAGACAGCTCTGAGCGAGAGACAGCTCTGAGGGAGAGACAGCTCTGAGAGAGAGACAGCTCTGAGTGAGAGACAGCTCTGAGTGAGAGACAGCTCTGAGTGAGAGACAGCTCTGAGGAAGAGACAGCTCTGAGAGAGAGACAGCTCTGAGAGAGAGACAGCTCTGAGGAAGAGACAGCTCTGAGCGAGAGACAGCTCTGAGGGAGAGACAGCTCTGAGGAGGAGACAGTCCTGAGTGAGAGACAGCTCTGAGCGAGAGACGGCTCTGAGCGAGAGACGGCTCTGAGCGAGAGACGGCTCTGAGCGAGAGAAGCTTCTGAGGAGGAACAGTACCTGAGTGAGAGACAGCTCTGAGCGAGAGACAGCTCTGAGCGAGAGAACGAGCTTCTGAGCGAGAGACAGCTCTGGAGCGAGGAGCAGCTCTGAGGAGGAGACAGTCCTGAGTGAGAGACAGCTCTGAGCGAGAGACGGCTCTGAGCGAGAGACGGCTCTGAGCGAGAGACGGCTCTGAGCGAGAGATGGCTCTGAGCGAGAGACGGCTCTGAGTGAGAGACAGCTCTGAGGAAGAGACAGCTCTGAGCGAGAGACAGCTCTGAGCGAGAGACACTTCTAAGTAAATGACATTTCTAAGTAGATTCACTTCTAAGTAGGAGACAGTTTTCAGGGAGCGATACCTCTGAATGAGAGACAGCTGTGATATCTTAGAGACATCATCAGTTGTCTTCTGTGATTGCTGCTGAATTCTCTGTTACTTCCGCTTTCTCTCAATGACTGCACACAGAGAGCATGTGCACGGCCTTGTTAAATATTTGTGTGCTGGTGCCACAGACTTGTGCGTGTTTACTTTCAGTACAAGTCCATATATGGCCCTGCTGCACATCAGGACCAGTGTCTGTAGGTTCACAAAACATCCATAAAATGTTTCCAATGGAAAATCTGTGAGACAGCTCTGAGAGTGAGACCATCCTGAGGGAGAAACATCTCAAAGCATTCGTGTATTTATTTCTTAAAGTTCTGTTGTGGGATGAATCTGCCCTGCTGCAGAGGACAGAAATGTGTTCATTTGTACTTTGTGGTTAAACCTTCAGAATGTGATGTGTCAACAATATGAAGCGTGGAACCTGAACAACCTACACATTCTATCCACTTTCTTCTATCTTCATCCTGATAATTAAGGATGACTGCATTACTCCCTGGACAATGGCAGATACTTGCAAGTCTATAACACATATACACACATGTTTTGAGAGTAACAATCTCCAAATGCCACTTTAGCTTTTGAAAAAATATGATGTCTTTTAATATTCATGATATCAAGTTATATTTTAAGACTCCCCATATCAACAAGAGTGCCTGATGTACGGTTTACAGTTTGTGTGGTTGAACTACACAACAGTGGACACTATGGCCTTTAGTAAATTGAGTCTGCATGTGCAGCACAGTGCTATGACGATATGGGCTGCTCAGACCAACTATGTTGACCTAAAATAGTCATGTGATGTAGCTTAGGAAACCCACCTCATCTTAGGCTTCAAATCCAGCAGGGGTAGGAGCAGCGACTCTTTCTTGAATCATAGATAGTGTCAGTGAAAATGTTTGATTATAATAAGTTGCACACTGTTGAATAAGGCACAGGGAGAAAGTGGTTTGCCCTGGTCCAACAAAAATATATTTGTTTTTCTGCAGTGGTCAGTCATCAGGGTGTTCCCCAGGATCAGGTAATCCTCACCAGGAGCTGTTCTTCTCATCTTGGATATCCAGGTACTACATTGTAAATCATTAAACATGTTTAAGAAACACATCTTTTTGTGTGGGCCTATTTTCACAACAAAGTAACCATTAGAGAGCTTGATGCATGTAAACAAAACAAGTTTGGTGAAGCGTCTGAGCTGAGAAACGGAAGGAAAAAGGCACATCCACTATATCCTTATTTGGAGTCACACAGACTTTTTTCCTTAGAGCTGTATTTTCTGGGAACATGGACAGAGACATCAAAGCATCACAAAACTATACTGACATCTGCTGGTTAACATGTGATGCTACACAACATTTCATTAAGTTAATTCTTGTTAATAAGTGTAATGCAATACTCTAAGTATAACTAAGTATACGTACACCAAACATACATGCGTAATGGTGCAGTTAATAGGTCTACTGATTTGAATATGAATTCTTCTCGGCCAAAGCATCATTTTAAGGCATGTCCTCCCTTCTCTCTCATCCCCATTTCACTCTCATCTGTCCTGTCTAATAAAGCCTGCGGGCCAAAACTCTGAAGTCTCCCCTGTGTTGACTCATGTCACCCTGCAGAGTGATACTAGTGATATTTTTCCCCCTCATTTTTTTAATTTTCAGTTTATACAAAAAATACTTTGTCACCAGTTAAATATCATACATACAGTACATCATCAAGTGAGAAAAAGCAAGTACAACACAGAGAGCTTCTACTGCAGTGACTACTCGTGATCAGTCTCACATTTACTCGTAACATGTAGTAAGGAGTTATAAAGGAACTGGTGGTTAGTTGGACATTTCTGAGGAACACTCTAATACAAACCATCACATGCTCAAAGCTGTATAATTTATGGAGCCCCAACTGGGCCAATCACAACATCCGAAAAGCATCAGAACAAACATCAAAAGGCAAACAAAAGGGTGTTGAATATTGTCTGTCCAGTTCGGCACAAGAGAAGATTACTTTATTAACCTCTTAGCAAATGTACTATGCAACATGGAATATCTAGAGTTTAATTGAGAATATTTTATATGTTTTTTATGGCAGGGATTTGACTGGCCTAAAGAAATGTCGTGCCAGTTTCACAACATTTTGAAATAAGAAAATATATTTGCCAATGGTGTACAACTTCCCCACCTTGGCATTTAAGTTAACCTGCAATTCGACGCAATGTATCGAAACCAATCAGAAACATCTTGGAACAAGTCAAAAAGTCCATCAGATAAATAAGTATACCTAGGGCAAAACACTACTTAGTGCACTGTGTAACTTTTCTGGTGGAGGACACGCCACCTGCTTGTCTCCACACGCACCATCAGGCAGAGTTACAGGTCCGATCCGTGGAAAGGCCACTCACTGTAAGAGTGCACGTTTTTTAATAGATTTCTCAGCAATAAAAGCATCTGTTATTAAATAAATGTAAGATAGATGCATTCAATGTCATTTTGTGGAGCATTCCAGGCAAAGCAGTTTGCACCAGAAAATGTACACATTGCAATTTATTGATTATTGAAGATTAAAATTCTCAGTTCTAGTTTTTCGAACTCATCTCGATAATCTTTTCTTGCTGTGTATGTTGTGGTCACTTTTGCATACACATTTCCATTTAGACAGAGCAAAACCCTCTATACCATAACATAGATATTTTTTCCCTCCAAAATTTCCGTGAAGGATTCTTTTTAACTTGTTTTTTTGCAACGTGCCCTCGCCCCGTCCACCTCATGGACTCTGACTGCGGCTTTCAGTGCAGACTCAGGTAAGGCACTAGTAAACAGAGCCTTTACACTCAAATCAACTCAGAATACACACCCAGAACTTCAACGCCACCATAATGTGTACCTACAAATACTTCATACAGCGTTGTACATTTACCTCTGCTTTATAAAGGGCATTACAGTGGTCATAGTGGAAGCCTTCTTCAGTGCTCAAGCTTATGGAAAGTCCATTTACCGTACATACAACTAATATGGCTACCAAAAACATCACAACTCATACTCAACGGCTGTGTGTGGAAGTACAGTCCTGTAACTTATTTATATTTCATACAACCTTTTGGACAGGCCTAGCAGATGGTCACTGTCTTCAAAGTAACCCTTCATTGCAATTACTCACTGTTTGATCTAAAGCAGGCATGTCCAAACTACGGCCCGGGGGCCAAATGCGGCCCTCAGACCAACTTTTTTTGGCCCTCCGGCTTCCTGCTAAATTGATCCAAACAACAAAAAGTAGTGCATTTTACTGTAAAATTTGACAAATTCAAGCATTTGGATGTTATACCAATGTAATATTAATGTTCCAAGTCTTATGAAAGGTGTGGAGGCCCATCGAAACTAGGTCAAATTCAAAATTTCGAATGATTCACTTCATTGTCGGGTTGTCTATGGACCGCTCCGTATAAGTTTCAAAATGCGGCCCTCGGTGAAAAAAGTTTGGACACCCCTGATCTAAAGCGTATTTGAACTAAAAAAAACGAACATAAATATTGCACCATCAAATTCACATTTCAATATCAGTGCCGTTCTGGTTCAAAGTACACAACTATTCTACAGTGGTTTCTGACTAGTCTTGCAAATGTATCACTGATCATTCACTTTCTTCTAAATTCCACTCGGGAGTTTACTGTTTACGGTTTGTGAGGATATAAAGCCGGTACATTGTTATCTACAACTATAATAACAAGTAAAGTGTTGGGCTATGCGGTATAATTATGCGTTGTATAAGTGACACTATATCCATTATTTCCTATATACTCCCCTGACCCACTATTTAAAAGCACTTCTTTATTGGTTAGTAGCTGCTTTGATATGTAAAGATATTATAATACATGCAAGCCTTACCTTATATGCATCCTTCATCTATTTTGCAAGTTTCTATTTGTTTCTAAACATTCACTCCTCCCAATAAATTACCCTTGCGTTCGTTACACGTCTGTTATGTCCACATCACAACACTCGGACGCACTTACACATCGCTGTCTCATTATGACAAATGTACAAACTGTCTTCAGCTTCAGTTCTCAGTGTTCGTTCGAATCATCCCCTGCTCTGTCCAAACCTGCTGCCCCCCCCCCGTGAGAAAGTGAAGCGTCCCGCAGCGCTCTGACACGACTCTGTCCAAACCTGCTGCCCCCCCCCCGTGAGAAAGTGAAGCGTCCCGCAGCGCTCTGACACACGCTCATCCCTGATCCTCCCGGAGCTCACTGGGCAGAAACTTGTACTGCTGCTGCCGGATCTGTGCCAGCTTCTTACGAGCCTCCTCCAGCTCGCGCTCTTTCCTCAACATCTCCTCCTGCGCCGCGATGATCTGAGGAAATATGATGAAATATGAGCTGACTGAAAGAAATACTCTTATTGTTAGCTTGTTCGCTAACAACAGGGGGCGACAGGGGACACTTTCCCTCAACTCCCAATCATACTTTATCCTCTGCAAAAGGATGGAAAGTCTTGTTGTGACTGAAGTTTTGACATTGTTCTGTTTGTCAATTTACCAGTTCATATTTATTGTTTCTATAAATGTATTGAAAGTTAATTGGAAATATCTAATTCTTCTCTCAAATGTTTAATGCCCTTGGAGTAGTACAATACACACTCTAAACACAATCAGACTATATATATCGTGAATCTAATAGCAACAAATTGCATTTAAGTTTTTTTTCTACTCTACTCTACATCTTATTCAAGTGTGTTGAATGTGCTCTCAAAATCTGTTCTCACAGGAGGATTCATTAATAACCATTGACACCACTTTACCACTAACAGCTGTAATTTCAAATGTTGTGTGTAAAACCTCTTAGGGCACTTTGTTACTATGTTATTAACACCCCTTTGAATTCAGATGAACATAAGTGCATTTGTAATGAGTAATATGACTTTCAATATGAAATTTACATTTAATTTATTTTATCATTTCATTTTTATTTAATAATTGAATGTATAAATCTTACCTGAGCAATGCCTCCAACAAATCTGGTTTTGACAACCACACTGTCATCTTCACTTTTGTCAAAAGCAGCTTTCTGTGCAGCCTTCACCAGGTTGTCTGAAGCTCTTTTTACTGCATTTCCCGCAGCCTTCACAGACACACGTTTGTCAGAATAACCAGTCAACATGTATCAAGATTTTCATCTTGTTTTTATGTATAGTACCTGTAGTCTTTTGACAGCCTCCGACTGCTGGTCTGCCTTCACTTTACACGCCACGAGGAGCTGAGCTGTGGAGGCAGCCACCTGTTTAGCAGAGCAGATGAGCTTCTCCTCACTCGCATGGCCCTGCACCGACGCGTTCGCTGATTCACACAGGTTACTCGTAGCAGCTGCAACCATTCGTGCCTATACATAAAATACATTTAATTTGATTAGCCAGAAAGACTTTCTTGATGAAATATTCTTGATTGTGCATCATATTACAGCTGATATAAGCCCCTGCGACCACTGGCCATCTTCCACTGCATTTGCTTGGTTGGATCCCACCTAGAACAACAACAACATCACCATCCTTTTAAATGACCGTAATAATAATAAATGTAGAAGTGTGCTGGTTCTGTGTGCTGACACTAACCTGGCCTTGCATTACCAGCTCCCTCTGAGCGGCAGATGCAGATTTCACTAAAGCACTGGTGGCTGCTGCGATGGACTTCGCAGCTTCCAAGATCTGTTCTTCAAAATTCAGTGTTTCATCTGCTTGCTGTGAACAACACCAGACAGTACCAGTAAGACATGGACATTTTTAAAAGGATTTGAACAAACAAGCCAAAAATTATTAGGCAATTCCCTTGTACAAGTGTGTATACCGTACTTTTGACACCAAAACATTTCAATATGAAGGTCAATATGGAGGTTTGTGTTCTGTTGCCTTTTTCTAGAGACCGATTTCAAATTTTTACCTGCCATTTATTCTGTTCATATAATAAATAGCCACTTATAGTACACTAGTTTTGCAGTCGTATATTTTTACTCTACCTGCACAATGTGTGAAAGAACTTTTGATAATTGTTATTTTTCTTGATATTGTATTGCATGTATTTATTTACCTGTTATTCTTGAACTTTGCGTCGCAACATTGAAATTTAAAATACAATTTAAGGTTCTCTTATGTTATTTTATATACTGTAAGACGCTTTTTAGAAACATATCGTGGCTTTACATTGCATTAATCACTCACTCCCCGCTGTCAACTGAGGTAAGTCACGTCTGTAGTAACAGCCGCCCTGGAGCTTACTGACACAACAATAGTACAACAGACAGTACGCCGGGGTAAATCTTCTTTTTGAAAAACAACAACTCTACCACCTGAACCACTGCAGAGAACCTGGAATATTCGACCCACTGTAGACCACCCATTACATGATTCACGACGGAAAACCCGCCAAAGACGACCCGCCACGGAGCGGCTACACGCGTCCCTTTCTCGGTCAACCCACAACATGCAACTGCACAACACAGAGGAACACGAGGCTGGAGACAGGGCGGGACACTGTAGGAATATGTTTGATATATAGTTGGACTGAATAACAACCTAATATATCAAACATATCAGACAGAGCCCTGCAGAGAAGGCATCCATGTCTACAACGGTTTGGAAAGGGAGACGAGGTCGGTGGGGACATGCATGGGGTGAGACAGACCCTTTCCGTCAGGAGGAGAGACAGGGAGCATAAAAGACAAGGAAGAGAGACAAGAAAAGAAGCGTCTGATAAACAAAGTACAAACAGTGTGCATTAAACTACAGTTCCAGATCTAAAAGCGTCTGAAGATTGTGTGTTACTGTTTATACATTCAAAAAGTCCTCTTAACCAGATTCATTAATTAAATTGCATTATATATTTTCGTTTGTTTGTTTAGTCATTCAATATTTATTTAAGTAGGAAACCCCACTCTTTTACACTCATCTCTTTTACAAGGTAGTCCAGGCATTACAGGGGACTTTTTTAGTAGCAGTGGACCTGGAGAATACCTACACAAACATGCAAAGTTTAAACAAAAAGGCCCTATCCAGAAACAGAACACAGGACCTTCTTGCTGTGAGGAATGAGCTCGAACCTCTACGCCACACAATAAATAAAATCTTAAAAGTCACAAAAAACCATCACTGTAGCCAAATTTGAACTAAAAACTAAGTTTTACATTTGATTTGTGGCAGAGCTTTTATCACTTTTAACCATATCTTTAGTGTACAGACATTTTAAAGAGCACATAGGACAAGGGTTTAGTCTCCAGACACACAAACAACAAACACAGGCACTTTCCACAGAATTTCCAGATGTACTACAAGAGACAAACGCTGTTGAATATGAGTAATTTAACGAATCTGGGAAAACCCTGTTGAAATTGGACATATCTACCCCCAACGTCTCTCTGTATTCAATTTCAAAGATCTCGGATTCTTGAATTATTGGTATACGGTTGTGTTTTATTCACTGAGTCCTGTACCTTGGGCTTCTCTCTCGGTTTGAGCTGCTCCAGTTTCTTGGCGGCGGCTTCAATTGATGCGGCCGCTCCCAGCAGCTCTGTCTCTGCGATGGCTGTAGTTTCCTCTGCGTCGACACACTCTGATCCTAAAAGAGAGGAAATTCTGTAAGTGACTCCCGGAAAACTTGTAGAAACTGAGATAAAGTTTAGAGAAGATCAAAATCAGCCAAGCAAAGTAAAGGGTCATGTTGGAATAAGTCATATAATCAAAATCGAAATGAACTTTATTTATAAGGCAGATTTTATAAACAGAAGCCGTTTCAAAAGTGCAGCACAGACAGAAAACAAGAAAAACCAACAAAAGGTATTATAAGTACTAAAGTAGATTTTTACTAATCCCAAAACCATAAAGTCATAATAATAACCAAAATAGCAATAATAAGTTAAATTAAATTAAAATAAATAAAAACACAGGTATGACATGTCAGTAAAAAACAACACCATGTGGTTTGGAGCAGAATTCAGACTTTGGAAGAATACATTTAACAATTGTTTTGTGTTTAAAGGCACTGACTAAAAGTTTGTCTTGTTTATGTTGATACAAAAGCCATTTAAAAATTAACAAATGTTAAGAATGGCTTAGTAACTACTTAATAGTTCGATTTTAATGTTATAGAACATTATGATCAATGAATGGATAGGCAGATGGGTCTTGTTGGAGACTGCTCATGTTGGAGATGGGTCTTGTTTGAGGTGATTGTGTGGACTTACCCCTCATATTGTCGGCGGCCTGAAGCAGCTCGGTCACACACATTGCGATTTGCTCTGAGTTCCTGACCAGCTGCTGCTTCTGCTCTGCACTGGGCCTCTGCAGCACCTACGACAGAACCACACCTCTCAAAGCTGAACTGGACTTGTCTCTGTTTGTTCTGTGCTCATGAAAGGAACGTCTTACCTGTAGGACCTGCTCCAGAAGTGAGATGTAGCCTCTTGTGCACTCCGAGCCGTACTGCAGCGCCTTGGCTCTCACGTCCTCGGTTACCTCAGGGTGGTGTGCCGCTCGCTGTAGTAAACATCACCAGGCACAAAACTACAGTAAGTGTCACTGCAGAAAACCAACAGCACTTTTTATTCATTATATATATTTATTCATCCTTATACATGTTTGTCTCTTTATTTGCAAAATGAACCCGTTAAAAATAAGCTAAGTAGTGCCTTCAGGTTGTCATACTTTTGCTGCCAGTAAAATTGGTTAAATTGTAAGCAGGGAACATGATTAAGTTTGAGTAGAGCAGAGTAGAGTAAATAGTGTAGTATTCTAGTACTAAGTAGCCATGTGCTGGCGCATATTGGAGTTGTGACCCTGAATCATCCTGCTTCTCTCTGTGTAGGGCTTTTTTTGCTGATGAGTTTGTGTGCGGCACCTTGCAGGTAGTCAGCATGTCGGAGATGGCTTTGCGGCTCAGGTTTGCAGTGGCTATTACATCTTCCTGCTGGGTTGAGTTGCCCGCGGCGACGGCCTTGGCCGTTGCTATTGTGATGCCCTTTATCATACGGATGAAATCATCAGGTGAGGCTGGTTGGTCTGGCATGTCCTTGGACTGGAAGACCTAGTAAATCATAATTACAGAAAATCCTTTAATCCACCATGACATGAAAAATATGTATTCATCACATTGCAATAATACCAAATTCATAAAACCCAATGATTATTATCACAATTCATAATGTTAAATTATCATACGCTCCCTCTCACCGTCAGCTCTTGTCTGATGTACTCAATGGTGGCCTCCAAAGCCCTGGTCCCACGAGTGGCTTCATCCTCCACTGCCTTCACCGTCTTCAGCAGCGACGTCACATTGGTGACCATCACCTGAAACAGAGCAAACCAGCATGTATGGATATAATAATCCATAATAACAGAGGGACAGCATATTTGTTCAAAGAGAAATTCAAGCCAATCCAACAGGACAGAGTTTGACATTTTAATTAAGTATAAATTATATTCCTCACCTTAGCTGCACTTTTCAGCTGATACATGGATGGGTCATCAGCAGGTTTGCCAGCGGCACATTTGGTGGCACTGATGAGTTCAGCCAGAGCCTTAGCCACGTCCCGCACGGCGTTAATCAGAACCACCTAAGACACAGCACAAAGGTCTGAGTGAGGTTGCATCAGTGAGTGACAGAGAGAATTACAGTCGACCATCAGGACACACATACACTGTTTATCTCTGCATAACTTTGCCTGACCTGTGTTTCTGGGCCCTCGGAGCCCATGCTGGTGGCCCCCAGCTTGACCACCTCTGTGAGTTGTGTGATGGTTTTGGCAGAGGACTGAGCAGCCTGGGCCAGTTTGTCCTGACTGGAAGCTGCTCCAGCCACTAGCAGTTTGGTGTCCTCAACCAGGGCTTTGGCCGTCTTCAGGATGCTCTCTCTGAAGAATGACACAAAGGACAATCAGCTTCCTGATCAACACTGAGACACTTATAAAAAGTCAATTGAGTAGTTCAGCTTAATATGACTTCTGTCTCTAAAAGGACAAATGTTCAAAAATAAGTGTGTAAAATCTGCTATATTAGATCATACTCCAAGCTGACAATACATTTAAATTACTCTACAGAATAAGTAGATTTTAAATTTGGATGTGTTGCACTGTTCCCAAACCCCAACATGTTTTAACCTGTTGGTAAAATGGATTGATTTGCTCTATATTACAGCTATTATTTTTGATTCCTTGCATGGGCTGTTGTGCAGGTAGTAACCTGTGATCAGCAAACGTTTCCTCATTGTCGGGGTGGAGCGTCCCGGCCGAGGCAAACATGATGGTGGTGTCCAGGTCTGCGATTATGGCTGACACTGCGCTGGCAGCGGTGATACAGGCCTGGGTGCCTCTGTTTCCTGCCTGCAGCGCTGAAAGGACCAATGACACCTGCAACACATAGTTGCATTATTACACAACAGCCTACAGCACAATAGATGGCAAACTGAAAGAGTAGAATTTTTTGTTTGTGATTACCGTCTTTTCTTTTTTGTAAAAAGAAAAGGGCAACATATTGCAAAAATGCATTTGTCAAAATAAAAATGATAACCCAGTTTTCCTCCTGACAGATAAACTTTAATCAAAAGCTTCAAAATGTAGAGACAACATTTGAAATATGTATTCCCAATATTCAACAGATATCTATGATGGCAACAATCATTAAAATAAAATTAATTTGTGGGTCGGCTACATCCAATTCTTCACCCATTTTTCTCCAAAGCAGCTCAGTGATGACAATGACTATTCAAAATGAAATATCAAATTGTAGATATAACTCTGCATTGCGCACATTGCTTTATATACCATATTTATATAGTTCTGCTGCTCCACAGATGAATGAGAGAAAAGAGACCCAGAGCCACTGCCCCCTTCTGACCTTCTCTGTGACAGCACGAGCGCACTCGATGAGCTCCCGTTTGGAGAAAGTGTCTGTGGGGCTGAGCTGCAGAGCCCCTGCCTTCTGCACCAGGTAGATACAGCCGTGTCCCAGCTCCTGGACACGGCTGCGGATCTGCAGTCCCACCTGAGAGTAGATGAGGTCAGTGTTGTCTGCACTTATCAGGTCATACAGTGCAATCTTAGAAATAGAGTGTTTGCAAATGGGATCAATACTTGTGGCCACAGGCACTCACCTCCTCTATCTCTGCTGTGGCTGCAGCGAGACGGCTCTGCAGAGCTAACTGCCCATAGTCCACTGTCACCTGAGAAGCAAGGCCCCCCAGCTCTTCTGGACATGTCACTGACTTAGTCATCTGAAACAGACAAACATGTAGACACATAATTCTTGAAACAACAAAAAGAGGCAAGAGACTGTTGCTTCATGTAAAGCATAAGAAAATCAACTTCCCAAACAACTAAAGAAAATAAGTATTAAATAACCATTTGGAGACTTTGGATGGAGAAACTATCATTTCCCTATACGCTCATCATATGTCTATTCAAAATAGCACTTTGTTGTCCATGTAGATGTAGCACTTCACAAACAGAAGAGGTGAGCTCACCATTTCCTGAGCTGTGATGGCAATGGCTTTTGAGAACTTCACCATGGTGGTCTGGTAGTCTACAAAGGAGCCCTCTGCTTCAGGTGGAGTACCTTCATCCAACTGGAAACCCAATACACATTTATACTGTTTATGCACACAACAATTCAATCTAACCTATTTGATATCATTAACTGAATTATCTTATATTTATTCAAAATATTTTATATTTAAATCTGTGTTTACTTACCCGACCCATAGACTCTGCGATGGCCTCCACCATGCCCCCGACCATGCCCCCCTCACTGGCTGCTTCGTTCAGAGTCACCATGATGTCGTCAACAGCCTCCTTCATAAGCTGAGCTGCCTCTGAGATGGCGTCATGGGTGTGACAGGCCTGGGAGAGATAGTCAATGCATGTATCAGCAAAAAGATCACTTATAAATGGCTGATCCTGCAGCAAGAGATAGTAGTTGTTCCTCAGTACCTTAGGGTTTCCTCCACCTTCTTTGGCCGCATAGAGCATCTGTAGAGCGGACTCAGATAAAGTTTTTGTCTGGTCCAGAATGTTCATCTGCTGCTGGTGGTCCTGGAGTTTGGAAGCCAGACCGACAGATGCAACGATAAGGGGCTCAAAATAACTGGCTAGCTGGGTCACCTAGGAAGATGAGTTGAAATTGTCAGCATGAGGAAAAAAGCATATGAATGAAGAGGTATAAAGGACTCAGAGCTGCACCTTGTGTCCGAGCTGAGCTGCTTCTCCTCGGGCCGCTGTGGCCGCTGGATCGATCAGATGTCCAATCTCCTGAACTGAGGAGGTCAGCTGATCTTGGAGAGCCTGGCAGAAGAAAGGGAAATCTTTAAAATGGAACTAAACATCTAAACCCTGCCCAAAGCTACAGCCCAAAAGAGCTGCTAAACTGGGAAAATTAGTGTGATTGGTCTAACAGGCAAAAACACTCCGCCCCTTCAGCCAGGTCTCTCTAATCACAGAAGAGGCTTCTTGTTATGGCCAGCGGTGGAAGCACACACTCATTTTGAGACAAATTAAGTTAAGACCACAAAGTTGCAAATTAATTTGCACTAAAACGGAAAATAGTAACAGTTGAAAATTATATTTAATATCATGTACAAGGGATGGGACAAGATCTTGAAAGGGGGGGATAAAAAGGGGTTCTGTAGAGTGAACTTTTTGAGAAGCCGCTGTTTACAAAATAATAATACATACATTAAAAAAAATCTTGTCTTGTCTCATTCTTGTGGGAAATGTGTCCTGTCCCACCCCCAATAACATGTACAGTGCACAGTTTAGAAGCAACTTTAAGGACACACCACAAACAGAAAGGTAACAGGCATGGGTTCACATACCTCCATGGAGATATCTTCTCTGCATGGTAAACTTTGTCCCACTGCAGCGAGTGAAGCCTGCTCAATGTCTCTGATGCACTTATTGATGCTATCGATAGAATAATCACACTCCCTCTGTCCTGGTGCCTTGTCCCTAAACAAATATTTAAAAAATACACAGTACACTGGTTAGATTAGATTGATGTTGTGTTCATCAAAACAGTTGTAGGATGAACGTTTGTCACCTAATGGCAGTGATGAGGCTCTTGATGGAGTCGGACACAGTGCGAGAGTGCCCAGCCAGTATAGACCACGTCGGAGGGTCTTTGGGATTGAGCACCAGCGCCCTGGCCGTCTCCAATAGAAATGTAGAACTATCTAACATACAGCGCGCTGATCTAATAATTGGCTCCTGAGCAGCAGAGCCCTGAGGAAAGACCAGAACAACATTAGGGTCTATTCATTGGCATCAAGCAGAGAAAACGTCTAAGGAGGAGCAGAAACTAATCTACTTCTTGAAACTATGCCACAGCAAATGTGTGTAATCAAAGTTAAAGGTAGTGCTACGGCAATCTATATGTAACATTCTCAATTGGTTAGAACACTTGGTTAGAAGAGTACCTCATTGCTTATCTTGCTGCAGGAATGCTCGCAAAATCTGGATTGTTTGCAAAAGTGGACAAGTTTTCCACAGCCTGGAGAAGTGGAGCAGTAGCTGTCCGACAACGGTTTCTGTTTTCATCAGAGAAATCTCCATCTAAATTCTGAAACAATAGCATTTTGTATTTGTGAAAACCATTTACTGTATATACAATTATAGACAATTATCAATGCACTGAATATAGAAATGTTTGTAACAGGTATACACTCAACATTTTGATCAGTTGGTGAGTTGACCTTGATGGTTTTGACAAGATTGGCAGTGGTGTTGGCCACCTCCTTTGCCGATTGAACAAACTGTCTCCTGGCCACAGGATTGGAGGTTTTGGAGGAGGCCAGACGGCAGGCATTACAGAGTGCTGAGGTGTGTTTGGCTACAATAGTGGCAGCTGATAAAACCTAAAAAGAAAGCATTCAACACACGACCCACATTTCAGAGGAGGTTTTTATATTTCAACAACTTTCAATCTGATACAGTTCAAACTTTTAAGAATATGCTGAGGTCATTCATATTAGCGTTTGTAGAGCTGTCACGGTTCAATAGTTTGCTTTAAAAAACAGATCTGTAAAATGTCAGTGTTCCAAGAGTATTATGAAACTAAAACATTCTTTTACTCTGCTGTTCACAGATCAAAGACTGTAGCTATAGACACTTATTGGAAGGTGAGAAAAGAGTCTGGTCCAAAGAAAAAGTGAGCAGCAAGAACAGTAGCCCATACACAGATTGTAAAAAAGAGCTGATTTAAGAGCTTTTATGTAGAGATATTAATTTATATTGATTTAATTTTTGGTGGAACACCTTTTACCCATATAGACCACTTAAAATGTTATATCATCAAATGCTCACAATTCTGTAATGGATTAAATAACTAATAATGTTAAAATACAATAGTAAATGTTTTAACACCAGGCTTTGAATTTTTCATTTGCCCAAAATAAATTAGATTTTTCATATTTTGTGATATTCTGAGTCTAAATCCAATTTCTCAATTGAAATCACATTATGTTCCACTTCTCTTTTGCCTCCGGTTTCTTCCATTCCAGAATTTAGAATGGTAAAAGTAATTTTGTTGGATGAAACGCTACAGCCAGTGACAGAAGATTTTAATAATTGTGAGACACTGTCACTTTGCCAGACAGAGAGTGAATCAGAGGGAGTGAAGTGACTAAGTGGGCTTCAGTTCATTTTGAAACATTTAAATAAACATATAACAAAAGTAAAACCTACATGTTTTTGTAGTTAACCATAACACTGCTGCTCAAACACAATTGTATTTACCTGTGAGGGGCTGCTGGCAGGGTCCACTAAGTTCTGGCAGGCCGTCTGAATGGCTGGTGGGCTCGAGCAAACTGGATAGGATCCACCAGCCCCTCGTGACCAGACTGACTGTTGGATCAGACACTCCAACCAGATATGAGGCCTGGCATATCCAGAAACATGTCCAAATATTTAGTAGTGACAAAGAAAGAAAGGCAAGGGACTGAAAGGAAGTACCTGTCCTGCAGCTTCAGTGAGCCCACACAAGGCCTTGGACGCTACCCCAACACTCTCCCCAAATGCTGACACGTCTCCTGTCTTACAGTGCTGCGAAATGCCAGCCATGGACTCCCCTAAAACCTTGCACCAATCAGAAAAAGTACACTTAAAAACACGCTTCAGATCACGGCAAACCAGAAAAACAGAATGGTGGAGTTTTTCAGGACTATTTGGTCTGTACCTTTGAGTTCTCCATGACACTTTCAATGCAGTCAAAGTAGGAAAGTTCACTGACAGGCTCATTAGGGGTCTCTAGCAGCCCCGCACGCCTGCAAAGAGCAAAACAGCAATTATATCAGGACTAGAATTTGGAGGGAAAAAAACATCAACATGATGTAAAAATGTAAAGAGAAAATACTTGACATGTACACATAGATAAATACATAGCACATACATGTTGGGTTTACGTCTCTTTTGGGGGCATCTACTTACATGAATTCCTGACTGATGCTAACCTTAAAGCTGCGGTAGCTGATTTTCAAACTGCAAAAGAAGGATCTATCTATCAAACTAGTTTTGGCCCGTGAACAGCTTTGGACTGTTTTTTCCAACGGCAAATGGGGCAGAACAAAAAGTGCAGTAAATCAGAATGCAGCTTTCAGCTCTTATATCTGGTTTATTTAGGGATAATATACTTTTTTTTTTTTTTTTTACGCAAACAGGCCTCATATTGTCGCAAAGTACTGCTTTTACTAGTTTACTTACCTAACCTTTACCTAAACCCTAACCTCTTAAATTTAAATCGCAACTTTTGGCCAGTTTCAACCCAGGACTTTGACATTGTCAGTTGACGTTGTCTAACATTTTCAAGGAGATTAAAAACGAATCTTTCCTGGTTTCTAAAAATAAAATAGAATAAAATAAAAAGCACATGTATGGACATAAAGTATACAACTAGTGCCCTGGTAGAGATGAGTGATGTGCGCAGCGGTACCTCGAGCTCACGGAGGGCGTTGTCACACTCTTTCTGACCTGCTGCCTGCTGCGTACACAGTGTGATCAGCTGATTTATGCTCTCTGTCACCGCCCTGCAACACAACAACACAACAGACTGTCTTTCACATGTGAACGACCTCACCTGCACTCAACAACATTGTGGAAAAATGATCTTACTGGGGAAGGTGAAGATAGATATAAATACAGTAGATATATAGTGCGGTACTAGATTATATTGAGGTGGGATTTGTCTGACCTTGCCGCCACTGCGAGAAGATTCTTAGCGTTGGCTGCCCCTGGATCCACAGACAGAGATTTGGCGGCCAGCAGAAGCTTACTGGATGCCATCGAGATGTTTTTCAGATTTCCAATTACTTGAATCTGGTCGTCTTTGCTCTGAATTAGACAAAAAATTATTTTTTCCTGTGTAGCAGCCAGTGTCAAGACAAGGCAAATTTCCTTCGGGACAAAATAAAGCAATATTGAATCTTGAATCTTGTACTCTATTCTTTCAGACAAATAAAGAGAACATATGCTGTTATTTGTTGACAACAAAGAAGAATTTAAAAGTGATTAGATGGCTACTCTTCCAGTAATTTTCAAACAAAGGCAAGGTTAGGCATCTTCATTTGTGGAGCACATTTCGTACAAAACAGCAACTCAATGTGCTTTACAGGAAAAATACATAAAAAATAATCAAAGCGTCGACATTTGTTTAGCTGTTCATATTTAGGATAAAACATATTCACTACTATGTGCACTAAACATTTGAGGGAGGGGCATGATCATATACCTGCGTGTGGCCTGCCATCTCAATGCCAGCATCCAGGAATTCGTCAAAGTCCGTACTAAACTTGCCCGAAGCGGCGGCTAGCTGGCCGCTGGTGCCTCTGGAGGAGTGAACCACCTCCCCTGCCGAGTGGTTGAGTTCAGCTGCAGAGCTGTTGAGATCGCTCTGAGCCACCTGGAATGTCTTACTGCAGAGCGGGAGCTACACAGCAGACACCACTGTTTCAATACCTGCACATACATACTTAAAAACAACAGTCTTTTTGTCAAGTCTCACCATGTCCACCAGCAGCTTCTTACTGGCCTCTCCGATGCTCCTCAAGGCCATATCGACGTCCTTCTGTCCCGGCAGGCAGTTCACACAGTTGTTGAGTGAGTGGGACACTGCTTTGGCCACCTGAAATGTAGCACAGGTCGTGTTCATCAGCCATCACAACAATATTTCTCTCATTGATTTGACCTAAATAAGATGAATTGTAGAAAGGGCAACCACAAATGAGGGAAAAGGCAGTCACTCTTGCAAACAATCACTTAACACTTAAAAATAAATAAAGTTGCAATTAGCAAATAGAGTTGCAAATATTTCCTGTACAACCAACAAAATGCCCTGTATTATTCCTTATAAAACATGCTAAGCCTGTAGTTTAGATAGCTACAAACATGCTCTGAAATTCATAGGATTCTTGCATTAGTTTAGCAGTTCAGATTTCAGTCTTTGCTCAGATGTTAAAGCTCCTGGAAATGTAAAAAATGTGCACATTGAACAGAATTCAACTATTATATTTTATATATAATATTTGTCAGAGAAATTTAAATGTTGATGTTTTGCCTAAATCATTCATCCCTAGTACAGAGGTTGCTGGAGTGTGTAGTACTTGTGCTAGTCTCTGTTGACTCTCTGCGTCTCCTGGATGCACCAGAGCCTGATGGGCCTCATGGATGAGCATGGCGGAGCCTTCCATCACACACTGGGCTGAGTCCAGCATGGCAGCAGCCGCCTGGGGCTCCGGGGTGCTAGCTGCCACCCCTCGAGCAGCCTGGGCCAGGATCCTCAGGGCCTGTGCAGTTTCTCTGGCAGCCACTCCTGAAAAAAGCACTTACTGTAGTTTATATTGATATCAAAGCGTAATTATTTTCTCACATTAATGTAGAACAAAATGCTTTTTATTACAGTGAGTAAACTGTGCAGTGAGTTTAAACAGATAAAACAGTCCGCAGGTGAAACATGTCAGACCTGTGTAGTGTTCGTTGCCCTGAGCGGCGCATGTCAGCAGCTGTGCCATAGAAGATCCCACAGTCTTAGAAGTGCTGCCCAAATCCTGAGCACATTTCTCCAGCTTTAAAACACCAGAAGACAAACACAGTCAGTGATCAGCATTTAAAGATAATTATGACACATTTGACAAGATTGCATATTGTGAAATTTAGGTTTATATTTTAATATTTGCTGCAGACCGTTTCCCCTGGAAGAGGTTTAAGCTGGGCTTCAATGACAGACATTTTGGCATCCTGGAGTTCACTCTTCAGCGTCTGCACAGTTTTAAGAGCGGAGTCGATTTCCAGAGGGCCACAGGCTTCGTAGGCCTATTGACAAAACAATATTTCACAATATTTCACGCATACAATAGGATGCAATAACTGTTCACTTTACAGGACTCTACAAAGAAAAGGTCCAATACAGTTAAAATGTATTTTTCTTTCACTGCCACCCCAGGGATAGACACTACCTTCTGAGTGGCCGTCCTAAGCTCGGCCAGGCACGTTGCCAGGTTCTTGGCACACTGTCCCAGTTGCATCGCAGCCGCTTGATCAGCTACGGTGGGAACAGCTGACTTTGCAGAGGCCACCATTCTGCTTGCGGGCTACGAGACCATGACAAAGGAATTTGCTTGTCGTTCTTGACTTAATGTTTGTCTTGGCGGTTGACTGTGCTGTGCCTCACCTGTAAGAAGGTCTGGCTGGCCATGATCAGCGCGAGCTGGGCCCCAAGCTCCTCCGGCTGGGAATGGCTGCTCCGCATTCCCTGGACCAGCTGAGGGATGCCGTCCGCCACTACCTTCAGTCGTGCACAAGAAGTTCAACACAATATCAGTATAAGAATAATTGATTGTTTTCAAATATTAATAATAGCGAATACCTATTAGAATACTTATGAAAGGCTAACATGTGTTCACGACCTGTCCCCGATGTCCCCTGCGTGTGTACAAGCGTACCTTACAGCTATGCACAAGCTGCTGGTGCAGGGCAGTGTTTTTGTTGGACAGGGCAGCATTCTGGGCAGCGGCGATGGTCTGAGTGGCTACGGCTGCTGCCTGCTTTGCTGCAACCTGTCCAAATGAAGCAAATGTAACTCAAAGTTTGCTCTAAATCGACATCAAACGGCTTTTTACATAAAGTCTATCAATAAATCTTCATAAATCATAAAGCGCTATTCTTACATAAAATGTAACATAAAGTGCTTCCCTGTGCATTCGAAACAATCCCATGCCCATATTCCACCCACAACCGCCTGACGCACACAACAACACACCCACATACACCCACACGCACGCACACACACACACACACACACACACACACACACCAAAATACCCACCCACATAAAAAACTCAATAAGGCTGAGTACAGATTACAAGGCTGGATCAAATACACATGCAATACTTTGACTAGATAACAGTATGTGACCTTCAGACCGACTCACCTCCAGCCTGTTGACTAGTTTCTTCTTGATGGCATTCTGTGCAGCAGCGTTGGTGGCCACACGCAGCCCCTCTGCGGCCTCGCGGAGCCTCTGCTGCTGCTCTTCATTCTCTGGGTAAGCAGCCGCTCCCTGAGGGAACAATGAAAGTGATGCGATGAACAATGTGTTACAGGCTGTGAGCGGCGGAGCCAGAGGCTTCTTTAGAGCTGCTGCCTTCTGCTCTGATGTCAACCCAGACCAGAGATGATATAAGCAATAGATTTGAACAGGAGCAATGGTCTAAGCAAGGGATAACACCTGTTTGCTTTACAATCCATTGTAATTTTCTCTTTAAACGTAATCTAATAGAGGGGATCTATATCTCAGTTCTAAAACATTTTTTATCAGCGCTATAGATACTTTACCTTAGCCGCCTCGACCATCCGAGCTGTAGCATCCGCCAAGAGTTTGGCTGCAGCCAGGAGTTTTTTGGAGTTGTCGACGTCCACCTCAGCCTCTGCGTCTGATCTCATGGCATTCACCAGGTCAGATGTGGCTTGAGCCAGAACTCTGGCCTGTCGTACCATTTCTCCTGTAAAAATACACAGCTTAAAAAATAAAACATACAGATATCCACCAAGCACAAGCAAGAATTTTACAAAGAAGATGAAAATTATGCCTAGAGGGGTCCTTGGCCTTAATAATTTTAAAGCAACTTGGGCTAGATTTGAGTATGGGCCAATTGCAGCAAGCCCTCCTGGGGTCTGGGATCTGAATCTCAGTCCAGATGGGGCCTTCTTGTGAGGAGTTTGCATGCTCTGTCACTGTTGGTTCCCCCCGGATGCTCTGGTCTTTGAAGTGAATACAGTTTTTGAAAGCGATTCTAAATCCTAGCAGGACTTTAATTTAAAAATGATGATAGACTCTTTCACAAGACAGGTCTGGATGCATTTGGACATTTATCGTTACCACTGTGAGTTTAAATTAATAGGACTTTATGGGTCAGTTATCCTTCACTGGGCAGTACAGATATACATATTTTCAAGAATGTTGTGATTGAAGTGGCTATAGCTGAGAGAAGAAATAGACACTTAATGTAAACTGTAAAAAACACGCAGCAAGTGCAGGTATCTCATTGAGAGGAAGGAATACCCTACAGTATATGCACACTGTTATGTCACAATGCCCTGGTCATATGTTTTCGTTTAGCTTTGGGAGGGACCCTCTCTCTCTCTCTGATTTAAACCAGACAGTCCCCTTCAGGGTTGGCGGTGTGTCAACAAACAATCATGAGTGGATTTACAACCAAGTCAACAAAACCTAACAAGCAAACGGAGCCTGTCTTCCAGTGCATAAAACACAGTTCAAAATGTGGTTTGGCCCTTTCTCCTCGGCCAATCAGAATAATTAATCTAGTAGGGTGGGGCTTAATGTGATCTGTTTTTATGATTTCACAACAAGGTTAAAAGCATCTTAAAGTTGTTGGTTTCCCATCATGTGTATTGTCTGGTAAGAGTATATTTAAATCTCAAAGGAGCAAGGACTTTTCAGTGCAATGGGAATCCTTTACGTTCCCTGAACCATGCTAAAGTTTGGGATCTTAAAAGTCACACTCTGCAACTTGGTCTTAGTCTGACCAGCCAAGGCTAACTATTTTCCTATCATATTCCTATTAGATTTTTTATTATATTCTTGACTCAACCCCTTGAGTTCCAATGAATGAGACTAATGGCGCAATAAAAGAAAAAAAGGAAAAGAAAAGCATGGCTGTCTCATGTCAAGACAACATAAATAGCAGTTTAAAGAGACATTTTAGAAGAAGGAGGGATATAAAGTTACATAAATGACAGAGAAGAACGACAGACTAAAGCAGTAAAGTGTATGATTTTTTAAAGTTCGCTCTTATTGATACAGGCATATTTGGGAAGATTCCTGGTTGCAGACTAACTCGAGGGACCAGAATCCTTTGTTGTGAGGAACCACTTAATTTAATTGATTAGTTTGTGCTATTTGATATAATTTCGCAGGCATATACTGTTTTCAATTAAAAAATAATAAAAAAAGATTAAACGCAGTAGTATAATAAGAAAAACATTTTTTTTAATAAATCATCTCACAACCCCCACTGAATTCGACTTCTACAAAAAGAAAGTAGGAGTGTCCGTCTGTGCCTACAGTGGTCTTTACTGCCTGTTCGATGCCAACAAAATCTTAAGTTCAAAACTAAAGTTGCTATATTGATCCAGCATTTTACTCACCAGCATCACCCATGGAAGTGAAGATGTTCTCGGTCACGTTCATGATTGTGTCGGTGGCATGGTCGTAGCGCCCGATTGGCTCTCCGCAGCTGGCGTAGTGGCGTACGTGCTGGAGGAGGTCACTGAGTGCTTGGCTCACCACTGCGGCCGCACCTCCCACCTGCTTGAGCAGCTCCGAGTCGTCGCTGGCCGAACGGCACCATTTGACGCAAGTCTCCACGGATCGCTCCACCAGCTTGCCCGCCTCCACCAGCTGCTCCTGGCACACCGGGGAGCTGATGGTCGGGCTCACCACCTGCACATGGAGAAAGCAAGGCTAGTACAAAAAACAATACCGCACAGGAAATATAGGCGTACAAAACTATTAACTATGACTATGGTTGTGCACAGTGTAGCATATGGACAGAATAAATGTGCAGGTAAAGTGACGACAGTTAATTTTGCCAGAGATTATTCACATTATATTACGGTACTGTTTGCACATCACCTTTTCAAGTCGAGGTTGTTGATTTAAATAATACGTATTTTACCGAGGGAGATAAAGAATAAATAAAATAAAAGGCTTTACATCAAGGGGATGTAACGGACAAATTAACTGTTATAATTTGTGGGAGCTGGAATTGCACCTTCAATCTGTGGACGAGGAGATGTGAACACTCTGCCAACAATGTTTTTATGCCGAGAACAGTATTCCAACTTGAGTTTTGAGTGCGCCAAATCAAAAAGGCCCATAAAAGATTCTGGAGTGGCAACTATTCACATCAAACTTGAAGTAAAATTTTCTTTTGTCAATTTTCACACAAGATGAAGGCAAATCATTTCAACCCTACCTTACATATTGATAACTTGTGTATAGTTTGTATTTGTCACTTGTGGTCTTTACATTTCTCTGCCATACCCAAGTAAAATACAATAACACATGATCCCTTTTTGCACAGGAATGCAATATTTTAATTAGTTTAAACTATATATTTTTTTAAATGAACAACTCACCATACGCTTTACTTAATTTTCACTGAAATTACATTTTAGTTTTATTCTTGGAAAGGTCAACCTCACAGCTGCTCTTTAATGAAACGGGCTGACGCCAAGCTGATTTAAAACTCTTGTGTTCGCGTTGGGTCTGGTTAACGTTGGCTCGTCTCAGAGAAGCTGGAGGGGTACCTTCGTACAGGCCACCAGCTGTGATGTGGACAGGGCACACTGAGTGGCCGCAGTGATCACGCGGTTCTGCAGCACTGTGTCCTCTGCCACCTGAGCCACATTCTTAGCCTTCAGCACCAACATGGCCGCAGCATTAGCCACCGCCTTGGCCAGATTCATCAGAGTGTCCTGAAACGTATAGATCAGCATCCATCAGCATCCAGCTGCACACATCTGAAAATGAATGTTTAAAAGCCCAATCATCCACATTATTAAGGCTTTTAAATAAGTGCATCTTGGTTTTATCATATGTAGATTAAATTAATAATGTATCTAAACAAAGTCAAATCCACTGCGTTTTTAAATGTATTTATTCCAACCTATCGATCAAGAACTACATCAGCATAAAAAAGCTTAATGTATTGCCACAGTATAAAATATATGAGAGGTGGTCATGAAAAATAGATTACACAATCATGCACAAATTAAAGAAAGCGGTCCAGTTCTGCTGAAATAGTTAAACCAAAGGACCTTTAATGTTTAATCTCATTTCAACCAATAGAAATGGTTGGAAAACAAATCAATGGAAACAGTCATTGTTTAATAAAAGACAAGCAGATTTACCAACATTCACAGGAAACAATCAAATGGATAACTGCCCCAACTGTCTCACCCCCCTTATCCCCTCCTTATTGGCAAGGGAAAAGCTAAAAAAAAATAAAAATAGCACTGTGTGAAAAGGAGAAACCTTGAGGAGAACCACAGTGAAGGAGAGATCCACTCCCACCGAAGGACAAGCTGTAAATGTGTTCAGGATGAACTCGCATCTGGAGCTGGGTACTAATTAAAGATACAATACAGTGCCAAAAAATAAGTTACAGTACAACTGGACAGGTACAGAAAAATTGGTACGGTTACTTAGGTTACTGCTACCAATTTATTTTCCCCTTGTACTGTTGATTAATACATAAAAAGGTAGTGAATTATGTATTGTTCATACACCAGTACCAAAATACATGGCATAGATCCATCCAGTAATGGCATGATGTAAAAAGTGTTGCCTTAGGGTAATATAGTCATCCGCATGCAGAATTATGAGTGCAGAATTAGCTCAAGGTCATGAGAAAAATAATGTCAGTAGAACGCAGAGCACAGTTCTCCTCCAGGGATTAACACTTGAGAGGTCCAAGGTGATGTGAAGGTTACGGAAACGAAATGAGAAGCCATAAGATGTAGTTTGAATGGTGGACTGTTTGTTCTTAAAAGCAGTGGTGGATGAAAGAACGGATAAAGAGCGAGCGTAAGAATCACCTGGAACTTGTCGTCGGTCTCACCCTCCCCCATGTGACGGAGCAGGTCCCCACTGGCCTGACCAATGCTTCCCGCTGCTGTCAGTACGTTCTGTCTGGGCTGAAAACACACCAGAGCACAACACCAAACTCAACATCAGCAGCAAAAACACAGCAACCAAAAATGGCTCAAGGAGGAAACTGAGGTAATTTAGTATATTCAGGGGCAAACGGGCCAAAGAGAAAGATATTCATTAATTTAGCAGTACCTCTTGCCACATTCTGGAGAGCCTTTATTTATATTTTTTCTTTGATATTGTGCAATTCAAGTTAGTTCTGTGCTCTGCAAAAAATTAAACTCAATCTTCTTTGTTTTGAGTTTTGATAACAAGCTAATCTTTTTGGAGTTTATTTCCAAGCTTGTTTTTCTTGAGAGCCGTCAGAAATGTTATAAAACCAGTTATATATTTTATAGGTCCTACTAAATTATATTAGTCGTGGTAAAAACTACTCAAACAATGAATACAATGAAATACAATATATTCTTTTTTCTGTGTGCATTACAACAGTGTATCAGGAGAAACAACTCAAAGATCTCACCTGTGCTGCTGCGGGCTCCACAGAGCGGAGAAGGTCAGACACAGCGCCGGACAACATCCGCGCCGCAGCCATCAGCTTGTGCCCACTGCCCAGCGGCTCGTCCAACAGAGCGGCCAGCAAGCGCACCCCTCTGGACATCTCACTCAGGTTAGAGGAGATGGTGGTGATAGCACAGCCCACCGCTGTGTAGTCTGTGTCCGA
Source organism: Chaenogobius annularis (assembly GCA_015082035.1). Taxonomy (NCBI): domain Eukaryota; kingdom Metazoa; phylum Chordata; class Actinopteri; order Gobiiformes; family Gobiidae; genus Chaenogobius; species Chaenogobius annularis. The sequence continues at coordinate 549,462 of BJKM01000110.1, read as the reverse complement.
GGGCTCACCTGAACAGGACAATGGGCTCATAGTTCTGTTCACATTTATTTGGTAACACTATTTTCAGAGTAACGACAGAAAGAGTTTGTGTGTTTTTGTACAGTGCTGGTACCTGCAGTGAGGTTGACCACAGACGCTGTCCCAGCCGTGATAGCGTCAACCTGGGAGTGGATCTCATGTTTGGACTCATCCACTTTGTTCTGAACCCAAACCCTGGATGCCTGTAGAAGAAAGAGGGAAGAGCTTCATCAAGTCTGCAACTTACAATAGTGTACTGGTACCACTGCTACTACTACTACTACTACTACTACTACTACTGCTGCTGCTGCTGCTGCTGCTGCTTCTGTACTACTAATTTACAGCTATACTACTTGTACACTACCACTGCTATAAGTAAAATGCTTTCCTTGTCATACATACATGTACAGTACAATTGCGTAGATTTGTAGATTAGAGTAGTACTTTGTCCTCCTGCGTTGCGTATGGACCAAAATAACTCTCCAGCTTACAATTCAACATATAGTTAAAGATAATGAGTAGATATTGAAACATATTGATTTCATAGTTTCATCCTTATGCAAGAGGTGTAATTGTCATTGGGTGATGAGTACACTGACCAGGTCGTGTCCCAGTGGAGGCAGGGGGTCCATGTGTCCCAGCTCTCCCTGAGCCTGCTGCACGGCCCGCAGACTGCTGCCTATGGTCCCCATCAGGGCCTGCTGGGCCTGGCTCTGATAACACAAACAACCACACAGCGAGGGGTGAAATACTGATCTCCCAGTCAGTCATCACTATCAAAGCAACACAAAGGCACTTCATTATGAAAGGAAAAAAGTAATGACCCTGCAGCTACATCAATTACATAATCACAACGGAACTCTAGGGTTCCAACATGTATAATCTGTTTCAGGTGGCAGTCTGGGGGTCCTTTTTTGGGGTCTTGACTATTCTAGCTCAAAAGCTATATATACTTTCAAACAAAGCTGGCTAAGAAACATCCCAAATAATGTAATAGTTTGGTACCACTATATTACTATAACCAGATTTGGAACATCATATTTTAAAAAAGTGGAGCAGCTAATTTAAGAAAACTAAATTGATGTGATAGTGAATTGTCCTGTCCTTACCAGCGGGGGCATGTGAGCACGGTGCAGCTGACCTGAGCTGAGCTGCTGCTGAGCTGAGGGCATAGAGCCCATGCTGTAGGTGTCAGACCCTCCCATGGAGCCTGAACTGATGATACCAGGAAGCGCCACTGAGCCGTGCTCCACTCGACCTACGCGGTTAAACTGCTGCTGCAAGATGGTTGACCTGAAAGACACAGGCATACAGACAAGCCTAAGTCATAAGAGCCTTTGTGTACACTGTAAGCAAGTAAGCTGATCATTTAGGGATGTTTTTTCAGTAATGTATAAATGGGGCAAAAGATATCATTTGATCAAGCGGGAGCAATGTAAAAAGACTAGCAATGTATTGTTGTGTTGAAATTGATGTATTTTCGAAAAATGTTCACAAGCTGCTGGTGTGCTATTTCTGTAATGAAAAGAAGAGTCTAGAAGCTCTGCCAATAATGCCCACTACTCAACAGCAGTTCTGTGTGACTCCCGACAACTGTGCTGACAGGCCAAAAGGTGTGATGTCTGTCAGCTCACAGGGACTAAAAAGCATCTCACTTTTTGGGAGAAACCGACTCTTCGAGCATGGTGGCCTCCTCGTCTCCCTCCAGACCGAAGCGATCCTTGCTCTGCTTCTGTGGACGATCAGACAAATATCATTATTCTTCCTATGACAATGGGTAATGTCTGTGTGCTTTTTTAAATGTCTCTGATCATTAAAGGTGAGCTGCGCTTTGGATGATACGCCACCTTCTTGTCTCCATTGATATGTTATTGCTTTGCCTGGTTGATCTACAATAAGGCATTAAACAGATGACGCCATTAAGCCAAATTACATGCAAGATTGAGCTTTTATCAAGGTATTTTTGAGGAATAAAAACACCTGTAAATGAATAAATAGATAGCGATAGAAAAGTTTAATGCTATTCAAATAACTTCTCCAAGCAGGCAGCGGACCCTCCACCAGCAAAGTTTCACAGCGCACCTTTAATTCATATTTGGAATAACTTGGAAAGCTGGTGCGTGACTTGCAGAGGGATAGTGCACTTGCCTTTTTCAGGATGATGTCGATGTACCCGGCAATGAGTTGGGATATCTGCTCTCCCTCTGTGGTCTGTACAGAGTAGTAGCTCTCCTGGTATTCCCCAAAATCCTGTTTAGTAATGAAAGACAGAGAGGCGTCACAATCCAAACAGGTCTGCACTGTTTGTGGAGTTCAATTGTCTAAATCAGTCACTCCCAACCTGGGTGTTGCAAGGGAATCTTAGAAAAGAGGCACAAAATAATTACATTTTCATTTTAATGAAGGGATGGCATGTTAAACCATTTCAGTTCTGTAACATTTATTTTTCCTTATAAGCCTGGGGGATCTTTGCATCGATAAGGGGGCCGCAGCATCGTAGAGTTTGGGAATGGCTAATATATGTTGGGATTAAGGCGGCAAGATTAATCGCAATTAAAAATAAATCAAAATTTAAATGGACGCAATTAGAAAACCGCAAAGTATCATAATTTCTTCCAAAAACAACAAAATATCCTGTCTTATTCTAACTCTGTGGTTCAGATCTTTTTTGTGATTGAAATGCGATTATTTTGTTTTTCAGTTCATGGGCCATTTTGTGCAGACCTAGTTGGGTGACCAGTTTTCTTAAAGTGGGTTTACAAAGTGTAGATAAAAACAAACTCATTGACAAAACACTTTTAACTATGACTAATGCAAGGACTACACTTACCCCCATATCACAGCAGATTCATACTGGTTGCACAGTATTAGCATTTGTGGTAGGGCTGCACAATTAATCGAATCGAAATTGCAATTTTGATGGACGCAGTTGACAAATTGCAAAGGCTGCAATCTTGGAAGTACCATAATTTCCTCCAGAAACAACAACATATCCTGTTTTATTCTGCATAAAACTGCTATTACTGTAGTTTAGCTCTGTAATTCTTTTATTACTTTGTCAGTTCAAAGGCATATTTTAGTCTTTGGTTAATTCCCAAATTGTGCAGCCCTCATTTGTGGGATAGCAAAAATAATCAAGCATTTGTAGAATAGTTAAAGACATGTTACCAGTGTGAAGCTTTTGGGAGAAGCTGCCCATCTCTTGACGGTGGTCAGGGGCCAGTCCTGGACCACCTCCTTGGTCTTCTCGTCCACTCTCAACACAGACTCCTTGGTGATCCCCAGCAGTCTTGGCACAAGCTTGTTTTTACCTTTCATCTTTTCCTATACCACATGACATACAGTGTAAGCCTGTACACTGCTAATTTACAATGATTTAAGTAGAGCTAAATGTCCTCAATGACATCAATCTGATTTATTAGCCCTTCTTCTTCATTGCCCTCTGCAGGCATACTTGTGTGTGCTTCGACTATATTGACAATCCTAAAATGTAATCCTGACTCCTAAGAATCTATTCTAGGTCTTGTACCATTTGCCTTGCATTAATACATTAACCCACTCATTAGGCAGGCTTGTTCTTTACTTTTTTGGAAAAGCACAAGACCAAGAATAACAATAACATTACAAAACTCCAAAGTACCCGGTGGCCTCAAAGCAGCATATTTCCTACATTATTTTCTTTCCACACAACTACTGTTCATACACGTATGGATGAACAACAAGATTGCATAAAACCTTGCCTCAAAATTGAACAAAACATATTTAAGCCAACCTCAATTCAAGACCTTCCTTTCTTCCCACAAAAATACATTTTAAAATATTATTTTTGCCAATGCTATTAATATGATCAATGCATTATCTCCATCATATTAAATCTCCACTGCTCCAAATCCTATACAATCATATTCCATTCAGACATTCAGCTGTATCTTGTGAAAAACTGTATTCATTGTGATATCTGATTAAATAAAGAGCTTATTGTATGGCCCCACCCTACCGGTAACCCAAGCAAAGAATAGTGTGCTTTATTATGATTACCCATGATTCTTTTTATCTATTTTTGCTATCGTTTTGTCTGTCTCTTTTTTCCTTTGCATTTGTCTCCAGTTATTGCCGAAGCACATTCCTAATTTCTGAATTCTGTTCACTGACAATGACAAAACAGTCTTTTCTGATTCTGATTAAGTTATTTCACATGTACTTGACACTATCTCTTAATAAAGAAGAACATAAAAAAGAATGTGCTTTACTTAATGTTGAACCCTGTCTATATATCACAATAGTACAGAGCGTCAAAAATATTAGATCATGAAATATCATCTAAAACTAACATAAAATAACTAAACCAAGCCCTGCATCCAAGAAATGCGCTTATCAAACCTACTGTTTTATTTCCATGCAGCTTGTATTATCTTAAAGCTTTTGACTTACTTTTACCAGGAAGAAGGAGACTCCGTACGTGGGAAGGGACCGCGCCAACTTCACATATTTAACCTTGGCTTCGATCTCTGTCATCTCTCCACATGATTTATGATCCTAGTCAAAAACGGACAGTGACAATTGCTATATTGAGGATAATAATGTAAAATTGGTTTTAAAGAAACAGCCATGGACATACCTGGAATATTTTCTTCTCTGCCCCCCGTTGCTTGATGTACTCTTTTGGTAAGAACTCTTTGAGGCTGTAGAGATAAATGACATTCACATGAGGTGGGAAGGTCAGAAGGAGGCAGGTGAGCGGCAACGGTGGCTCAGGTGGCAGAGCAGTCGGGTATTTATCACACTGTGGGAACTGAACTGAACTGAACTAAAGTCTGTAATGTATACACGCTCAGATCATGGCATCAGCTTCGCTTATGGGCATAAAAATCAAGTCCCCATCATCTAAGTCCTTTATTATTACAACAACAACAACAACAACAACAACAAAATTTAAAGTTATGGTTAAGGTCAAGGTTTAGGTTAAGGTTAGTCTCCAGGAAATGAATGCGAGATAATATCATGTCCAAAAAAAGCATTGTTACGCATTACGTAAATAATAGCCTACTGTAAATCTGGTTATAAAGGTGGAAAGTTTCTGGTGGAGGGTTTGTAACTTACTTATATATTTCTTTGCCTGGAATGTTCCACAATATGGCATTAATCTTATCTATCCATATAAATTGTGTACATACTGAGACCAAGTTTATTTTTTACCTTATCTTCCACCATCCCCCTTTTCAAAGCAGGCAATTTCCGTATAATTGCTGGAAATATATGTTGTAAAATATGTCATATATAGGTTTGAAATAAATAAATAAATAAAAATGTTAGGAGCAAATTCTTAAAATATGCATGCCATATTTGACTCTATAGACGTTGTTATTATAATTATTGTATTATTCATTGTTTTATGTTGCACCTTAACGCCGAGACAAGTTCCTATGTTTGCGAACTGTGTTTAATGACAATGGCAATAAATGATAAAATGATTCTGATTCTGAAATGGCAGGTGTTTTATTAGTGGAAATAAAAACTTGAAAAACATGCATTCTTACTGCGAGCGGCCACCTCTCCACAAGTCTGACCTATTATTTGGGCCGGTAATGTCACCCGTCTGTCTCCATAGAGATATATAACATCTCAGAGACAAAAAGAAAAGCAGGTGGCAAACCCTCCACCAGAACGTTACATAATTCATTTCATTGTTACTACACTGGGGGAGGCAAGAGAGAAACCAAAGATAGAAAAAAATAGGGCATAAACAAGAGAGAGAAGCAAGTGTGGTACTCACTCTAGAAAGCCCGGCTTGTGTTTGTGCTCCATGTGAGGTCCAAACTGCACCTGAGCCTGGATCCCGGCGAACTCACAAGCCTTGTCGAAGGAGACCGGGTGAGAGCCGTTCAGAATGTCATCTCTGGCCTGAGGAGGACAACAAGAAGAGAGTGAGTGAGTGAGTGAGTGAGCTGTGGGAAAGTATGAAGAACAAACGTGCCTCATTGGATAATATTTACAGATGACAAAAACCAAAACAGAAAGAAATCATATGGACTACTAAGGCACATTAAACGGTTTGACACTCAAATAATCCTGGGAAAGGTGCAAAACAAGATAAAATAAATTGCCTCGGCATGCTACGTCAACCGAGCATGGACAAGATTCTTAAGGTTCATGGCTGATTAGCGCGAGTCAAAAGTCATGTGCGCTTCACTGCTCAGCCAGTCTATATTCCCGAGCAGGGCTTTGTCGGCTCATTCCAAAGCCTCAGTGCATGAGTGCGGCTGCAGATGCTGTAGCCAATCGGATACAGCTCATTGACACAGCCGCTTCAAACACTGTAAATCTACAAGCACCACAGCCGCGCCTACTGCTTGTACACAGGAGGAGAAACTATTGACTCGCAAATTAGATGTGGTTCGGATTAGAGTTTGCACATTGGAGGAATACATTGATTGGTTGTTTAAGATGATGATTTAGGTCTGTCTATATTTATCAACTTTAAAATGAACGTGACAGGTTCTCATGTTTTTATCATTTTACTTTGGTTGGTGGAACAAAACCTGTGATGAATATTTGTAAATATGTACAAATATTAATGTAAATATTTCAATTAAAAGTTGAAATGTAAAGGAAGTCTAGTTCGAAACCCGAATTCCTCTGTCTATCTCATCAATACGCGACATTACATAGAAAATGAAGGGATATAATTATTTGTCAAATCACAACTATATTGCAAGTTATTTTGTTTTTGGCTCATGTTTACAATATTGTTGCTAGGTAACAGTTGAGGGATTACTGGTCTACAAATAAACTTAACTTTAAAATATGTTTTTGCCATTTTTTTGATGTAATATATTTTTAGTAATCAGTCTTTTGAATTTGAGATGACGCGACATTTTAGTTAAACCTGAATTGAAAGATATTTCCAACCTAGCGTACTTCAAATACAGAGAGATAAAGCGCTCGCTGGTGGAGTTTTCCTCATCAGCTGGAGTGTGTTCACAGGCATGACAGAGAGTATTTAGAGACAAGCACAACTTCATTCATAACAGTTTCCATCATCCCTCCCTCGAATGCCGACAGCCACATTTTTCACACATTATCTCATATTTTGTGCACTTTTAGCAGGCCCTCAGAGCCTGCGGAGGCAGAGGGGGGCTTGTTTTGGAGAGAGGAAACTCGGTATGTGTCAGAGTCAAGGGTGGGGTGCAGTCCTGATTATGTCACACCAGAACAAGGCCAAAGGAGGGAGAAAAGAGGGAAAGAAAACAAAAGAGGAGGTTTGAGAGAGAGGGCCGGAAGTTAGAATACATTATGTCATGCTTGTTCGAGGAAAGCACCTTTAAAAAAAGAAACTTGGGAACTTTCCATTTTAACTGAGGCAATGCAACATGATAGCAGGATACATTACCCATAACACTGTACATGTTTGGTATGAGCTTTTTATCAAGTTTCCTCCTGCATTTAAGGTTGTTTGAGACCAGAGATGCATCCTTGTGTGTAAAAGGAGGTACAGTGGTGTTATCCGGGTTACAGTAGTTACATGGGGTATCGGAGAGTTACCTGGACATAGAGCAAGTTTAGTTGTACTGGGTCTCTGGAGTCAACATTCTGGTCAGAGTAGAAGAACTTTCTCCTGAGTAGCAGCGTCTCACTCTCCTCGACTCCCTGCTCTCGAAACGTGCGGCTGTGGTCCAACCAGTTCACTGGCAACACAAACATAACTTATTGTGATTTAAGAAAACAAATCAATACTGTCTTGGGTAACTGTGATATTATTATTATTATTATTATTATTATTATTATTATTATTATTCATTTATTTCCCTAAAATTAGCCAAACAGAGTGGACACTCACAGTCATCGTCCGTGTGAAGCTTGGCCTTGAGCTTCTCCATCTTTCGTTCATCGCGCAGCAGAGTCCTGTCCTTCTTTAGGGTCCCTGTGCTGTCCTCCTTTTTGTCCTCGGCTGTCTCCTGAATGAGAGAGTACTCCTCGTAGTTGGTGATTCCTGCAAGAAAGAACATTTTCACTCAGGTTGGTCCTCTGTATTCCAACTAAGTGAACCCAGACAAATGCAATCTTCACTGCCTAATTGGCCTGAGCATACATATGTACCTATTCTACTGCAGATGGTGACCAGCAGCTCTCCAACTGTTTTAGAGTCGTCCACCATAATGGTCTTTATCGCACCATCTAGCATTTTGATCTTCTGCGGCCGCTGCTTCTTCTTGTACTCCAAAATATCCTGGACAAAAGGATAACAACACGCCAGACTCAGTTTAGCCAACAACTTCAGAGATGCAGATTCATGATGGTGTTTAATAACTGTGGTGTATTTACTGACTGTACCCGGGATTTCACTGAGCTCTGCCTGTTCAACTGGAATTATCTACACTGCCTTAAATTCAATTCAATTTCAATTCAATATATGTTTGCAGCACTCAAAATCACAACAGCATTTGCCTTAAAGGGTGAAAATGAAAATAGATTAAACAATGTTCATAGGAATTTAGCAATGTCCCAGCATCCCCTGTCTTTAGACAAATGTCCCAAAGTCCCCTGTCCTTAGACCCTCCTTCTCAGCAAGGAAAAATCTACAAAACCTCTTTGGGAAAAAGTAGAAACCTTGACGAGTTCCACAATGAAGGAGAGAATCTACTCCCAGAAGGGCAGGCGGATGCCCCTCAAATTGCCAATTAATGTTAAAACAAACGTCCTGTAGGGGGCAGTGTATCAATATTTACAAATGAGAAACAATCTAATTGTATTATTGTAATCAGAACTCCTATATGGAACAAACTGATCAAAGATAGGAGGAAAAGATTACATTTGATGATACATTTTATTTACATTTAAGCCCCTTTTTTGCCTTGTGATTTTTAACCTTTTCTTCAAACTGGCATTTAGGCAAGCATTTGTTATGCTCTTGGCCAGTGCTGATGAGGACACATTGTCAACGAATGACGTTTTTGTTGATCTAAGGTTTAAAAGTGCAGACGAGATGAATACACAAATTGTGGATCATTCAAATAAACCTGGTAAATGGTAATCATTATAAATGAATGCAATAGATGTGTTATGTGCTACATAATTAAAAAGCAGACAGAGCTTCTTTTAAAACACACCAAATGCTGGAGTGAAGCAAAAGTCTCAAAATCTTACGCCATTCCGCAGCATGTAGTAATCCAAGGTTCTCCCCGACTCCAGCCAGATTCCTTTTCTCGGATCATCGTCAGACAGGAACAGACCATAATCTGAAGCTGGCACACAAAGGGATTATAAGTAAGTCACTAATATGATATAAAGTAAATCTTCTATTCCATTTTACCAACCTTGTCCAGACTGTGCTTCCGGGACTCTCTCTCGAATGATCCTGCACGCGTCGTACACAGGCGTGGAGGGTTCAAACTGCATGGTCTTCACCACGTTGCACTGGCGAACGCAGATCTTCAGGGACAGGGCCACCATGTTGCTTTTTTTGTACAACACACCTGCATAAGCAAAGAGCGATACTCAGTTCAGTTGGTGCTTTGTCACAACGGCAGACAAACTTATAAAATAAATGATGGTTTACAAGTTTAACAGTACAAATCTATCATATCATTGTGAGACACTGCATTGAAGGGATGATGGGTTGTACGGGCAAGTATAGGCATAAAGTACGTCTGATATTCACCTGTGCACTAGGGCTGGGAATCACAGGGTCCCTCACAATTCAATGCGATACACGATACACGGCTCACAATTAGATAATAGCACAATTTTGCAATACGTGATATGCGATAATGGTTATATTGCTCATAATATTCTACAATACATCACTATTTTTTAAAGAACCTAATACATTTAAACCAAAATTGTCTTTGTTAAACCTCGACCTGCACAAACACAAAATGAAATACACCCATTTTAATCATCAAAACAAGTTTCCTTTCTTTAAACAAGCAACAAAATTGTAGTGCAGTCACAAAATAATTTGGAAAATGATACCAAAAAGGACTCATTGTGATATATCGATACAGCCATCCACAATATCGATACTGTATCACCAAATTTAGTATCATGATAAATCGTTATTTCAATATTTTGGCACAACCATAATGTCTTTACACCAGGGCTCATTCTTATTTAATCTCCAGCAAAGTCTCAGCAAGAATGCATTCTTAAAAGGAACCCAACACACATTTAAAGATCCTATATTATGCTATTTTTCCTGTTTCATAGTCTACCCTAAGGGCATAGTTGATAATAAGTATGGTGCAAAACCCATAACATAATAGTTATAAAATATCACCCATATCTTGGACCTTGCTCCCTTTCCCAGTAATGCAAACCGCTTAGTTTGAGATTCGCCCCCACCCTTGTGAAGAGCGGTCCGCCTCCCCCTTCCAATCCGAGACGTAGTCTCAGCGTGAGCGTGCGTTCCCTGCCCACCCCGTGACGTAGCCTAGAGTGGAGATGGTGGGGGTGTAAACAGAGGCCGAGGCGTGCGCCGGTACACAGCGGTACATGTTAGCGGCAGCAGCGTTGGAACAAAAGAAGTAGCGTTTGAAGCTAACTGTGCCTCTTGAGCGCGGGGGAGGGCTCATCCTGGTGAGTGGCCCTATTCGTCTGCTCATCCGAGGGGAAGGATAGCGACTGTTCTCTAGCTAAAGACTGCAGGAATCAATAAAAAAAACACTATGGGCACATTTACGAGGTACCAATAGCTCTGAAAAGTCTTTGGCGTTTGGTGGGGTAAGAACTTGGTGGTCAAAAATGTCTTCATATTTTGGTGAAGAAAAGGAAGTAGAGCTGATTTCTAAAACGGAATCCCTCTGTGATGTCAATAAGCAACATTAAACCTAAAATGCAGGGACAATTTACACACAATGGAAGAAAAATTCTGACAGTTTAAAATATAATTTTAGAAATATAGGTGTTATCAGGTATTGTTATTTGTCAAATAATTATTATTGTGTAAATTAACTCTACTTAAGTCACATTGGCTGTCCAAAGATACAGTTGTCACATCAGGGGGCGTGGTCTGCCGAGGGGAAAACTCTGATCATTCCATATAGAAAGCTATTTTTTCATCCAATCATCCATTCATCTTCTTCCGCTTATCCGAGCCCGGGTTGCAGGGAAAGCAGTCTAAGCAGACACTTCCTCCAATCCTCCGGGGGGATCCCGAGGCGTTCCCAGGCCAGCTGAGAGACATAGTCCCCCCAGCGTGTCCTGGGTCAGATTCCCGAGCCACCTCAGCTCGACGTGGAGGAGCAGCGGCTCTACTAGGAGCTACTCCTGTGTGACTGAGCTCCTCACCCTATCTCTAAAAGAGCACCCAGCAACCCTACGGAGGAAACTCTTTTCAACCCGCTTGTATCCGCGATCTTGTCCTTTCGGTCATTACCCAAAGCTCATGACCATAGGTGAGGGTAGGAACGTAGATTGACCGGTAAATCGAGAGCTTTGTCTTTCGACTCAGCTCCTTCGCCATCACAACAGTCCGATGCAGCGACCGTATCACTGCAGATGCTGCACCGATCCGCCTGTCAATCTCACGTTCCATCCTTCCCTCACTTGTGAACAAGACCCCGAGATACTTGAACTCCTCCACTTGGGGCAAGGACTCCCCACCCACCTGGAGAGGGCAAGCCACCTTTTTCCAGTTGAGAACCATGGCCTCGGATTTGGAGGTGCTGATTCTCATCCCAGCTGCTTCACACTCGGCTGCAAACGGTCCCAGTGCCTGTTGCAGGTCTGGGTTTTGATGACACCATCAGGACAAAATCGTCTGCAAGCAGCAGAGATGAGAGCCTGTGGTCCCCAAACCGGACATCCTCCACCCCTGACTGCGCCTAGAAATTCTGTCCAAAAAACAATGAACAGAGCCGGTGACAAAGGGCAGCCCTGGCGGAGTCCAACACTCACTGGGAACAGGTTTGGCTTTACTGCCGGCAATGCGAACACAGCTCCTGCTCCGGTCATACAGGGACTGGACAGCCCTGAGCAAAGGGCCCGGACCCATACTCCTGGAGCACCCACCTAAAGGACACCCGGAGGGACAACGGTCGAAAGCCCTCTCCAGATCCACAAAGCACATGTGGACTGGTTCAGCAAACTCCCATGAACCCTCGAGCACCCGATGGGAGAGATAGAGCTGGTCTAGTGTTCCACGACCAGGACGAAAACCACTCTGCTCCTCCTGAATCCGAGGTTCGACTATCGGTCCGATTCTCCTCTGCAGTACCCTGGAATAGACCTTACCGGGGAAGATGAGGAATGTGATCCTCTGTAGTTGGAACCAACATCTGGTTCTCCTTCTTGAACAGAGGGATCATCCCGGTCTGCCAGTCCAGAGGCACTGTCCCCGACCGCGCACGCAATGTCTCAGAGACGTGTCAGCCAAGACAGTCCTACAACCTCCAGAGACTTAGATACGCAGGGCGGATTTCATCCCCCAGAGCCCTGCACCGAGCAGCTTGCCAACAAGCTCAGTGGCTTCGGCTTGGGTGATGGACAGTCAGCCTCCGAGTCCTCAGTCTCTGCTTCCTCTTCGGAAGACGTGATAGTGTGAGGTCCTCTTAAGTATAACAGTCAAGGTCAGCAGGTCTCCACCCGCACCCCTAAACGGTGTTGGTGAAGCAATGCTTCCCCTCCTGAGGTGCGCGGACGGTTTGCCAGAATTTCTTTGGGCCGACCAATAGTCTTCCTCCATGGCTTCCCAAAGCACTGCTCGGGTTCAGATCGGGGAAGCCGTTCTTCCCGATCACCCTCTCCAGGTGTCACTGTCATTGCCCACGTTGAAGTCCCCCAGTAGAAGAACGGAGTCCCTGGTCGGTGCACTGTCCAGTACCCCTACCAGTGACTCCAAGAAGGCCGGGAACTCTGCACTGCTGTTCGGCTGACCACAACAATGAGAGACCTGTCACCAACCTCTCGTTCACTGGGGTGAACTCCAACACAGGGCGGCTGAGCTGTGAGGCTATAAGCAAGCCACACCAGCCCGCCGTCTCTCCCTGAGGGAAACACAAGAGAAGCGGAGGCTTCCAGCCCTCTCGAGGAGATGGGTTTCAGAGTCCGAAATTGTGCGTGGAGGTGAGGTCGGCTATATCTAGTCGGTACCACTCAACCCCCTGCACAAGCTCAGGCTCTTTTCTCCCCCAGCGAGTTGACGTTCCATGTCCCCAGAGTTAGCCTCTGTGTATGGAGATCTGGTCGCAGACTGCCGTCGACTGCCGCCCAGATACTCTCAGCACCAGCTCCTTACGGATCCTCCAGGTGGTGGGTCTATGGGAGGACGGCCCACGTCACTCATCTCGGGCCCCGGCACACAGACGCTTGCCATCAAGCACCCACCCCAGGCCTGGCTCCAGGATGGGCCCCTGGTAACGCCAATCCAGGTGATGTAACTGGCCTTGATTTTTGTCAGTTCATGCGGGGCTTTTTCACATTACTAATGTATTTCCAGGCGAATTATGTCTATTTTTAAGCTCAACTAATTGAAATTGAGTCAGAATCGAGTCTTAATGGAGGTTATTAACTTGGCGTTACCTCAGAAAATTAAATGGATTGTTCTGTAGTTAAAATACAGCAGGCGGTGCTAGTAGAATTCTATGATAACTTTACACATTTGGGCTATTCCGACCGCTTTATTCTTCTCCATGTCTTCATTTCTGTATTTGGCACAATATAACTCCTAAACTGCTAAACAGCGGGTGATGGAGTCTGTTTAGTGGGCGTTCCCTCGGACCATGAGTGTGTCACCAACCAGGAAGTAAAATGATAAACTTCACAAAAATTGTCAAACTGGAGAAACATAAGCAACATTTTTAGAAAATGAAATAAAATCATGATCAGAACGTTTTAGTGAAAGATGTAGTCTAATTTGTCATATGAATTTTAAGTATATTTGGGGTAAAACATAGAAGTCCTACAGATAATGAGACAAGTAACATCCCCATTTGCTCTGCTGTCATTGACAGAAACATAGGTTGAATAGACTGATGTTGTTATTTGTCTCAGGCTCACTCAGACTCCAGAAACATCCCGTGTGCAGCACTTAACCTGACTGCTGCACTTTACGGCTTCCATTTCAGCCTATATTGACTCTTGTATATTCTTAATGTTTCGTTTAGAACAATGTGACACAAATGGATTTACTTTTTAGTCAGTTCAATTCAATATTGTACTTCGCTTCCAGCACATCGCCTTCCAGCACAATAGCTCAGTAATAGGATGGAAATGCCATTGTAGCTGGAATAACGTGATAAATGCATTTTGCATATTAGGACCAAGAAAACCCTGTAATTTACAGTCTTCATACTGAGTTAGAGTTAAGGATAGAATTGTTATATGTGTATATGGGGATGTACTAATTTGTTTTAAAGGCAATAAAAAAAGCTAATAACAATAGCAACAAAAAGGATAGGATTGTTTCCATGAGTAATTCACATTTAATTACGCAAATTACACTGTGCTTTTCCATTCTATTGCCAGATTTTACTGCTGTAAACTATAGTCTAAACTACATACACCCACACATACATTTTTAGTATGCAGAGGTGGAAAGTAACAAAGTACTCTAACTTTATAATTTTTAGATATCTATATTTTATTTACATTTTAAGGTGGATATAATTTTTCTTTTACTTCTGAGAACAGGAATCAAAGTTTCTACACTATACATTTTTTCAAAAGTGGGTTATAAGCTATTTGGGTTCAGAGAGGTTATTTTTCAGCATGTTAATGGGGACATGATCCTGCCTAAAGGTTTTGAGTTAAAGTCCTGGCTTTGAGCAAAAATAAATATTTATAGAAAGGGTCTAGAAACATTGAGAAATGTATTGACTAAAACTCAAGATAAGTCTTTATCAAGATCACCACATTTCACTCTTTAATAGTAATACGTTTACTTTTTTACTCTAAAAGTAACATTTTAAACATGTACTTCAAATATATCCAAGATGGCACCGCAAACGGGTGCCCTGGCTTTTCGGGCACTCACAACTGTAAATTTAACTGTAATTCTTGTGTACATATGCCTATTTTTCTTTTTCATTTATACAATAGTCATTTTAAATTGTTTCTTAATGCATGCCCTTTGGATTGAATATATGTTGTTTTTATTATTGATCAGTGTTTTATGTTGCACCTTAATGTTGAGACAAGTTCCTATGTTTGTGAATTTTGTTCATTGACAATGGCAATAAATCCTTTCTGATTCTGATTCTTCTAAAGTAGATTCTTATATGTGATACTTCGTCCACTGTTGGAATGGGATAGGCATGCTAACCACTCTGCCACCAGTGAATTTGTCTACTATGATGATGAGAAAGCTGACAAGTGAGGTTTGACAGGGATCACCATGGAACATGATGTGTCGAGATGACGTTTAGAGAATATTCTGCTCTGGACAGTATCCATGTGTGAATGAGAGACGCAGTGAAGCAGAGTTACAAGGTGAGGAGGTGAAGAAAGGAGGATTTTAAGTACAGGAGTCAATGGTCCAGAGCAATGGAGCGTGTAGAAAGAGGTCAAGATGAATGTGCAAGCTGGTTGTTCGAGGTGGAGAAAAGTGTCAGGTGTGTTATATGATAAAATGATTCCCGTTTTCCAGAAATCAGAGCTGGAGAAAGATGTACAGGAGCAAGGTTGAGAGAGGTTCTCGTCATTCCTGACAATGATAGATAGGTTCATGCACAGAGGAGGAATAAAGAAGTGATAATATACAGAAGTATGCTAATTTTAGCGCTACCAGGTGATAGGTCAAGAGTAGAAGATGACCAAAGAAATGTATAAAAGAGGAGATTAAGTTACTTTAGAGAAGAAAAAGAGGAATAGGACTCAGAGGAGGGTGTCAAAAGTAAAATATAAGTAGGATCAAATTGGCAAACGTCTTTCCTTCCCCACTCTACCTCCTGTCTGCTTTTGTGCCCGTGGTCATCGGAGCACTCGGGGCAGTGACCCCCAAACTGGAGGAGTGGCTACAACAGATCCCTGGAACAGCAAAGATACTGCGCAGAACCCTCAAGCTCCCAGGTCTCTGGTAGAGGACCCGAGCTTAGAAAAAACATTATAATAAAATAAATGTATATATATATATATATATATTATTTAAAGGATTTTTTTGAGAGAGAAGGGAGGACATGCATTAATGTGGTAGAGTCGGGATTTGAACTCATGCTTGGCATGTGTTTTGCCGCCTTAACCACTCGACCACCGGGGAGCAATTTGTTTTTAGATTTTCTAGCCCGAATGATTTTTTTCCTTACATTCAGCAAATAGTGAAGGAACTACACTAGTGTTTCCCACCCAGGGGTACAGGGAATTTATAATTAAAAGAAACAGCGGTGTACTCAGTGTGAAACAACACATAGGAATAAGTAAAAGGTTGGCACCACAACTATTTTCAAAATGTTCAACACTTGAATTTAACAGATTTTTTTCACTCTATCCAAATGCCATGTTTCTATGCCTGCCGGGAAACAGAAACAACTGTCCTATTTTTCACTGGCGAAGAAAGTCTTTGCACGACATTCACAACTGTGAAAGATGTGGAGACACAGATATGTTCACAGACGATATCTCTGCTGCACATCTCTTTGGTAAAACCCAGGTCCTCAAGCACAGTGTTTCTAAAGGTGTGTGGCTCTGCACTGTCAGCAGGATCCTCCACAATCACAGGCTGCGGGTAATACCGCCACAAGAGTCTTATTATTAGTACCAGTCAAATATCTTATAGACAAGTCCCACACCGCATATTATACCTCTCCAATGAACTGTAGGGTTGTTAAAATACACCTTGTGGTACAGCAATACACTCAATCATCCAGTATTACATTTTTAAAGGTCTTTCTATTTCCTATGCATTTGATCAGAGAAGCAAAGTAAAACTCAAAGCAGGTATATTGGACCATCAGTAGTTATAGAATCTCTTTAGGTAAAGTAGAGACATTTTTATTTAATGTCCTTAACACCAAATACAATTACACGTCAACAATTTTCACAAAGACACGAGGCTGCAGCGGCTCAGGACTAACCCCCATCATCTGATCGACTCAATTTCAGTTGGCGTGGGTCATCCCTCAATAACACTCAATGACACTCAATAACTCGTAAACCACGGTAATATATATAATACGTAATATGATTGAAGAGAAAGGGCCACGGGGCAGATTCAAGTGCTGAAGTTTACAGAAAAACACTTTTATCAAGGCTGGCTCTTTTGTGTTTTATCAGCATGTCCTTGTGCTTACTTTGCACAGCTCAATAGAGAATGCCATTGAGTGAACCTAAAATAGTCACAGGGTCAGGACTTCTGCCACAGAGCGGTCCAAGTGGAGTCGACACGTTCTCATTCTTATTTCATACGATTAAAAGTGGCAGTATAACAGTGAAACTACTCAATGTCTCTTTCTGTTGGACTGAAAATGCACTCCTACTGGTTTAAAAACAATCCCAATTACACATGTCACGATATCAAATGATAGTGTTACGATTATTGTGAGAAGAAACATCACAATTTAACGATTATTCACGATTACGGAGAACATGCCCAAACAACAGTGGCGTCTTTAATTGTCTTTACTTTAATTGCCATTGTCGAACACATTACTGTTCCTCAATCTTGTGGCCAGCTTTACAAACTTTCTGAATGACAAAAGAAAGTAAATGTGTCTACCAGCCAGATAAAAAGTACTCAACATTTACATGTATTATTTGTTTTTAAAATAAAATTGGACACTCCCTAAACCGTATAACTAAAGCTGGGATACCATTATCTGTGTCATATACTGGGGAGTCATCACATCACAGAGAGCAGTTTGGTTTCATTGCAAACTGGTAGTACCAAACTAATTGCAGCATCGAGTATAACTGGGCACCTCATTTTGCTTCCTGATTGGATGATGATGATGATGGACAACGCACAATACACAAATGTAAATACAAACAATGTCCAAATATTGTAAATTGTTTTTGCAATTGTCAATAGATCAAAATTGTAGTAGTCATAAGCAAAAATATATCTGAGCGGCAAAGATACTTCATTTAAGCATTAGCCTAC
Source organism: Chaenogobius annularis (assembly GCA_015082035.1). NCBI lineage: Eukaryota > Metazoa > Chordata > Actinopteri > Gobiiformes > Gobiidae > Chaenogobius > Chaenogobius annularis. The sequence goes on along the minus strand of BJKM01000110.1, from coordinate 531,413 downwards.
ATGAAACCACAGTACTAAAGATACTGTACTTCCTTCTAGTTTGACCAATACATCAAAGACAGTCGCAATATATAAATGTAACGTATAAATGTAATGGGAATAATCAAGCAAAAGCCAGAGCTGTCTTGTGCGAGTGAGAGAGGAGGCTCATGCAGACCTCAGCACTTCTGTGGAGTGTCCGCTTTGACACGATCACAAATGCCTCAGTGCTTTCAACGTCACCGCACACGACTCATTACTGCTGACACAAGCTTGTAATTAGTTAATTGGGGGCATTCAGCCAGCTAATAAGTGTAATACTCATTATGCTTATTCTGCTTTGGAGTGTGACGGCATATTATTCCCCACTATCAGCACCAAACACCTTCAAATGTATCCCACACAACAATGCTTCAAATATATTTCATAAAAAAAACAGGCCTCAAACAGCTCTCTCCACATTTACAAAGCACTTCTAGAGTCTACCATGATGAATCATGTTAAGTTTCAGGTTCAATGATTTGGGCTGCTATGGACAGACTGCGTCCCACGTGGTTTAACAAGGGATGGCAAATACAATACACAAAAAAAAGTATATAGAAATAGTCTATATACTTAGTCTATGTTTGTAAGAGAACGCCTGCATTCTAAAGGCTGGTATTGTTCCATATACTTCTCTGATGCTTTTTCCATCGGGGAGTTGGCGTTAGCCTCAAAACACTGCCAACTATGGAAAACCAGGACTGTTTTGGCGACTGACGGCCAGTCGATCACGCGCGATTATCTTTAAAGCTTACAACTGGTACAAAAGTTAGTGTAACTGTTAACTACGACATGTGTAACATTTCTTAAATCTAACGTTATGGTGGACAATAATGCACCAAAAATATTGCGGGCCACACCAGTTTGAGAATGGTGTTATTTCATACTACTACTACTTTAATACGTGAACTTTAGAAATTGCAGCTGGAAGTTGTACATTGACTCTTAATACAGTAGTTGCCCTTTTGTAGGCAGTGCCACATGTAATTATTATGTAAACAACAGTAATTTGTCAGCGCTATCTTCAAATGTCTGCCAAATTCGAATGTTTACATCTCTACCAGGCTGTGTGTGCTATGAAGGCTATGGGCAGCCCCTCTCGAGAACATAGAGGGAATGAGTGAATGACTCGAATATCTCAAGCATTTGAGCATGTCGCACACACAATTTCAACCTGATCTGCGACACATTACTAAATCCCTTTCCACTATCATGTGATCTCCTACAGCACAGGGAGCATGAGGGACAGGGAATTATATCAGGCAGTGAATGGGAGAGAATATGAAAGATCCACACACTGTGCTGAGAACAACAACCAGAGACTGTCTTTTCAATCATATGTGTAAAGGCTCTAAAACTGCTGCCACCTGCTCCTGCAAAGATTCACTACTCACTCGAGCCAATGTTGTTGTCTCAGTCGAATTCTGTTGGCCGATTGGACAGGCCTGATGTGGCACGTGCCGTTTCATTAGAAGTTTTTACTTCTTTTTGCAAGTACAACTGAGCAATACGTTCATTAGTGACCCAAGCCGATATCTGGGTCATCTCCGGACACCAATGCTGAAGTCAATGAATGCGACCATCTTCTAATCTGCGACAGCACTGATGCAAGGGTGTGACCTCCGTTATGGGAGTCTTTCCTTTAAATCTGAGCCATGCCCTCCTCTGTGCACTCAGTGTGCTCTCCACTGTGCTCTTCCCTCTGCACTCCTGTGTGCACTCCTGTGGGACCAGAGCTTCAGAAGGGTGTGTAATTGAATTAGTCCCGTGGTTCTGTACCAGAGTGGAGCGGATCTATCAGGCAGAGACATCAGGACAAACAGGCCCAGGGAAGCAGCACGTTTTGTGTCTCAGAGTCAGCAGCAGCACCAGCCTCAAAGAAACTGGATTCTGTATTATACTATATTAAACAGTATATTACAGCTGGGTGATATGAATAAAAAACATTTCTTCTTGATTCCATCACAATTCTGATGTATTGCCTTTAGGTATTTCATCCCAAAGTTCTTTGTAAACATAAGAAATAATCTGAAATAGTTTAATAGTAGAAAAAAGTCCATTGTTTTCCTGTTCAAAATTCATAGTGGGCTTTTTTAAAGGATTTATTGGCCTGTAGGCTTTATTAGACAGGACAGCTGAGCGTGAAATGGGGAAGAGAGAGAAGGGAGGACATGTATTAAATTGTCAGAGCAGGGATTCGAACTCACAACAACGCGGCCGGCTGCACATGGATCCTGGCATGTGTGAGGCCGCTTTAACCATAGTGGCATTTCATCGTAGCAAACAGCTCAAACATATTTTTATTGTTGAAAAATGGCCATGCAAAATGTTTTAATGTTTATTACATTGCAGTAAGCACAGAGAAGTGGGCGGACCAAATTTGTGGGCAGACCAAATTAAATTTGGTCGTAAAAAGGGATTTTAGTAATGATTTCATGAACATAAACTATCTCGACTTTTAATCTGTTCCATTTTACACCAATAATATTAAACTTTCTTCCTCCAAAGTCTGACCTCTGCTCAAAACGACATGTTTTACTGAAAGGGACTGTGGACCTCTCCATTCAAAAACCCTCCCAAATAATTGGTTAATTTCTTAACATTAGAACATCGTTACAGCATGATTAAAAGCTTCAAATGTAAAGACCCCTTTGAAGAAAATCTTTTTTGTTTTGTTTTGCCATATTGCTTACTCCTACTATTCTTCCTGCACAGCTGCACTCTCAAACTGCAGCACAGGGAGCAGTCTTAAGAACTGTGCAACTTTTCGCTCTCACAAACACCCCCTAACGCCCTGTTTGAGCCTGAAGTAAAAACTGTTTTCAATTGGGTGTTGTGCTAATGAAGCTCACAAACAAACAAAACACTGCTAGAAAAAATCACAATGAAAAAGCAATGTTGTTGATTTGTGTAAACATACAGCAGCATGCTTGGTTTGGTACATGACCAGAAACGCAAATCTATCCCCTTTGAGAAACCACTTTGGCCCATTCTCTTGCATTGCAGATCCCAACAAATGAGGGATTTGGGAAATCAAATTCTTGCATGGACCAGCTGTCTGTCCAGACAGCGGAGGTCGGAAATGGGAAGAGTGGCCAAAACATGTACTCAGGTAAAAGTACTGACACTTCATCCGCGCAAACATCATAATAAAAAACATAATAAATGGATTTGACCAAGATATTGGGTTATTATGTGGCGGGAACGCCCACTTTATAGTGTGATAATATCCCAGATCTGGTATTTACAAACACAAAAAGACAGATGGAATATGTTGTTCAGTCCAGTGCAGCTGGAACAAACTGCATTAGAGAACGTCTAATTGCTGTTAGGCTGTCACTTTCCCACACGCATGATGACTTTACTCAAGGAAGAAAAAAATACACAAAGCACCAAAGTGGAGAGAGGAGTGCTGCCAGCTCATTCATTTAGGCCGAGCTCTGGAGGTGGGCCAGGCCTAAAGTGATTTGATGGACAGAGAAAGAAAGCTCCGCCCCTTCTCTATACTCACTCTGATGACTCCCACCTTCCACACAACACTCCCCAGGAAATTCTGAATGTGTTTCTGATGACGGAGCAGGAAGAAACTCTGTCATGAACAAGTCTCTCTGATCTCACATCTACCAATGCAGACGTCAAGATGATTCGGGCAATAATCAGTTATCAAAACCGCAAAACATAGACTCCAAACAGTAAATGTAAAGTGCTTTTCAAATTTATATCACAGTAACTTTATCATTTAGAAAATTGGTCATATGGATGGAATCTCTTAGACAATGTGCACACGGTATGTCGCTGTTTTCTCATGGTGTCGATGTGAATAATAATTGTAACACTAAAGTTTGATATACTGATCTCTACTTACAAATAACTTTATCTTAGACAATAGGGCTGCTCCATTATGATAATAAATCACATAGTTTGAGACATGTTATAGATGTATGTTGTTAAAGCCTCTCGAGTAGATTGTGAGGAACTTTTGTTTTTAATTACACCTGGAACAATAATTAAAATCACAATAAGCGTGTTGGTTGAGAGCACAGACCTACATAATCCTACTGCTTATTGGGTTGCTATTTTTAATTCTGAAGCTGTCTGAAAAGTGAACAGAATACTCTCAAATTAATCATGCACAAATATGTGTATGGTTATTTTTTAGGCATGAACAGTGTAGCAGCTGCCACAACAAACTTGTACACACTGAACTGCTTTGTGTGAATGTGCTGTTGCAATATTATTCAACTAAACATGTAATATTGTATGTGAGTGATAGTTCTGGGGGGAAATGGGGACTGAATTTGGAACAAATGGGAGATTATCTTTGAATTACGTAAATGATGTATACATAGTTTTAATCATTGACAAAATGTATTGTTATGTATCACAAACTGACATAGCCATATATTGTGGCTGCAAAATTTTGGAGGGAAAACTAAAACTAAAATTCAGATTGTGATTAGATTTGCAGTGTATGTTTAGAAAGCATAGGAGAGCACATTGTAAACAACTCCAGGAGCGCTAAAATGGGAGAGAAAACTAAAATATGAACTGATAAACTAATACAAGAATCCAATCAGAATAAGAAAATGTTTGTATAGGTTTAAACTACAGGTACAACAAATTTTTTTTTTAATACAAAGACAGGATATTTTGCTGTTTGATAATTGTGCAATTTTGATTTGATGTGATATATTGTTAACCTGGCCACCAGATTGATATGTGTATCACGCTGAACTGAGTTCTACACATTTATCAATCTGGAAAGGCTCTAGCAGAAAGCAATCGGGAAAAGGCGGAACATCATGACAAACGTTTGAATTCGATTGGTCGAAGCGTCACAACATTAAAACAACCAGAAAAATCAAAAAGGCAGACATCTTTCCCTCTACAAATGCACGAAGTATGTGTACAAGTGTATGAGCAAAGTCTATGCGTACATTTTTCAAAAAACAAATAGTACCAGTATTTCTTCTAAAATAGACCAGAGTACGTACGTCGGCATTGCCACTCAAACCACAATGCTGCCCTGTGATTGGTCTGAATCACTGCTGGTTCAGGGCCCGAAGGCCAACAGCGAGAGCCAGTCAAGATGGATTCTCTTGAGTTTGTGGACTCACATACAGTATATTACGAGAATTCATCTCTCTGGCCAGGTTAATATATTGTGCAACCCTACTTTAAGTTATCTTAATTTGCCTTGTCCGCAATAAATACATTTAAAACATGAGCAGGGTGTTCTCAAAGTCCCATCAGAATGACAGAACACTAGACCCATAATGACACCTCAAAAGCTTCATGTTCACTTTCAAACTATTGGAGCTCACCCGTCCTGCCCACTTAGTAAATTTCATTTCTGTCATAGAGATTTAGACAAATTCAAATATTAAGAGCTAAAAGGCACAACAGGGGCTAAGCAGGTCCATAGCTAATGTCCATAACACAGTTCTTTCCAGCCCCCAAAATGCAGGTTAAAGTTAAAATTCTGCTCAATGTGTTAATAACTTGGTGGTTAAAGTTTCAGAAACAGATTTTAAATATAATCATAGATCTTGTGCTAATTACTGAGCTCATAGCTGATTTGCCCTGAGCAAGCTTGCAAACATTTAATATCATTGTTATGTTTTTATGGGGAAAATATATGGAAAATATATGGAAAACTTGCTTCCAGAACCAAGCAGTGGGCGGTCACTTGTGAGCTCAATTGCCCCATGTCTGTGGTCACATGACTAGTTCCAGTCCAGTGAGAGCAGTCTCCTCTAGACAGCAGCACATGAGCCCTGTGTGGCCTGGAGGGGGACTAAATTTAATACGGTATTTTTCTTAGACTTACTCAGACTTTTGTTTTGTTGTCCAGGCTGCTACAACAAACCAAAGATGTGATAACTTGTAAGAGTGATGCTCAGTGTCTTACTTTGACACGCCATCGCCGATCTGCCACACAAAAATGACTAGAGCTGCAATCAAAATCGTCACAATATAAAAGAATTCTTGTGCAAATTAACAATTATCTTATGAATTGCTAGCTCTGTAGACAAGACCTCTAAAAACATGTTCTGACCCGCATGTGTTTATTTCAGTCTCCCAAATCTTTATGATCTTGGGTGAGTTTAAAATGTGCACTCTGAACAGAATATTAATACTTTTGAGGTGGGCAATATATCGACATTTCGATAATATTATGACTGTTGTTTTGAAAATATGAAACATTTGAATATGAAGTATTGTAAAAAGTAAAAAATGCAGCAAAAAGAGCTGATTAAACATGAAAATGAAAAAAGTTATGTTGTAAACTTTCAAATAAGAGGTTATAGTGATATTTCTACACTTCTGTAAGACATCTCACGTTTGTCTTAAATTAAAGCTCCGCTAATATGTTTAAAGACATTTTTTACCATATTTCTGCTGGATTTACATAATATTGTCTTACTATTGTTATCAAAATATACAACCATAATTAAAGTATCGTAAATTGTTAAAATTGATTTTCTGGACTTATGGGCAGACAGCGTTTTTGGCTGTAAAAAGCTTTCTGACAGGCCAAGGAGAGAGCCAAAGACACCTAAAGACACAGCAGGGTCTGGAGAAAAGAATGAGAGATAAACTGACTTTGGCCAAAGGCAGTAATGCTTTGAGGCCCGTGAAATAATTGCAATGCTTGTCGGAAAAGCCGCAATCAGATGCTTTTTATAAAATCGTGAATGCAACATTGTCAACCTAAAGGTGATAAATGCAAATATCAGGAAAGTGAAAGTGAGGTCTTCTCTTTAATATGTCCGTCTTACAGAGGAGATAAAATGTGCACATAATGGGGGGAAAAAGGGTGTATGTGCTATATGTCATGACACAACTAATTTCATGTGACACAAAAAATAAGCTTAAGTATTCAATTGGGTGGGGTCTGACCAGTGTGTGATGAAGTAGTGTTATCCAGCCCAGGAGGAAGTGTCTACTCCCAGTCATGCCTCCCACTGAACTGTCCGCCTCCACCAAACAATCCCCAGCTTTATCCTCACTCACACATCCTCACGCACGCGCACAGACATTCCCACACACACACACACAATCACACACGCACGGGCAAAGCCTCTCACTGCCAGTGTCAGCTCTGATGTTGAGCCCAGCCTGATAACATTGAGGTCAAGTCCGAGTATTCTGAACACTGTGCAAGGCAACGGGGATGCGTTGGGTTCACAGCGTTTTTAACCTACTTTTCCCACACCAAATTCCACCAAATATCACCAAACCAACACGACACCAAAGCATCGCTGCAGCCAAACAAGTGCACGACGGTGAAATGCGTGCGCGTTATTACCTTTTTCTACGAGTCAATGTCACAGCAGCCTGTCATGGCCACACTCAGGTTTGCTGAAGATGTCTGACAGGCGGAGGAAAGGCGAGAGCGTTTGGGCGACTATCCAGAGCCGAACAGCGACGCGCACGGAGCCGCCCGCATGTCCCCGGATCGCGCGGAGAGCCAGCTGGAAATCAACGGCGATGTTTGCAATCGCAGCGCTCGACTTCTGCTGAGCCGACAGCCGCTCGGCCCGTGACCACGTACGCGCCGGACGCACCAGCAGAAAACGCGCACTCCCACACGATTTAAGAGCGCTTTAATAAAAATGCACGCACGGCACCCACCCTCTAACCTGACGTCTCGTTTTGAGGTCTCCCCCCCCCTCCCCACACACAGCGCGAGAGCAATAACCTGGATGTATGGGGAGGCTAATAGTACCATCGGCCGTGGTCCCTTCCAGCACGCGCACCAAGCCCCTCCTCGTTATCGTACAGTGGAGAGATGAGAGAGAGATAGAGAGAGAGAGGGGGGGGGGGGGGGAGGGGGGAGGGGGGGGGGGGGGGGGGGGGGGGGGGGGGTGGGGGGGGGGGGGGGGGGGGGGGGGGGGGGGGGGGTGCGGGGGGGGGGGGGGGGGGAGAGGGGGGGGGGGCGGGGGAGAGAGAGCGCGCGAGAGAGTGAGAGAGTGAGAGAGAGGAGAGAGCAGAGAGCAGAGAGGAGAGGAAGCGGCGTCACATGAGCCTCTCCATCTCCCACTGATGTGCGCGCGGGAGGAAATGTCCGGCTGACAACTGACTGAAAGGCACGGATTTGAAGTCTGTGTTATTGGCAAATACGTGCTCTTTTAACATCGACGCCTGAACTATACGAGTTAAATTTAGAAATGATATCAAACATAATAGGCCTGGGCTATTTTGAGGATAGGGAAGGATGGATGAACAAGCAGAAACACTCCAGGACCAGAGGGATGTCATCTTTACGCACGATCACAGTGACATACAATCGCCTCGTGGACACTGGAGAACATATATCCTACTGCTATTGTGTCCTTAAGCAAGACACGTCTCCTTGCCTCCATTCTCTGCATGTAGGACTATAAATAACGAAACACAATCACCCACTGAAGGTCATAAACAAACTGTATCGACAATAACACACGGGTGCCATGATATTATTTAACCCACACCAAATTATGTGATATAATACTGTATTTCTCTTATAACTACAAAATTCAATATTGTTTAGTTTGTGATTGTGTTTTTAAGTGAGTCTCTTAGGGCCGTTCTTGTAGTGGGCTATTTTTTATTTATTAGTACTTTTTTGTTCTTGTAATTTAACATACAGTTCCAAATAAAACTGTTTTTTTTTAAGGAGTGAAACAAAATGGAACTTCTTTAACGGTCCTGTTTGTTATAAAAAGCAGCCTGTTCTCGTGATGAAGCAATTTAGTGGTACAGTAATCTCGAAGCGCCCCCATGTGTTGAGTTCAGTCCACTGTATGCAAATGTAGGTAAAAAATAAGTTCAAAAGAGTTTTGGACATATAAGTTTACAGGTTATTTTGCCAGTAAATGTGTTTCTGTTTTTTTCATTAACGATGATGAGAGGTTGACTGTCATCACTATGACAATCGCTCAAACCAAAAAGGGCTTAAGAAACTAAATCCACTGTGCTTGTGTTATTGTTCACTGGGCAGTATGAAGGTGGAACCAGCAATATCCAGCTTTTTCTGGTGTGTTGATTATATAATTCGTGATAATGAATTGAATTGTATTGTAATTTAGCCTGTGACGATAAGATTTATTTTATAATGGCGCTGACGTACCACTAGGGGGTAGCACATATTTGTTTGACTATACTTTCTTATAATTCAACGTTGAAATAGTCAGAATCACTGATGCTCAATATTAGCATGCATACAGTAGGTGAATATATTAATATTATTATTTTCTTCTATTAGCAAGGCTTTTAATTTTTCAGATTATTTTTCAGAAGTTTATAAACATGTATTTTTAAATTGATATGTTATTTTTATTTCAGTTTGTGTAATTTTCTTTATCTTTTCAGGCTTAGTTGTTGGACTGATTATCTAATGTAGACCTTTAACATGTGTGGTAGTTTTTCCTCATAGTCTAGAGTATCATCCTCCTGCTTCATTTCGGGGCTGTGTGGGCTTTAGGCAATAATAAGAAACCTCCACTGGACCCATCTGCGTAAAGATGTGACGCTGACATTGACATGTTTTAAAACATCTGCTGAGGTAATCTTATCTCTCCATTTTGTGTGGTTCCACTCCCACCCTAACATTGCCATGGGAACAGGTGGAGGGGGCAGAGGGGGCGGGTCCATCATGAGGGGCGTATATGGCAGTCTGGTCAGAGTTAAACTGACCTGAGCTCTGGAACCGTCTCAGAGCTGCTGGACTGGAGATAAGAGATCGTCACCTCACCTGCTGTTTATATCCATCTGCAGACAGAGAATTTGTGGAAACATTTGGTTCACACAAGGTAAGAAAAGTATTGATTTTTTATGTATTTTCATGAGAGTTAAACTTCAGTACTAGATATTAAATCGACACTGACCACAGAGCACTAATGCGGCCTAGATTTTAAAAAAGAAGGAGGAAAGAAAAACAATTGTGAACATGAAAGGCATTCCAAATTCAGTTCTTTCTGATAGTAACTTTGATTTCAACTTAACAATTATTTTCATTAACTCAAGATTTTCTTTCCATTTTAACTTGCATGCAGATTCTTGTTAGTTTTACAAATGAGCAAATTATACGTTTATAATATATATATTGTAATCCATGAATTTATTTATTTGGATCCAGCTTGCATTACATTACTATAAAATCCCTTGCATATTCATTGAGCTATCATATTGTACCGAGAATACATTCGGTTGCAACATCCATCACAGATATTTATTCTTTGTTTTTTGGCAGATTCAACCGTGTGAAGCTTTCTATGTGGGTTGTGGAGAGGCTGCGTGAATCCGTTGACAGATGCGGACAGCCCATGCCTTCAGCTGATTTCAAACTCAAACTCTGCGAAATCATGTTTGGCGAAAAGGTTCACAAACCCAAGCGGATTTCCTGCCCCAATGTCATCACTCCGGATAACATTCCTGAATTCTGCATCCCTCCCAGTATTCCTTCCCTGCACCAAAATGTCGACACTGGGCGAGTTCCGAGAATTGTCCAACCGGCACCTAAAATTGACATGGAACCGGCTCACCATGAAATCTATAACCCACATATTATCCAAGTGGAGAGCGTGGATGAAAGTCCAGGCGACATTTGCAGTGATGAGGAAACAACAAATGCTGATCCACAGAGTCAAGCAGCTCTGTCTCTTCCGCATCTAGCCAAAACGCAAACTTGCTACGGTTTTTGCACCTTGCTAGAAAGCCCTCATACTCGCAGGAAAGAGTCCATTTTCCACAATGACTCCACTTCCCCATTACTCCTCCCTCGAAGTCGCTCAAGTATTTGCTCTAAAATATCCCCCAACTCATCCCCATGTCCCTCTCCATCCTCCTTTAGCCTCAACCACTTGTCTTCCAGGCTTTCTCCACGATCTTTTAACTGGCAACCCGCCTTGGACAGTGACACAACATCCTCCACAGAATCCTCTCCGTTTAGCTCTCCTCTATTGAACCGATATCCTAAGTCTTCGCTTTTCAAAGCTTTGAGCCATGAACTGCTTCTGGCTCGGAATATGAGGAAGGCAATGGTCTCCAGGAACAACTCCTTGTCCACTGATGAAGGTAGTTCAACGGATAACAGTCCCAATGTAATGAGGAGAGGGTCAGAGGTGCTGACTGAACTGCCGAGTAACTGCAACCTGGCCCCGCCTGCAGTTTTCCCCTTGGATCTGAACCTGCACCGGGAGAGGCTGATGAAGGAAAGAATAGTACCAATAGGAAAGGATGGGAGCTTGAGATTGTTTGCCGAGTATTGTCCTGAAAACCTAAGACTTAGAGTTCGACTTATCAGTGCAGAAGGGTTGTACCCACTTTCTGTAGATCCTAAGATAATAAACTGCAGTGTCAGCCTGAGTTTGGTTCCAGGTAAAGTCCAGAAGCAGCGGAGCACGGTGATCAGAAAGAGCCGGAACCCAATTTTCAATGAGGACTTCTTCTTTGATGGCATTACAGAGGAAGACTTAGAGCAGAGATCACTCCGATTCAAAGTGGTCAACAAAATGTCCACCTTAAAAAGAGACTATTTGCTGGGTGACTGTGATCTGTTGCTGTCCAGCATTGTCACATTATAAACCTGCTTCCTCCAATTAATATTTATCATGTGTTTCCTCTCTTTTTTGTTAACGTTCCTTTGTTAAGAATAAAAAATGAGTATTCCTGTGTTTTTGTCTTCATATTCATTGTATTTAGGCAAAAATTCAACAACCAAACAATCATCATTTTCATGTAGTTATTATGTCAAAAGACAATGTTGCGGGGCAACCATGACTCACTATTGTGCAGAAAATAAGATGTTTCTTCGATAACAAAATCATATCATTTAGATGAAGAGCAGATCCATCCTTATCTTTGCAAGCACTACTGAACTGGTTCATCAACAGACATGTCAAAGGCTCAAATAGGCCTACAACGCATGAGCTAATTTAGTTGACATTAATGGGATACAACTTTTATATTCATGAGATTCAACTTTTTACATCTTATATTTACTTTTCTGCATATGTTACACATTTGGCAGCTGACAGATAACACAGTTGTCTGGTAACACAATTGACAGGTAACACATTGCAAGGTGAACTCTGAACTGTTTGAGGCTCCTACAATTCTCCCATTCTAAAAAGTAAATGAGATAAGCATATAACATCTCATCATATAACATTACAATTGACTTGACAATTCCAGCTATTGGTACAGTTTGTTGATTATTCATTGTTATGGCTAAAGCCTCGTGTAGTGAGCCAGTCAGAGGATCGTCTTTCCCCTAATCCTGTTTTCATTCTGACCTTTACCAAGATTAAATAAATCCACAGAAACCAGAGAGCCCACTGAGGAGATTGACTTTGCATTTCATTGGGTTTAGAGTCAAAATTCTACGATAGCATACGTGTGAAAGCATGGATAGTCTTCTTTTTATACATTTCTTTTAAAAACAAGCTGCTTAACCATCAGCTTCTAAACCAAATGTGGAGAAGACTTCCTGCCCTGTCTCATAAAGAGCAGGCCTAAAAGCCTCAGTGCCATTATGGCTAGTTAAAGATTAATACTATTCTCAGTACTTTGAAAGAGAGGCTGGTTACACCGAGCCCACAAACACATCACTCCACAGAACTACCCATTGCATTCATCTTCCAGCAATGGGCTGTCCACCAGAACTTGTGGCTTCTAAGGAAACAAATCTCCAAGAATTGTCACAAAGAATTTTTTAGAGTAGGACTTTTGAAGATTTACAATTTGCTTGCATAGCTTCCTGCACTATATATAGTTGAATAAAACTATTTGAGTTTCTGCCACAGCACTTTCTGCCAAGTGCTGTGAATTAGCTCCCACTATACGACCTCTGATGCATGGATTGGACTGCTGTGTTACAGTCAATGTTTTTGTATCAACCCTTATTCAAATCAACCAATACATTAAAAATAATGCAATAATAATGCAAAGACATTAACATAAATCATTGCAAAAAAAAAAAATCAGCCTTGTGGATGGGATTGTCATCATGGGACTGAAATTAGATCTTAAGAAACATGGTGAGCCTGACACATCCTCTTGCCCTGAGGCCATTATAGGAGACAAAAGAAAAAAGTCAGTAACCCCACAAAAAAAACCAACAATGTTACTCCTCTTGAGAACAAGCTGTGAGGACAGAGATATTGACGCACAGATTCGTGGAGGCACATGTTGACTCAGCTGGCGCCGTGGCCACAGTCCGTTTGAGGGATTTCCACCAATCCTTTGTGTTTTGTTTTGATTCTGGGATGCCTCCAAGGAGACGTGGTCAAGCCTTTGCTGCCCAGTCACCCTTTATCTCCAACATGAAAAGTATTTTGTTCTCATTTGCATTTCTGCAAAAAATCGCAACTCATTCTCTTCCATCTCTCATTATTTAAAAGTTCAAAGTCATTTGCCAAGATTTTGTATCCGGTTACAAATTGTGATGTAGGTTTTATCTATAGGAAACATCAGTGTCCATGAGGCCTGTGCATGCTGATTGAAAACGTAGGGGAAGTGCCAAAGTTAAGCTGCTTGCTGAGTTGCTTAGTAACCTGCCTTTACCGGAAGTCATTTCCCTGATAACAAACATGAGCCGGATTTATGCATGATCTACATTACATTGTTGATATTTTGTTCTTTTTTTTTTTTTTTTTTTACCAATTTCTAAACGCAAACATTCACACATCATAACTGAAACTAAATGAAATGAAACTGCATTAGTTAAAGTCACAAATGATTTGTTATTAGTTGCTGACGATGGACTGGTCTCAATCCTGGTTCTATTGGACCTCAGTGCAGCGTTCGACACCATCGACCACAACATTCTACTGCAGAGGTTAGAATGTGATGTAGGTGTCAGAGGGACATCCCTCAGCTGGTTTAAATCCTACCTATCGGATACGTACCAGTTTGTTCATGTAAACCAGAGCTCCTCACCCGGTTCTAAAGTAACCTACGGTGTGCCACAGGGTTCAGTACTCGGTCCAACTCTGTTTACTTTTTATATGCTGCCGTTAGGTAACATTATCAGAAAGCATAGCATTAACTTCCACTGCTATACAGATGACACACAGCTGTATTTATCAATGAAACCCGATCAGACCGATCAAGCAGACAGACTTAGTGCTTGTGTGAACGGTATAAAAACCTGGATGACACTTAATTATCTGCTTCTTAACCCTGAAAAAAACGAAGTCAATGTACTAGGCCCTAAACATCTACGAGACACTTAATCTGAGCAGATAGTCACACTGGAAAACTTAATTGTAGCCTCTAGCTCCACTGTAAGAAACCTTGGAGTCTTATTTGACCAAGAGCTCTCATTCAAAGCACACATAAATCAAGCCTGTAAAACAGCCTATTTCCATTTGGGTAATATAGCCAAAATTAGAAAAATCTTGCCTAAAAGTGATGCTTATCCATGCGTGTAACTCCCTGCTCGCAGCATGTCCTAAAAACTCTATAAAAAGCTTTCAACTGGTTCAAAATGCAGCAGCAAGATTACTAACAGGAACTAAAAGAAGAGAGCACATTACGCCGGGGCTCGAGTCTCTTCACTGGCTCCTGTTGAGTTTAGAATCAAATTCAAAATCCTCCTCCTGATTTACAAAGCCATAAATGACCTGGCCCCATCCTACCTCAAAGATGCTATAGTGCCTTATCATCCAAACAGAGCACTTCGCTCTCAAAATACTGGACCTCTGGTGGCCCAAAAAGTCTCTAAAAGCACAGTAGGAGGTAGAGCGTTTAGCTACCAAGCTCCTGTGTTGTGGAATCAGCTTCCGGTCCATGTTAAAGAGGCCGACACAGTCTCTTAATTTAAGACCAGGCTGAAAACGTTCCTCTTTGAAGTCGCTGAAGTCGAAGGCCAGTTAGGAACAGAAATAAAAACCTACAGTTCCCAGCTATGCTGCCCTAGGAGCAACTATGCTGGGGGAAGTATGGCAGCTTGAGCTCTATCCTCTGCTTCTACTTTTCTATCAAACAATATTTAATATTTAATTTCACTTGCAATTTGTTCATCACTTTTCCTTCTTTTTCTCCCACTTCCCCGACGGGCACATCGATGACCTGTGGATCCAGATACTCCTCAACTGAGAGCCTGGAGAAACGGTCTGCCTGGAGAAACCGTGTCTACTCAATATGAACGGTTCTTCATCAGCCTTGAAGAATTGGTTCTCCTCCTGAGTTGGTCCAGCTCCACTGTCTATCTGCAAATTGAAGTGCGTCCGACTCCATCTCTCCTTCACTGTGGAACTCCTGCAGGTTTCCCAAAGAGATTTGATAGTTTTTCCTGGCCGAGAAGGAGGGTCTAAGGACAGGGGAGCTTGGGACATCTGTCTAAGGACACAGGATGCTGGGAGATTACCAAGTCCCTATGAACATAGTTTATTCTGTTTTTTCCAC
The DNA here is from genome assembly GCA_015082035.1 of Chaenogobius annularis. NCBI lineage: Eukaryota > Metazoa > Chordata > Actinopteri > Gobiiformes > Gobiidae > Chaenogobius > Chaenogobius annularis. The sequence goes on along the minus strand of BJKM01000110.1, from coordinate 515,996 downwards.
TGTAGCCCCTCGAGGCAACTACTGTTGTGATTTTGGGCGTAACTAAAACAAATTGAATTGAATTGAATTGAATTGAACTGTGACACATTTTAAATGGAGGCCATTTAAAATGGGTAGAGAGAGACATAGAAGGCTTGCTGCCCTCTTGAAGTTGTCTTAAACTCATGTGGTGTTAAGTGTTTGACGACCTTGCACACAAGTTTGGAGTCCAGCACAAATTAAGACAAAAAAACCCTGTTATGTCACCTTTTTTACCTTTTTGTTACATTGATTGGTGCACTCTTGAAATTGTCTGCACTCTCATGCTCCTTTGAGGACAGAACTTTACAATGTAGTGTTGTTTTAGAGCCAATAACATGCCCAGTCTGTTATCAAAATGACATAATGGTTGCCTTGGTTAAAGTTGACATTATTATTACCTTAGTACGTTATCTAAACCGACACTGTACTGTACACAGAGCTTTTCTCACTGGCAGCGTCACTGACATTTCCAGCAGGTCTCACAGTCACAGCACACACATCATCAAGACTTCAGATAAAACCCGAGCAGACATGTCCTGTGTGCACGTAGAGCTCCAAACTAGCACCTGTCATGAATTACATGTGCAGCAACAGAGTCTGACCAGATCACTACGTAACCCTTCATCACACAGAGCTCTTATCTAAACAAGTCATAAACCCAGTCCCAGCTCTCTGCCATGGCTACTGTCTATCAGCCTTCATCCAAGCGTTCATTTGTGAAATTATTACCACATCTACTTCCTGATAGTCATCTTACATCAAAACACCGTGTCGGAAATGTGGCTCAGCACTCATCAGAAGAGCTGCACTTTGAGGTAATGCATTCAGTGATCACAGAAAATCCAAATCTAAAACCAAGTTAGCAGTGGTTTGAAATGTATAGTTTTGTATACATTTTATTCAAGTTTTAACTTAAAAAATGCAAATTTACAACTGTATATACTACAGACGGGTTGATACTGAGGTCACCACATCCATTTTATACAGTGCAAGACTCTAACCTCTGATGAGGTGAAATGAGCGCAAATATGAGCAAAATATATGTGTATATGTATGTATGTATGTATGTATGTATGTATGTATGTGTATATATACATGTATGCATGTATGTATGAATGTATGTATATATGTATATGTGTATATATATATAGAAATCCTACCAATGGCTAGAGCAGGCCGGTCTGAAGGACAGCACAGAGGCACTCATCATGGCTGCACAGAAACAGGCCCTGAGCACCAGAGCTATAGAGACCCAGATCTACCACACCAGACAAGACCCAAGGTGTAGGTTGTGCAAAGGGGCCCCCGAGACAATCCAGCACATAACTGCAGGGTTCAAGATGCTGGCAGGGAAAGCATACATGGAGCGCCATAACCAAGTGGTTGGCATAGTGTACAGTATGGACTGGGAGTATGGACTGGAAACCCCAAGGTCAAAGTGGGAAACACCCCCAAAGGTGGTAGAGAATGACCGAGCCAAGCTCCTGTGTGACTTCCAGATACAGACTGACAGAATGGTAATGGAAAACCAACCAGACATTGTGGTGGTGGATAAACAGCAGAGGAGAGCCGTTGTGGTTGACGTGGCGATACCAAGTGATGGCAACATCAGGAAAAAGGAACACGAGAAACTGGAGTAATACCAAGGGCTCAGAGAAGAGCTGGAGAAGGCGTGGAAGGTGAAGGCGAAAGTGGTGCACGTGGTCATCGGAGCACTCTGGGCCGTGACCCCCAAATTGGAAGAGGGGCTACAACAAATCTCTGGAAAAACATCAGACATCTCAGTCCAGAAAAGTGCAGTACTAGGAACAGTAAAGATACTGCGCAGAACCCTCAAGCTTGCGTCTCCTGGTCACTCGTCGTGTCCTGGTCACTCGTGTGTCCTGGTCACTCGTGTGTCCTGGTCACTCGTTTGTCCTGGTCACTCGTGTGTCCTGGTCACTCGTGTGTCCTGGTCACTCGTGTGTCCTGGTCACTTGCGTCTCTAGATCACTTGTGTCTCCAGGTTATTTGTGTCCCTGATCCACAAACTCAGGGCCGTCAACAGAATATTGTGGGCCCAGAGCAAGAAGACTAACATGGGGACCCCTTTTAGTATAAAAATAGGAAGAGGGTCAATTTCCCTGGGACCAGGGGCCTGGGACATGAGACCCCTTTGCCTATGTGTAATACGAGAATGTGCAGGGTCGTTCACAATATACTCTCCTACTCCTTCTCCTACTACTCCAACTACTACTCCAACTACTACTACTACTAATTTCATTGTAATAATTAACATGGAAAGCCTTGCACATGTATTCTGCTGATGCGGTGTCTGCTCCTGTGTTTGGCTAGTTGCTCTTCATCGCCATGGTAACGTTCCAGAGAAGCCATGGAGATGCTCTTTCATGTGGATGCCCCATTCATCAACTCAGGCTGCACCGCTGCTGTCTCATGTCGGCCCGAGCTCGAGCCTCCCCAGACATACATATTCATATGTGTATTATTAGGGTCTGTTTACAACCATCATAGCTTGATAGGTATGTTTTAAATTAAGAGATGTATTTTTACCTATGGATATTCTTGTCCCTTCTTGCAAGTATTCATCATAGCTTTCATCCACTGGTTTAACTGGTGTCTTTTGCTATATTATTAACTAGTTTTGCATTACTCCTATACCAGTATTACATTATGCAAGTATTATTTTTTGGGGTATTTCGAAGTAGCAGCCCAGCAGGACATGAGGAATATATTGGGCTGAGATATTGATAACTCATATTTAAACCAGTGTACTCTTTATGCGTGTACTCACATAGATACATTGTTTTGTTGCAATATTGATGAAAGCAGCTGATATGGAAGAACACATGCATTCGATCTACACATCTTTGTCCATTATGGATTTGAGTGCAAATATGGACCAGGTTATGGCTTATTGTTTGCTGATATGAATTACCAAGCAACCAAATAACACCAACACAAGCTGCTGAGAACAAGCTCCAGAAGAGGCTGGCATAGACAGGAACAGATGCAGGCTATTCCCATTAAGAGCTGTAAAAGTGGAATAAGAATGAGTGCATTGAAGCGAATCAAATGTGAACGTCAAATTTAAAATAAAATGGTGAACAGTGAGAAAGCAGAGGCAAATTACATACCGTAAAGCTTTCTATCTCTGTCAAACACAAACTAAAGGTCCACTGTGCACGTAATATTTCTAATGGGGGGCCCGCCACCAGCTTGTCCTCATGGAGAATGTTCCACAGTATGGCATTAAACGTTGGTTGAATTACTTTGATTTCAGTGTTTAAATAACTCAAAAAATCCTGTAATCTGGCCTAGGTTGCCTTCAGAGATAGATAAGTGTAATGCCATACTGTGGAACATTCCAGGCAAAGTAAAGAAAGAGCATCCACTAGAGATAAACAAGCACCCTCCACTAGAAATGTTTCAGTGTGAATTGAATGCATAAAAAAAAAACGGTTTCACACTTTCCCTTGTGGATGAGTTGTTCTATCAAAAATGATTTGATGTCACATGACTGTTGCCCTCATGCCCCACAGGGCCTGGTTTAAGTGTGCACACTAGCATATGCTGCCATCTGCTGGCAGCTCTTTTTCATTTCATCTCAAGGAACTGTGTTATCGAGAAAAAATTAAAATAAAACAATAAACCTTACGGAATATTTACAGAAATCATTTGAATATTCATAACATTTGAATATTCCTCAGTTATTCTCTCCATCATCTATTCAACAACAAACAACACCAGGTGTATGATGGGAAAAGGGTTCTTGCTGTACTGGAAAAAAAAAGCAGACTGTTAGATTTATAATGTTTCTGCCTTCTATCTTACAAACTTTATAACCTCTTTGATGGCAAATAAATGTGATGTGTAATTAAATGTTTCTTATTTTTTAAACTACAACGTTTTCTCCACTTGAGCAATACTGATGACACCAATCGACAATTGCATCAGCAGAGGCACTTATTTTGACCAATCGCACTAGGCAGGCTCCTGGATGTTGAATACTGGAGAGACCCTTTCTCTCAGCAGGCTATTTTTAGTCCTATGCCTTCCGGCGAAGTGCATGAATATGGAGGAGTGCTGCTGTATGAGAGAGCCATGATTCAGACAGACAGACCCGTGTTCTGTGGCTGCCTCCAATAAATACTGACCAGGAGTCTTCAGACGACTCCAAGAAAGGATTACAAATGGTTAGTGTGTTTTCTTAAAGGTCTGCACAATACATCATTGCAAAATCAACAAATACAAATCTGTTATTTGGCGACCAAATCAAATGTTGGTACTGTAATTTGTGACCTGTTCTCTTACTCTCTCCTCTGTCAGCTGTCAGTTCTATTTCTAATTTAATAATGGCTCTGATTCATGTTGCTCTTCTCAAAGTTAATTATATGACTCCTGAATTGCATTTTGGAGGTGCGTCTGCGACCATTACCGACCACACAATTCAAAACAAAACACTCACCAAGTAACAGCTGACGTTGTCGCGCTCAAGAGCACAGCAATAGTATGCAATGCCATGAACAGATATTGAACTGGCAACCTTGAGGTATGTGGGCAATTGAGCTACTGCTGCCCTCTTCAGGCTGCAGATTTTGTGACATCAGATTGGACATTCTTTTGTATTGTGCATCACCTTTGACAAGACGTTTCTGCTCACTGAACACTGGCTGCCCAATTATACTAGATTATTTTAATTTTCGTTTGTATATATTTACTTACTAGTTATGTTTTTGCATCTCATTTAAGGAAAAGGAAAATTTTGGCTTTGGCTACAGGGGTAGATCAAATACAACAAAATCTATGGTGAACTTAGGTTTAATTTAATCGATTGTATATATATTTTCCTCACAACGTGCACACATGATCTCGATATAGTACAGTGCATAACTCAACTGGCCAAAGCTGTTTATTAATGTTAAAAGGGTAACAAAATCCCCTTGTAAAAAAATATACCATGTTTGAGTAGTCATGTTTAATGTACTTTTCTACATTTACTCTCCAGCTCTTAGCGTCATCTGGTGGTAATTCAGAAGAGCTCCTCTGTATTAAAGCCCATTCATTCCTGGCCTTAATCATTCTGGCCATTTTACAGCTCAAATTTGCTTCTATCCTCTGTGCACCATTGTTTGATTTCTTTTGTCCACTGCTGGTAGGTATCGAACAAAACCTGAGGCTAATATGTCCCAAATAAGTCCAGAAACCTGAATAATACGTGATACAGATTTTTAAAAACCTTATTTCCAAGGTATATTTATCAGAAACTATTTATCTGTATAGCCACTGTTTGATCTCAGTTCAACCTGTGAGCTAGGATCCAGGCTCAACATGTTTCTGAAAGTTTTTCCCCACAAAATATTGAATATGAAAAAGTTTTTACTTAAGGCTTCAGGATAACTTGATAAACCATAAGTTGCATGTATCACAAAAGCCTCACGTACCGTTTAGCAGACAAAAAGCAGTCTCTTCTGTACCGGTATAACAGGGCTTGCAGCTTGCTAAAATATTTTTATCCTCCTCTCTAGCCCGTTATTCTTTTGATCACACGAGCTTTGCAAAAATAGACCGCGACTGCACAAAGGAAGTAATGGATTTATGATTCAGAAAATATGCTGTTGCAGAGATCTCTCATTTGCCTCTAAAAGAGCCTGTAATTCATTTGTGCCAGGGTGCATGGTGAAATGAACGTGCTTGAGTGCAGATGGGTGTGCGACACATGGGAGGTTATGCTGTTGTTTAAGTGCAGAGGATACAAACTCAGGAATAGATGTGTACTGGCTTTCTTGTGTTCCTAAATGGATCTAGTTTACTTACCATCACTCTTGTGCCATGGAGAATGCTCTCGCCTCCTGTCCTTGACCTCAGTGTACTTTGCAAGTCAATATTATTCAAAGGCTGTCTATGGATATGGCTTTAAATAGGCCAATTTAGGCTCAGAGCACATGCATCTTGGAAGGCAGGTTTATTTTGGTGGGACTCAATTTTTCTCAAGTCTCCTTGGCCGTCGGGGTGTCTCCTTGAGAAGGAGGCCACAGGCATCTGTACTTTCCAAAACCTCCAAAAACAAGGGGCTTGGCAAGTTACTTCTGTACAGCACCACAGAGGATGCTACGTCCTATAGCTCCGCTGTCCACTCTTCAAAAGGCCTTTTGATAATGTGGCTTCTTAACTTAAAAACTTACACATTTTCCAAAAGAGAGAGGGGTCTGGAACTAGAGCATAGAGTGTTTCAGACAAATGTCCAAATTATAGGACGTTCAAATCACAGCTGCTACATCTCTTTTCAAATCTATAACTTTTCTCACCTCAGATTTAGGTTTAGTGTTTCCCTTGTTGATTCTGCAGAAATCCTTGCTGTTTGTTAAGTCCTTTTTTCCCTTCTTTTTACTTGTAGGTCACCATGTTTACTTTGACACGGACGGACGGACCATGTGTTTCAGTCACTTCCATCAGAAATCATGGAGAAAATTATTGTAAAAAGCGTGTGGTCTTGGCTAGACAGGTAGATGAACAGACATGCATAGAAGTTGAACTGACACTCATCTGAAGACTCTAGTGCTAACATGAGAGGAAGAATACACAGGTAGTCTGGGTAAAAAAACCATTGTCTCACAAGATATGGTCTCAAAAGTATCAATATCAATCATTTGAGTGGACAACTGCTTTTTCATCTGTTGAATACAGCGGAGCATAGGAACAGAGCTTGGTTCAGTGCAGATGAAGTGTCACACGTCCATGACCACGTTTGAAGCTCTGTTGTGCTCATTGTCTCATTTTTCAGAACCTTGTTAAGTGTTCTCTTGTATTTGCATGACCTCTCACTATGAGCCCCCGTCAGCAGGTCAGCCCTCTCACCCTCCATGCCCTGCTCACTCGTTCACTTGTTTTAGTATGACCTTTGCTTGACTTTGGTACCATTTGTCAGTTAGATAGATACAGTATATCTGTATTTGTTTCTGGCAGAACACTTTGTTAGTGAGCTGCTTTTACCTTGACATGTTTCAGCTGCCCGCTGAGAGCCCTCTTCAGAACTGTAACAGGTCTGGGTGACCTGTCACATATCAGCTGCTGTTACTTCCTGATGAGTGGTTAACCTAAAAGGAAAAAAGATATATTGATTTTTCTTTCGTGTTCTCCATCAGAAATAAAATCTTTACTTAAGACTAGCCATGTTCCTCGATTAACCGCTCCAGCCCCAGTTTCTCTTGTGGGCCAGTGCAGACTAGTCTCATTGAACATGGCAGATAAAGAGATCTCAGAGAACTCTGGAAGAAAGCTCTCTCCCCTCCCTTAAAATAGCCTTCCCTCGGTACCAGAGCAGAGGACAAAGTGACATTGTATGTGCCAACATCTGTGCCGAACCGTGCCGTACGCAGTGCCCCATCCCAAGTTTGAACAGACTCTACCGTCATCCTCCAAGGGGCAGCCATTTTGGAAGGCTCTCCCGGCACAGATGTTGCATATTAAAATGTGGGTCTGTTTTAGCAGAGAGTGGGACGGAGGGCCGCTCCTCTGTGGCTCTCACCTGTGCCTTCATCCGAGAAGCCAATTCAACAGAGGCACTGTCTAACCAAGCAAACACAAAGTGACATTCAAGATAAAGTCACCCTGTCGCCTCGGTGACCTGGGCCGTCTGCGAACCCTCCACCCCACACTCTGCATGGTCTTAATGGTGTACCCCGTAACTGTATGCCGCCTAAACAGACACATGCTTATGGCTTACAGTAAACATATCAAATTGAAAAGAAAAAAAGGTAAAATATTCACATGACTTTTGTAATTTGTGTTAACTTCATTACTTCATTTGTCAAGCCATTATTCATGTATTATGAATAAAAAAAAATTAAAAACATGGTCAAGATGAACCGTTTTCTACTGTGAACAACTCCTGGAAGAATAAGGGATCACATCAACAAGTATACTCTGGAAATACTACTTTATTCTTCTTCTTCCCCATTCATATTTTCAATAAATAAAGTGATCAACATTAACAACAAGAGTAATTTCTTCATAGTTGCCGCATTGAAACAGAGAAAGGGGATAGTGGTGGATGTACAGTAATTCTCTTTGAGGTTTCGCGTTGCAACAAAACAATGCATTTTAGTCCCTTGAGCTTTCCATTGTATACATTATAGAGATACATTGAACAAGGCTTCAATACAAAGTGCTCTGAACCTCAGTTTGATTAATCAAATATAAATCATAGAAATTAAATACATGGAACTACGTTTAACTACATTTTTAACTGCCCCAGTAAAAGTAGTCTAATATAAGGACTATAAACAAGGGGGTTTGATCATGATGATGTGCAACGATGCAAAGAGAAATGATTCTACCTTGTCCACAAGATGGAGACATTCACCAGTTTAGAGCAGACGGAGCAGGCAGAGGAGCACGAGCGGGGCTGCAGACATAATACTGTCTCTCTCTCCCTCGCTCTCTGTCCTGGCTGTGGTACTAACACAGACGCGCAGAGCAGTCCCTATGCTCACAGGAGCCTCTCCCAGGGGCCCGGAGCAGATGAGAGTTGAAAGGTCGTCCGTGCACTGCTCTGCCCCCTCCTGGGCTGGGGGCGCTGCTATGCATGGTTGCAGACCTTTCTCCATCCGGCCGTAAGTAAAGAGCAGCTGGACACTGGCTGTGACAAAGGCTGTTAGAATAAGACGAGCACACAGTGTAGTATGGAGATTCATTATTAGAAGAAACAACAAGTTTACAATTGTAATAGGCTATAAACAACTACAATTATAACAATTATCCTTCAGCTTTGTGGTTTGTAATGTTGAGGCATGCATCAAAAGAATCCATTTTGGATTTCACCTTCACTTATTTTCTTATTTTCTTAAAGTGTAACGGGACGTCACATTTTGATGCACATTGTGCATGTAAATATGTAAAGATTATTGCCAATGTGGCTAATTTCCATCTTCATTTCAGCAGTTTGTTGCTGTTTTTGCGCCAAAACCCCTCCAAAAAACACAAAAGCAAAAGTACACACAAACATACACATACATTTAATAACCTGATTATTGAGTACATCAGGATATTTTGTTTTATTTAATTTACAAGAATGTATACCATTTTTGTGTTATAATGCACTGAGGCATAGTAGAAAAAGATTCAGTTGTAGTCATCTGGACTGAGGCATAGTGATTTCATTTAATTTAAGGTTATAAATAGTAGAAGTCATAGCCATTTATAAGATAGAAAAAACAAACAAAAAACCTGTAATATTTAACTTGTTATTATCTGATTTAATTATTTGAGTGTATGTAATGGGTAACACCAGAGCATAGAGAAAGAAGCGCAAAGGACTGACTGCAATGGCAGTAGGCCCTTTTCACAAAACCAACCGGCTTGTTCCGATTGGTTTAAAAATGCAGAGTTCCACTTCCTGCTCCATTCATTCCTTAAGGGGGAATTAGCCGAATCTCGCTAAAACAAATGAACCCGACTTTGCATCTGTGTACTTTTATCAAGTTTGTCGGTTTTATATGTAATTGAATGGATGTTAACACTTACAGGTACTTTTATAAACACGTAGATTTCCTTCGGTGACATTTACATAGTCGTAAAACGCGTTCCATTTGGTCTTGGAGTTCGGAACTCGGACCGTTTTCTCCTACTTTCTGTGTTTCAGTCGTCAAATCGGAAAAACAATGAGCAGTGGATTACAGTTTATGCACATTAATGACTCAAATCAAGTAATACAAACCAGGAAAGTGCTCCAATTAGCCTAAATGCAGATCCAATTAAATGTATTAACACGGACAGTGTTGTTACATTTACAGTTCATAAAGCACTGATTGAGAGGAAATTTTTGCTTTTGTTGATGTTAGCGCCCTGTTGACATTAGCAATGTTAGCATCACAGAGCATTTAAAACGGCAGAGGCTCAACGGCAGCACAGGAACAGGTTCACAAACGACAGAGAGACAGTTGGAACAAACTAAAGGTAAAATAAAAGTTTCTAAGGAGGAATTCCGAGCTTTGACAGTGTTCCAGTAGGAATTTACAAGTCCGAGCTTGGAAAATCCGACTTCCGAGGAGAACTCAAAAAAAAAAAAAAAAGATGTTTCAGACTGTTCAATTTTTAAGCCTAAGGGATCAAAAATTGCCTAGTAAGTAAGTAAGTAAGTAAATAAGTAAGTACATACATAAATAAATAAATAGATGAATAAATAAACAAACAAACAAACACATACACACATAGACAAATAAATACACTTTTAATTATATTTATAATAATTAGCGCTGCAACTATTGATTATTTTAGTAATCGAGTAAACTATCGATTCTTTAACTGGGAAGCAGAGTTGTTGTGTGGGGGAGCGCGGGGGAGCGTGAGTGTGGGGCGGGGTGGCCGGCGCGCGGATCAAGTTGTGCTAGTTAGAGTTGCAGCTCGGGACACCGTGCTCTTTCAAACAACAAAGCTCTTCCTGATCGCACTCGTGAGTTTAAAATACGCCGCTCTTTTCCCTGTTGTGCGGTCGTTGCGGCAGGTCTGAGCGGAACAAGCTCTGTGTGAAACGGAAGCTCCACAAGTCGTTCCATGCGCTACGCACTCCACAGATTCACGTGTTTTTAATTAAATATGTAAATTAAACGAATCATCAAGGCAATAAAATAATGATCTTAACTTTTTTGTAATTGAATTATTCGATTTACTCGAGTAATCGTTGCAGCCCTAATGATAATGCTTTCAACTCGTGCCGTCAGAGCAAGTTGGGGTAAAGTCAAACGCAAACCTACCTGGGGTCCACCGGGTTCAGATCAACGTTGATCAACACCGATCCGATCTGCGCGTACTGATTATCCATCTGTAACTCGCTCTCTGATGTGAGATCTTTTTCTTTCTGGATGGAACGAGGTGTCAAGTGGCCGCACATTACATGAATTGTAAAAACGAGTCAAAAGTGCCTAAAAACCACACTTTATCAGACCTGGAAAGCTTCCCGCTGCTCCAGAGGACTCATGGACGAGTCACGTTGCCTGGGGGTGAGTCTAATACTTCTCTATGGATCGAGCTGGAAGAACTAAGCTAAAGCTAAAGTTGCTAGCGTCGCGTGAGGAGAGGAGAAAAGGTGTGGCCACCGGACGATTCTGCTCTCACCTGCGTTGAGTACGACAGCCAGGAGAGTGGATTCCGCGTGTCCATCTTCAAACGTCCTTCTGTCAGTCGTGAGGGCGAACTGCCTACTGGTATGATCAGTCGTGTTTTCCAAATGGATGTGAGCTATATCGCACGCCAACGAGAATGCAAGCTTGTTGACTCAAAATCCAGCGCACTCATGATAATAACTGAGAACAAAACAATTACCGAGGTATTTGTTAGTGTGAATGTTATTTAAGATAAAACTCTTAATTTACTCAATACAGAAGCATAAAACGTATCTACTGTGTGATTTTCTCTTTGTTACTGTGAAATTAACATGGTAAAAACAGTCACGAAGTAATTCATATTTAAAGCTACATTTTATTTGACAAATGATTAGCTCTTGTATCTGGGAATCTTTTTTGTTATCAAGGTTAAATGCTAGAATCATACTTTTACCTAGAGCTGGGCGATATGGAAAAAAAAAATCTCATATTGATCAATCTCGATTTTTGATTCGATTTTCTTTGGTCTTTCCAAAAACGATTAAAACGTTGGCTTTTAGTTAGGATTTCATGAACATAAACCATACAGCTATTTAATGCCATTTTACACTAATAATATTGAAATGTCTTCCTCCAAATGTCTTCCTTCCTTCCTCCTCTTGATTCAAAAACCCCTTCCAAATAACATGATTTCACATGACTCGATCTGTTGATCTTTCAATTATTTACCCAGCCATACTTTTACCCTAAACAACGTTTAATACAATGGAATGTCTGTTTTACCATTATTTTTATTTAAGGTTTAAGGAGGCTAGATATTATAGTTATTCCTTCTTAATAACGGGCTAGAGAGGTTTATTTGAAGTTAAACCAACAACCCCCTTGAAAAAAGAATTGCATTACACATGGTTGGTGACCATAACAACAACTTTTTTTTAGAGCCATAGAAAATGCAGTTTTATCATTTATTTTTTTTACATTTTGTACTCTTAAATGGAAATAAAATAAATACAATAATAATTGATCTGATTTTAATAGCATTCAGTTCTGAATCAGTTCACTTTGCTATTCACCTTATTCTGGAATCCTTCTTCCGGCTGTGTTAGTTAACATCGGGCTGCCAACCTCAAGAGAAAATGAATTCTACACAGACCAAAAAAGTGGTTTTCCGGCCGCGCAGGAAATCGGTGCATTGTTGAATTGTTGGTCACATGAACATTGGACATTTTACACAAATACTTTGTAGCTTATTTTAGCGACAAGACTTTTCCTTCGTTTTCCATTTAAGTGAACACGTTCGACCGGAAGTGCTTATCGGTGGCAAAACTAGGCAGAATAGACGTCAGCAACTACAACCTATTTCTTATTTGAAATATTCAAAAGGAAATCTATTTGAATGTTGGTGGACAGTCCATGTTCTGTGATTTAAACTGTGTTAAACTCTGCTTCCAAGTATTCAAGGTAATCACAGTTTACAGTTTGAGGCCTTTTGTCCATTTCACATTTTTTCACAAAATAAGAACATTTAGAGTCTCTTTTCAGTTTGCGGGCTGAATGCTCAGGTCGTTCTAATACTGGTTAGTATTAAATAAAGTAATGAGACGCTACAGCCTTCGTTCAGTCAACAAAGACCAAAAAAAAAGCAAAAGTACTAATACCATCTAGTCTGTTTTGTATTTATTAGTTCAATATCCTTGAGTATTTGAGAAAAAAATACAAATAATGATATCAATGCGTTGAAGCACCTTTTTGCCGTGGTCATTGCAGCGATGGAGAAGGCCATGTGCGCTCACCTTGGCCCCGCGGCTGCAATAATTAAGATGGTCGCTTGAAACCACTCACAATTAATGTAGTGTTTCAAAAAGCAGCACAATAGTGAGGAGCAGCCAAATGGTGGAAGTGCAGGCACCTGGTCCGCGATAGGCTCTGTTCAGCCCTGGAGCACACCATCTGACCCAAGCAGCACCCGTCTGGGGCGAGCAAGTCTGGCACACATTCTTCTATTATACTTGTCTTTTCTAAAAATACTACAATAGTGAATGTTGGCTGATACTTACAATATATTACGTTACATATTTGGTCATAGTGAAATACACAAGCCACACAATGATGCACATATAATGACAATGGGGTGACAACACAAACAATCAGCAACAGCAAGCAAAGAACAAAACTGTCAATCTGAGGAAAAAGATTGATTGATTGTACATATATATATATACACACACATGCAAAAGTCTGTGTCATCATTGATCCAGACTATACAATTGTGATTCAACAAAAAATAATTCAGCCTATTTCTAATAATAGAAATGTATGTTGCCTCGAATTTACTTTCAGAGACATAGACACCCAGAGAGATCTGTTTACCTAAGATATACATTTGTATTTACTGGTACTTTCAGAAGTCGATATCTTGATACATTTTTAAAAATTGATTTAGAGTGATGCTTTTTTTAAGTTCTCAGATAACCTGTTCCACAAGTCAACTCCACAGTTTGAAAGACACATGCCCTTTTTTTGTTGTACGGAAATACGTTGTTTTTTCTAATGTGACTTAAGGAGATAGCCTTCCTGACTGTCGCATCCTGGTAGCATCTTTTCCCCTCACCTTAAGAAGTGTTGCTCTGAATGATATGAGGATATTTGAGTTATCTGTCGTCTGCATTTTGGAGACGTGTGTTGACATTAGTGGCTGTGAAATTGGACCGACGCGCTCGCAAGTCTCGTCCCAGATCCTTCTGCATTGGGCCAGAAAGTTGTAAGAGCTGCTTTGCCGAGCTATTGGTTAAAGGTCAAACACTTAGCCCACTGTGCCACTGTCACCCCATAAAATGACTTCCTGTCCTATAGTTTATAATAACGGCAAATATATTCACTAATCTGCAGTATTTGGATCAGTGTGCTCAATGTGCAGGATTGTGGATAATTGACACTGGCTTTATTAATGCAGAGGGAAATTCAGTTTACCACAACCACTACAAAAAGTAGTTTCATCTCATGTTGTTCTGGCCTCTTAAACAAACTTCCTGTAGGTAAAGTCACAGTGTTGGCTTGTTCCTGTGACCTGGCACTGGAAAGCTCACCCCTAAAACCAGCCGCTCTGTTTTAAATGAGTGGATTAGCTTAGCAAGAGTGTGACTGCTTCATCAAATGGTGTTATGTTCTCCCTTGAGCTTGCCTTCTTACCGAAAACCTATCTCACCAGAACTTGACACTTAAGCAGGAGATTTACCTGCTCATTAGTGCTTCACAGCGGACTCCTGGTGCTGCTTTAAGATAAAGTGTTGCAAATAAACACAAGAGATGTGGTAAACATGAATTTCCCTCTTTTCCTAAATTCCCCCATTTTTTCTAACTTTATTTAAGAACTGTTACTTTAAAGTCATATTTTCATGTAAACTTAAAATGTATTCATGTATTTATGTAAGACTAAAAAAGAAATAGATGAAAATCTGAATCAAGAACAGCATAAAAAAATCTGGAGTACCTTATATCCGACCACGTAGCTATCATAACGATATCAAACGTTCTCACTTCATACAGCGGCTGCAGCTAGACTTTCTTCAGTCAAGATTTAGTCAATTAATTCTGTTCAGATTTAGTCACCAAAATCTAAACTAGAAAATATATTTTAATTCTAAATATGTTGCTTCAAAGGGTCTTAAAGCGACTGTACATGATTTTTTATGCGTAAACAACGTGAAAAACAGAACTTGTTCATATTAAACTCTTTTCAGTGGTCCACATGTATCGCTCAGTTACCTATAATGCATTCCCTGCGATGAGTTTATTGGCACTTTTCACCCGAACAGATGTTTTTACAATATATCTGTGCTGGGGCAAAACAGATTTTACTCTATGACATTCTATTTAACTCAGGATTTACATGTTTAATCTAAAAAAAACCACAAAAACATTTGAGATATGTCTTATTTTTGTTCTTGCTCCACTCGTTTTCTCTTAGATTATTAAAACAGTGTTAACAATAGAAACAAATCTTTCAACAAGTAAGTGTAAGGTTATTTGTAACTCTGCAGTCAAAGGAGCATGCAGTTGAGACCAGCTTCGCAATAACTTTGTCTGATGCAACAAGACAGTACGAGCTCTTAGTGGTCGACTCGGCTCCAAAGGCAAAGTCCAGGGGTCGTGGAGCCAAGGACAGTCAAGGTTTAAACCAAAGTGTGAGGGTTGTGATGTTCACGCTCTAACCAGGCACAAAACACAAGAGGCCGCTCTCAATCTGAAGCTCATGTCTGGGGCAGATCGCAGACCTGCCCTTGAACCGGGAGTCTCGGGAATACACCCATTCTCTTTAGAAAAAGTGTAAAATCAAGACTTGTTTGGCGCCTTACCAATATTTGCACCTTTGACAAATATAACAAAAAGAAAAGAAAATGTACATAAAATTGTTTAAATTGTCTTATTATTTTTTGCCATTGTAGAGAACTGTGAACATTTAAAGAACATATGAATATTGATGTCCTTTTCGGGTCATGAGAAGTATATTGCAAATGGTTACTCTGCCTGTAAATAAGGAAAATAGGAAATAATAAATAAATGTAAGCAGAATTTAAGTTGTAAAGAGTTTTTTTTTTTTTTTTTTTTTTAATAATGTATTATTTCTACAGAAAAAAAAAAAATCTATTATGTTTATGTTCTGCTCAGCATTATTTGTTTGTTTTTTTGAAACTCTAGAAAAGTTACATGTTGCACCTTACCTCAGTTCAGCACTGTCAGTTTAGAAAATGGTTCCAGTCCCACAAAACATGAGTGGAGAAGTGCAGTTAGTTAGATCTTTGGGTCAGAAATTCTCCATCATTACAACACAAAGTTACCGACACTAACATACATAGATTTTCTGCCATATTAGCGGAGGACACTGAATACTCGGGAGGCTGAGGAGGAGACTGGAGTTGTTTTCCCTGACTTTGAGCGTGTTTGTGTTGTGCGTTTCCTTCCTCTGCCCAATCACAGCACGCACCAGCCTCTCACTGTGAGCAAACCAAGGATGCAATTTACATTTCCGTGCACATGTACAGGAGCAGCAACAAATAAAAACCCCATGCCTAAAAATAAAACGACTTGAGAATTAATTAAAAGTCAGAGAGAGTGTGCCGCATGCAAACAGATGTGTCCTATTTAGGGCTAATATCAACTTTAGCAAACTGTGGAGGGAACTTGTGATTGATGGCGTCTGTCAGCGTTACAGCATCCACACGCCTTAATCCTACACATCAGCCGCACATACACAAAGCCTTATCTCTCCTTCCTTTATTCAAATGCCTTGGATTGAATGGCGTGATCAGAGCCATTGCCCTGTGTGGAGGAGCTTAAGCTTTCCCTGACACATGAAGTAGTTGCTGGACTTTGATGGTGCTGCCTCACATCCTTTTGGGCTTTGGCTGTGCTCTGTACGCTCCTACCTCCGTCAGCTGTCTGGAGAACAATCATTCAGTACAAAGCTCTGTCAGGCTTCAGCAAGCACCAGCTCCACCGGCAGCCTCCTGTTCGTACCCCCCGCCCCCCCGTACCGCTGCCGTGCACTGGGGGACTGGATATCCAAATCCCACATGCAATTAGTAGTACTTTCACTGGCTACGGTCTAAGCAATATGCGGCCATTGTGCCCCCGCGCAGTGCTTACGAGCAAATTAGAGATTCATCAGATGTGCTGTGGTGAACACATTTGCGAAAAGCCAAAATACTGGAGGACAATCCAATTTGTTGCACTTTGAACTAAACAATGGCGGTCCCGGGAATCTTGGATGATGGCTCTATTGCCTCGAACTCACAGAGGAGACCATAATTAGCCTCATGATCCCTCCACTTTATACATTATGCATTTTGAAACAGCCACACAAACGCAGGCCCGTGCAAAAGGTTCTATACCACAATGAAACCTTAATTTAACAGATACACGAACATCCGCATTTCTCAATCAAGGAACAGGTTGAAGAAAGACATACGGTAATCTAATAAAGTGAACAAAAATGAATTTGTCAGTAGTGACACGAGTCTGCTCTGATCTATTGGATTAGTTCTGTTACTGCAATTTGGAAAGATTCACGGCTCAATAGCAGTTTAGTGAATAATAAACTTGATCAATTTGAAACTGTTACGGGTTATAGGTTAGTGGTTCCCAGCTTAGGGAGTGCAGGGCCCTCTTGTGGGTTCCTGTGTCTGGTCAGAGGTTCTGGTCACCAATGTAATATTTTGTACAAATTAAATCTCACACATTTGACTGGAAAATGGGTTTGGGAACAAAAATACACAAACATTTCTGTTCATTTTTTTTTTTAAAACAAATGCTGGCTAAGAATGATTATTGTCACGTGAGGCATTTGTTGGGATTGTAGTTTTAAATGTGAGGGTACCCAGCAAGTCTTTGGTGAAAGCAGAAAAGATTTGAAGAAAAAAAAATGTGTTCGGAACAACTGCTATGTGAATGGATTGGAAAAAAAGGGCCCCCCCACCAGCCTATACAAGTTATTGAAGTTGTGGTGTAAACGTGTACTTCATTTCACTTTTTTGTCCACTACATTTGACTTAAATATAACCTTAATTTTTTTGTATTTGATTGAGATAGTGCATGTTAATGATCAGACATGCTAGGATACATGAGTGGAGAAAACCCCCTCAAATGAAAGGGAAGGTTCAAAGGAATGGGCCTTTTATCACTGTGTGGCCTCAGCACTTCAGAAAGAAACTGTAGCAGCAGCAACAGCAGCTCAAGAAGTCTTTCAGTGTGGTGGTCCTCTGTGCTTTTTGTGATGTCCATTTACCATCCTCCAGCCTCCCCCATAATAACTCGCATACGTGAAGCACCTTTCTGCTTGTACAGGATGCGTAGGTACAGTAGGTCATTGAAAGTCTATGCACATTCATCTTGAAAGAGTTTGGTTGTGCACAATGACATACGCTCGATATCAAACCAACATCAGATGATATATTTATCCCTCAAATAATCTTGAGCTTTGACTACTTCTCCATTAAAATGATAGATCTGAGGCGAAAGCAGCCACACAGCGGCGTGTGTCAGAGCAGAGGGATGAGCGTGTCTCTCATCAGGGAGGGAATGTCGTCTGGATCATCATGTGGGCAGTGTGTTGCACGTGGACAAGTGCACGCAGGAACAGTAATGACACCAGGTTGGACATACACTGACACATACGCTAGTGTGGGGTCTGGTCCAGAAAGAGTACTGGTTCAGGTATTTGTTTGTTGATAATGGTCAATATTGAGCCTGAGGGTCTCATAAAGATAGCGTTTGTTTTTCCATGTTGTGGAGATACGGAAAACAACTAGCACTTTTTATTTTATATAGATCTTTGCTGAATTATCCAGACTGCACACTTATATAATACTTTACAAAGACATGTCTGAAACCGTATAGTGCCACCACAAATCCTGATGGGTGGGATGACAGGTTTATTAAGTAATCAGAGAATCAAAGAAAGGTGTCAAAACGGACATCATGAATCAACAAGCAGAGCACTAAACTATAAACTTTGGACAGAATAGTAAGCATAATGTTAAAAAAGAGTAGTGGAGAAGATATGGCACAGAGGGACAATTGTACCTCAGACTCAGGACACTGGCGTGGGGACAATATAAAGCATTCACAGTCTTGTTCAATTCATGATTTGGGCTGTGGTGTTGTTGTTGTTGTTGTTGTTGTTGTTGTTGTTGTTGTTGTTGTTGTTGTGGTGGTGGTGGTTGGTGGTGGTGGTGGTGGTGGTGGTGTGGTCCCCGCCTGACCCTCCGGTCTGTGGTGGTTTTAATGGTGGTTGGCAGCCAATGGAAAAGTTGCATTTACCACCACCTACTGTAGTTGAACGTCTTCAAAGTATATGTTTTACGCAATAGAGAAAGAGAGAAAGGAGAGAGCGAACGAGAGAGAAATGGTGGTTTTGATGTATTACAATGGTATGTTTTATTTGTATATTTACTGCTTTTATAGATTGATGAGTTGACTGCTATTGTATTGATCATTTCATAGGCAACAAGAAGATAATCTAAACTAAAATTATACCTACAATTTGCTGTTGTGGAAACATTTGTTGCAGGTTGGTTTATTCCACAATCAGATATAAAGTTGAAATGTCTCTTCCGGTGTGAAGTTTGTTCTTTTAATGGTATTTCAGCACAGCTTTGAACAATGTGCATTTTTCTGCTGGAGAAGTTTAGGCTTTTGTGTTGGATCATGCAAAACTAAAGTGTGCTGTGATTGTGTGCTGTCTGCTTGCACAGAGAGCTTTACAGAAAAAATCCGCTCCTTTCGGCTGCATTAGAAGACACTAACAGTGCTGACTCCCACACTTTGGAGGAGAATTCCACATTTCTATGGCTGAATCGATACAATTAAAAGTGCCTTTTTGTGTTAAACAGTACAAAGTGGGGACCTCAGCAAAGATGTTGTTTTCTCCATCGACACCATTTACCTCAATTCTATCATCACTGACAAGCTGCTCGCAAAACTTCAAGGCCTAGTGTGCATAAAACAAATCATTTCAGAGAGTCAGCACATAATGTGAGCCAGTGATGCAGAAGTGTTTACCACTCTTCCTCCGTACATTAAAGGTGCTTTGTGCTTTGACGCTTGTCACGGAGCAAAGAGCGCGCCATGCATTGTGTGTGAAGGGGAATGAGCATTCTATTGCTGCAGTAAGTGGGCGCAAGTGGATTACGAGCTTTTGAAGTTAATCTGTCTGACATTTCAGACGGTGAAGAGGCTAATTATTTTAATGAATAATTTGTGTACTTGTAATTGACAAACAGTAAATGGGCATCTGCAGCCTGTATGTGTGGGTTCACTTCATGGATCATTTATGTATGTTTTATTTTTGTAATAATGCCTAATCAGAGGCCCCCAGCTGGGCATCTAATCCTAAAAACAAAAGTATTAGTACTTAGTTTCACAGCTGTACTGGGGTAGACTGAAGTAACCAATGCTGCCAGTCTGTGCCATCGCTCACCACATTGATACAGTACATAGACAAAGTGGGTGAACACGAAAACAACACTTATTTTTTGCTTGTTTTTCATGCTCTAAATACCTGTCCAAATGTTGTCAAGCCCTGTTAAATGATCAAAATTCTCCGATGATAGTACATAGAAACATAGACACTGTGACTCGGCCTGCGCAAGAGAACTCTGCGCACTTCAGATGCTATTGTTGAGCATGTCTTTAATTATGATTAGGCTGTTCACACTCCTCATCCTCCTCATCACTCAATTACAGAACAATATTGATTTGTTCCTGGAAAAACCATCAAGGTTGCATGGCCAGGAAATCACTGATACGCTCCTTAATATGATAAATGTCCTGGAGTACTACCTTACATTAAAATGCCATCCCACACTGCCATTAGTCACCAAATTAATGAGTGGAATTAGCCGAGGTGGCAGTCGCAGCCAGTCTGGCCCCTGATCCCTGTTGTTGGTCATTTTAGCTGGAAACTTTCTTGCAGTGTTTAATGAACTCATACTTAAAAAGTTAGAGGAACATCACTTTATCTCAGGGATCAGAGGTTTCGAGGAACTTTTTGTGCAACGTTCACTTTGGCTCTGAGCTGCATGTTAATAGGTGTCGGGTGAGCAGAAGTAATGGATGACTGCTGCTCTCGGGTACCTACACAGAAGTCTCAGCAATTTCACATAAACTGTTTTGTCAATACAATTACAGTATATTAATTTAGACAGTGATATTGTGATTGGTTTTATTGTTGCATTTATGAGAGTTAGAGCCCCAAAAGTATGCACTGGTTTCCATCTGAGCCACCTTCTTTCTTGGACTTTAAATAAGACATTTTTTCTTGGCATTACTTTTACTTGGCATTAAACCATAACATATACAGTATAGATCATAATTTACATTTTCTTTATTGTAAAACCCAATATTGATCTAACATTGCTAGAGAAACAGGTCCATTGACTTTCTCCTTTGTAAGTAAGTAAGAGTTTTATTGTCACCAAATGGCTATGTTCCAGCGTCCAGAGTCTGATTATTTAAGTAAATACAGAGCAGTAGGCGGGTATAGGGAATACGTGAAAACAACCATTTCGAGGCATTTAAGCCAAGATTCAGGACAATGCATGAGTACTAAAACTTAAATACAACTTTAGCTGTCCTCGTGGTGAGGGAAAACCATTATAAAAAGCTTAGAAAAGGCAAGGCAAGGCAAGGCAAGTTTATTTGTAGAGCACAATTCGTACACAAGGTAATTCAAAGTGCTTCACACAACACGAAAAAAGTGCATTAAAATCACAAAGAAAAGACAGAAATCACAAAACCTTAATTTAAGGAAATTTAAAGGTGCCATTTTCAGGCTATCCATCAAAGAAAAAAGGACAATCATGAAAAAAGGAAATTTACATAAAATGGTCCGTTTTAAGGTCGGCATCAGCTTCAAAATCTTGCTTGTTTTGACTGCGTTTTATGTGTCAAATCATTAAAAATGATGATCCATGTAGAAAGTCCTCATTCACAAACATGACCTGTATGGCCGCAACTTTTAATATTAAGTTTTAAATCAATCCTGGAAAGATACAGCTTGATTTATTGTCCACACAAAATGAAAAGGGGTAGGCTGATATTTTATGAAAAATGATCACAAAAGTTTGGGGAAAGTATCGTGCGTTACACTTAAAGACATTCCCTGAGGAGTCTGTTTGAGTTCCATGGAGACTGAACGAGTGCGAGTGGAGGAGAGCTTCAGTGCTGGTGACAGAACAGGAGCATGTGGCAGTGTCAGCAGCCGCTCTGCCCTGGGGCCCCTCCATACGGGGCCGGAGCCGGGGGCCCTGAAGTCCCAGGTCAGCAGATGGGCGCAGGATGGTTATTTGCAGGCCTGTCGTACCTGACCACTTCCTTCCTCGGTGAACAGCTGTTTCACTGGCTTCACTGAGACGCTCCACCAGTAGCCATTTTTCTTCCGTTCTTTACTCCGTACACAGTATAAATCTTTGCCGTGACCATCCACCTGTGTCGCAGCTCGGGCACTAGCTCCTCTAGAGAATTGTTGCTCTTTTGTCCTGCTCTTACCTGTCTGGCAAAAAGGCTATTAGGAAGCTTTTCTAGACAATGGGACATAGAAATGGACGTGTCTGTCCGTGAAAATACGAAACAGTGGACAGTCTCAAAATGGTTTATGGTTGTGCAGGGCTTTAGGTTTGAACACAGTAAGAGTTTATTAATCTATGGTAAATAGTGTTTTTTAACAGTGTAAAGATATTTTAGGGAAGTATTCTGTCAATATTGTGATATGTTATTTCAGACCATTTAATGTGCAATTGTGGGTATAACTTACATTAACTTGAAGCAGCAGCACTTTAGAGCAACCAACTGAAGTGGCTGACATTATGAAGTTATTGTTAACCCTTGGAAATTCTTTTGTGACCGTCTCCTGCCTGATATTTTCTAACGATGAGATCCCTCTAACGCTTTGGAAGACCTCTGCGGACCATGGCTTTGGCCGCAAGATGCGACTAGGAGGAAATGTCAGGAAAAGCCTACTAGAACAGTTGAACTTTATTGGGGGTTAATCAGAGGCAATTTAAATGATGCTGGTATGTACTGACTCCTATTTAACATGAGTTTGAATGTGATTGGTTGATTGGTCTGAACACAACCACATCCCCAGTTATAAAAGGGTGTGCACACCTATGCAACCTCATTTTTTTTTTCTTTTTTTTTTACTCCCCACTCCCCAAAGGATTACGATAGATTTTTATTTTCAACTGAATCATACAGGTTATAGGTGGAAAAAGCTCTTAAATTATTTATCTTGGTCTAATTTTTTCACATCACAAAACCTGGCATTTTAACAGAGGTGTGTAGAATTTTTATTTCCACTGTAATTATAAGTAGTAAAAAGTAGATTTTGTGTTTATTACATTTTTTTGTAAACACTTTATTATTAAATTTTGTATGGGTTTTTTGGTCCGTTGGCCTGATTAAACAGGATAGTTTATCATGATATGGGGATGAGAGAGCAGGGAGAACATGCAGTAAACTGATTCACACTCATGACGCTGCAGCTGGCGGCACATGGAGCCTGGCATTTGTTCTGCCGCCTTAACCACTTGACCACTGTCCAACTTTAACCTTTTTCTTAATTTCTTCCTTTTTGTCCATCTAATTAAAGACATTTTTAGCACTCTTATTTCAAGTCAAATCTGGGATTACTCAGGGTCAGTTTGTACTCCAAATTCACAAATAAAATATTACCCAACAAAAAAAGGCCTGCCTGGAGTCCCAAATCCAAGTCCCTAAGTCTAACTTTTAATTATCTTCAGCTTGACAAAAATAACAAACCTAACAAATACCCAAACTAGTGTCAATCAGACATTCTCTCCAGACACCAGCTTTACTCCTCCTAATATTTACCAAAGACAATCTTGGCAGGATTTAAGATCAGATTTTCCTCTGTGCAGAGCTTGTGGCCACACAGAGTCCAGCCAGTTGCCTGTACTCCAAAGGGTTCAGGAACAGCTTGAGTTTGAATAGGGGTCATTTTAGTCTGGCTTTTTAGGAAAAATAGGTCCAAAGATTCTTTTGCATAATATGGTTTATTCAGACTCGTTCATCTCAACTGATACGTCTACTGAGATGAATGAGAGTGCTTTGAGGTGCACCATGGACCTCTCAAACAGGTCTTTTTTTTGTTTTGCTCAGCAATGGCGTGCGGTCAGGGCAATCAAGGCAATCAGTGATCAAATCTAAAATCACCGTGTGTCACAACTATATCTAAATTGTTCAGAAATATATCCAAATAAACCCGTTTTCTCTCACTTCTGCCGAAGCTTGGCTGGAAGTCACGATGTTTTCAGTGGCCTCTGCAAGCCGCTGAACAGTACTGTGGAAACTGGGAAGCATGATTGCCTTTCTTCCAGAGCGGCTCAGTCTAAGGCCGTGTTCAGAGGCCTGTTCAAGTTCCACTTTCTAACATGAGCTTTCAGAACCAGAGCGGAGAGCAGCTTCTTTTAGAGGTTTGCACATTTGCTCTGAGGACAACAGAGGCCTAAACTGCGCTGAATAAACCTGTATGAAAACCAGATAAGTCAGATACTGATCCTGTTTGTGTTTCTAATTATTTGGAAGTTAGTTAGAACCACAGGCAGTCATTTAATGACATAGTGAGCTAGTTTGCATGCAGTGGAGGATCCTGGGCTGAGAAGTGAAATGACAGGAGCATTCGTCTGACGCAACAGTGTTTTATGAAGCAACAACAGCAACAAAGGAATAGCGGGACAAACAAGAGTGAGTGAATTGGTTGCCGTTTCATTTTTAAAATTCATCATAGCACCTGCCATTGTTCACGTAAAAAGAGCATTTTAAATCTAGAAAATCAAGTATTTTCCTTAGTATCAAAATCGAGTTTGAAATTGTAGTATCGTGACAACTTCCTTGCCTGAATGAAAAAGTCACCACATGCCACTGCTGCTCAGAGACTTGAAGCTACAGAGAAAGGGGAGGGCAGTCAAGGCACAAAAACTTGGGAGGGCACTGGCACTGGCATATGCAAAGGAAGAACATCAAGTGGCCTATCCGTGTATGACAAGAGGGGAGAGGTATATAGTTGTTTTTAAAATTAACCTTTATATATAGTAGAAAAAGATTCAGTTGTAATCATCTGGACTCTGTTTTATAAAAAAACAAAAAGTTTCGACTCTCATCTAAGAGTCATTCTCAATTCCATTCTACAGATTCCAAAGACTCTTGGATGAGAGTCGAAACGTTTTGGTTTTTTTCTAAAACAGAGTCCAGATGACTACAACTCAATCTTTTTCTACAATGGAAAACTCCTGGACGAATGAGGGATTACGCTGACATTTTGGGCAAAAAACTTTGGAACTAGTTCGGGAACTCGAATCCACAGCCAGGAAATTAGCGGACAACAGAAACCACATGAGGTTCAATCTCAGATGCAGACAAAACAATATTTTCACGAAGAGCCTACAGATCAAACCACCAGTCAAAGGACAGAGAGCAGAGAAGATCTGGAGAAGGAACTTAATGCAGATGCTCAGTGAAAGGATCCAAGAAAACAACTTCAGAATTGTTAACCTGAAAGACAGAATTTAAACTTTGCAGAAGAAATTAACAAGCATCCTCCCTGAAGAAGCCTTCAAGAGAGTGATGGATTTTACACAGATAGCACAGGAAGCGCAGCACAGAAAGAGCAAGGAACGCCAAATCAAGAAGTCTAACATCCTTTTGAATAAAAAAGACCCAGATAAGGACCAGCATGACAGAAGTATAGGGACAAACCTAAGTAAGACCAGCAAAAACAATTGGATCAAGAACCTATCAGACCGCGTCCTGTCTCAGGCAGAGAAAGACATGCTCTCTCTTTTCAATTACTACATCACAGACACAGAAACAGCCATTAGGAACAACAAGATGACAGAAACTGAGGCTGCAAACCTGAGGTTACACGTCACAGCTACTCTGAAGAGCGCCTAACCTCCTCCTCCAAATATCACATCTGAGGAGAGGAAGGCACTCTCAGCTCTACAAAAAGATCACAGCATAAACATTCTTCCAGCAGAAAAGGGTCGCTGCACTGTGATTCTTAATACAGCTGATTATGAAGCCAAAGTCCACAGCCTCCTCGAGGACATGACCACATTCGAACGTCTGAAAAGAGACCCGACCAGTGGCTACAAGAAGAAGAAGGTGATGTTTACAAAAGCTTGAAAAAGAGGAGGTGATAGAAAATTCACAAAGAGAATGTTCCACTCAGACCCATTGTGTGCACCGATTCCATCACATACAATGTGGCCAAGCATTTAACAACCATCTTGGCACCATTGGAGGGGAACTCGGAACATCATGTGGAAAACGTACGAGACTATTGGAATAACCGGCAGGTCCTATGCATCAAGTCTCTACTCATAGAAGATGTGGAGGACCTATTTGTATTTGGATTTATGATAGTGTGATAGGTACTAAATGTTCCTAAAATATCTCTATTTGCCTTTGTACAGTGATGTGATTCATAAAGTGAGTTCATGCTTAAAAAGACAGTTAAAAGGTTTGCGATAAATATTAATTTATTTCAAAATCCTAAAAACAATATAAATATGGTTAAATGTCTGTTAAAAATGTTATTTGTCATGCACTGATAATAATTTGATATAATTCTGAATTAATCTGATCATTCATCAGTAATCAGCCAGAAAGCCTGAATCCTTTTGTCGATCGATTGGTAATGCCTTCCACCCACCACTAGGGCTCCGCGTTGTTTCTGCTCATTGCATTAAACCTCTGCATGAGAGAAACACAAATAAATCACTCTCGTGATTCTTTCTCCCTACTTTCAGGTAAAGGTTACCAATTTTATTTCGTTCTAATCTGTACATTGTTAAAAACGTTTTGCAGTTAACATAGCATGATGAATGAGGCTGAAGTTACTTTTTATTTGTGTTTTGAGAACTTAGGCAACACGTTTTTCTGTATGTGTGAACTTGCGCTCCGCCATCTTGTCTTAATACAAACACGTTGTTCATAAGCCACTGTTCCAACATTGGACATTTGTATTGTGAAAATACTTGATTTCATTGCATTAAACCTCTGCATGAGAGAAACACAAATAAATCACTCTCGTGATTCTTTCTCCCTACTTTCAGGGGTGCAACATTTGGAGGCACCGCTGAGATTGCTGCTTAGATGTCCGGTGTGCACAGCCTGTGCGCCGCAGTCTAAACCAGCTAAATCCCCCCACACAACCCAGGCAGATTGCAGTGAGGAAGGTGTTGTTGTAAAGGAGTGCTGGCAGCTGTGTTTCCAGTCTACGTGTCCTGAGGCCAACCAGAGATCATCAGGAGCTGCAAAGACCATACAGCTCAGCGTCACCTGTACCTGCAAAAATTCCTCCTGTCTACTGCCACAATGTCGATGTTGGAACAACTACAAGAACAAGTTGTGCGTGAGGTGCTCACTTTGCCCCAAAGACCATTTAGTGTCCATCTGTGAGTTCTTGGGTATAGCAGAAAGGATAAAGGCCAGCACAAGAACACGCCTGTCTCTGCTAACACATATCCAGATGCACATTGAAAGAGATGAAATGGAAGAATTTGAGGATCAAGGAATGTCAGAACTACTGTGACTGCTGAATGACAAGATCGCTGAAATAATAAAAGTTGAAAATGATTCACCAGAACAAAATGCAAATGAAAGAGGTGATTCAGGGCACACCGACCAACCAACTGCTACTTCATTGGTTATAGAGACAGCGAAAATAGTAAACAACACAACTCAACTCCAGTCACAAACAAGTAGCCACCCAGTGAGTAGAGCACCTGATCACAAACAACCAAGCTCCTACTGGCAAAAAGACTTTAAAATATCAGGCCAAATAGGTGAACCTGGCCAAAAGGATAAACTGACTTTTTCCAGTCTTGCTCACCAGATAGAAAACGGACTGAGCAGAGGCTACTCAGAGCTGGACATTGTAGATTCTGTCATTAGAGCTATTCTGCCAGGACTACAACTACGCAGCTACCTGGAGGGAAAGGCCCAGCTTACCTTGCCAACTCTACGCCGCATTCTCCGCTCACATTTCCAAGAGAAGAGTGCCACTGAACTCTACAAACAACTTGCTTCAGAGGTACAGAACCCTAAAGAGACTGCACAGAGTTTCCTTATGAGAGTCCTAGATTTAAAACAGAAAGTATTGTTTGCCTCACAAGAGTCAGAGTCAGGGCTTAAGTATGACCCAGCTCTTGTTCAGCGTATGTGCTTACACACAATACTTACAGGCCTTCAGAGTGATAGTGTAAGGATAGACATGCAACCACTCCTGTTAGACCCTGAGACCCCAGATGAGCTCTTGTTAGAGAGGTTAAACATGGCTTGTGCTAATGAAACCGAGAGAAAGAACAAGAAAAGGTGTTTAGCCTCACAGTCAGCTACAAGTGTGAGTGCAGTTCAGTTAGAGGACACAGTACATGTCAAGAATCCAGTTAAAGAGGTCAAAGCTAAAATCCCCTCTGAACTGTTTACTGAACTAGCAGAGCTTAAGACAGGTGTAGCCTCCCTTAAAGGTCTCAGTGCAGAGATAGCACAAATTAAAGAGACACTACAGCAGCCAGTGACTAGTCTTCAGTCATATGCCCCTCCACCTGTTATGCAGTATGACAGAGACACGCAGATGCAGTTTTACAGCTATCAGGACCCCCGCCAAAGACCACCACCCCCTCAGTATCCAGCGCAGTACTACCAAAATCGCCCCGCTCGTCGAGAGAGGAGATGCCACGCCTGCCAGCAAACTGGAGCCAGCGAGCGCTGCACACACTGCTACTTCTGTGGAAGTGGAGAACACTTTCAAGCGGGATGCAGAAACAAAGGTACGAGACAACAACAAGAGAGACATTTAAACAGGCAATGGTTACCACCGAGGGACGAGTGTTAACCATCGGCCACCACAAGTCCCAACAATGTGCTAACTGTAAACAAGAACATCCAAATAATACTCTGCAGCAGTGCTCAACATGCAAAAAAAACATTTTATTGTTCAAAGAGCATGCCAGAAGAAACACTGGAATGAACACAAGAGACAATGCATTGAGTTAAAGACAAACAATGAAAATAAAACTGTCCATATTCCATTGCCACCAGCCCAGGTAAACACCACTCACAAAGTCACGTCTCTGGTGGGCAGACAGTGTCTGGTCGAGTGTCTCCTGGATGGTCACAGACTCCAGGCTCTGTGGGATTCCGGCTCACAAGTGTCAGTTATCGATGAGAGATGGAAAGAGGTCTATTTGCCACACATCAAGTTGAGAGATGTTGCAGAGATCATGGACTCAACTCAACTGAGCTTGACTGCAGCCAATGGGACCAGCATGCCATACCTCGGTGGATTGAGACGACTTTTCAACTCATGTCCGGAGCTGAACCACCAGAGAAAATGATCATCCCCATGCTGGTAATGAAAGGTTGTTACTTGTCATACCCCATTATAGGTTACAATGTCATTGAATACCTTCTGAATAAGACTGAAAGGGCTAAAGTATACAGTACAGTGAGAAAAAGCATTCCCCAGTCTCAAAAGAAACAAGGTGAAAGCTTTCATTCAGGCTGTCAGTGCAGATACAGTAGACGAGTTTAAAGTTAAAACTAAGAGAGACTGTATTACCGTACCAAAACACAACAGTCATCCTGTTGAGTCGCCGTGTAGTGCACAGCCATTTAAGAAGACATGCACATGCGTTTTAAAGAAGACATGACTATGCTGTTTGAGCCAGATTTAAATCCTCAGTGGCCAGACAATTTAGAGTTCTTTGACACTTTGGTTAAAATTAAAAAGGGTAAATTACCTATCATAAGTGTTGATGTCTCTAATCCGACTGATCATGATATTGTCCTGTTAGGCCGTACAGTAGTGGGCACAGTGCAGACTATTACCTCTGTCTTACCTGCTCAGGTGTTTGAAAAAGCTACTGTAGCTTCTGTTAATCCCATAAATACACAGTCACCAAGTAGCTCTAGTGGAAGTTGGGACCCACCTGTAGATCTCAGCCATCTCAGTGAAGAACAGAGAGTAATCGTGCAACAAATGCTCAGAGATGAATGCGAGTCTTTCTCTAAAACGGACAATGACATAGGTTGCATTGAAAACTTGAAGATGACTATCTCACTCAAAGACAATGAGCCTGTTAAACGTACATATATGTCAGTGCCGCGCCCACTCTATCAAGAGATGAGAAAAGTTACTTACACGATCTAATAGCACAAGGCTGGGTTAAAAAGTCAAACTCATCATACTCCTCGCCAGTTGTGTGCGTTAGAAAAAAGGATGGAACTTTAAGACTCTGCATAGATTACAGGGACTTGAACAGAAAAACTCATCCCGACCGCCAACCAATCCCTCGTGTTCAAGACATTATGGACAGCTTAGGTGGTAACTCTTGGTTTTCGCTGTTGGATCAGGGAAAAGCGTACCACCAGGGGTTCATGTCAGAGGAAAGCCGCCCACTCACTGCTTTTGTGACCCCCTGGGGACTATACGAGTGGATACGTATCCCCTTTGGACTAATGAACGCTCCTGCAGCATTTCAACGCTGTATGGAAGAGTGTTTGGATGGACTCCGTGACAACATATGCATCCCGTACCTGGACGACACCTTGGTCTACAGTAAAACCTTCAAAGATCATGTGGAGGATGTGAGGAAAGTTCTCCTGCGGCTAAGAGACGTTGGTATCAAACTTAAGCCAAGTAAGTGTGACATTTTTAAAGCTGAAGTACGCTATTTAGGCAGAATAGTGTCAGCAGAGGGCAGTAGAGTTGATCCTGCAGATTTTGAAGCAGTAAGAGCACTCAAAGACATCAAACCACAAAACGTTGGTCAGCTCAGAAAAATGTTGGGCCTCCTGTCATACTATAGACAGTACATAAAAGACTTTTCCAGAAAAGCAAGCTGTCTGTATGAACTGTTGAAAGCTGAAAAAGACACAGACAACTTAACCCCAAAAATGACAAAGACAAAACAAAAGAAAGCCAGTCCAGTTGTGCCCTCTACAAAACAAATATTGTGGACTGATAAACACCAAAGTGCACTCGAGGGACTAATAGACTGTTTGCTCAACCCACCAGTGCTCGGTTTCCCGGATTTCACACACCCGTTCATCGTACACACTGACGCCTCACACAAGGGACTAGGTGCAGTGTTGTACCAAAGACAAAATGGTAAGCTGCGAGTTATTGCTTATGGCTCCCGCACATTAACAGCAGCTGAAAAGAACTACCACTTTCATGCAGGCAAGCTAGAGTTTTTAGCTTTGAAGTGGGCTATCACAGACAAATTTAGAGACTATTTATACTATGCCCCAACATTCACTGTGTTTAGTGACAACAACCCGCTAACATACATTTTGTCCACTGCTAAACTGAACGCAACAACTTCAAGATGGGTAGCTGAGCTTGCTGACTTTCACTTCACTATTAAGTACAAACCAGGAAAAGAAAATGGTGATGCTGATGCTTTATCGAGAATGCCCCTGGATGTAGAGACACTAATGAAAGACTGCTCAGTAGAACTTGCTCCTGACTCTATTTCAGCTGCTATTCAGGCCATTGAGGTGCAAAACGACACCCCTGCCACGTGGACATTGTCAGTAACAGCCATGTCAGTCACAGCACAAGGTGAGCCAGCTGAAGCATCACTCACACCCATACCCAAAGAACAGTTAAGCCATGCACAAAAGATTGATCCTGTTATAGGCCCGGTATTACAGTGTAAACAGTCAGATTCAAAGCCACTGACCAAAGAGCTAAAAACATTCAGTCCGAAAACCAAGTGTCTGTTCAGAGAATGGGACAAACTAGTGCTAGACAGTGATGGCATCCTGTGCAGAACCACATCTGCCCGTAAACAACTAGTCCTGCCGGAACCATTCATAAAGACAGTGCTTGAAGAACTGCACAACAACATGGGTCATCAAGGTGTTGACCGCACAGTGTCCCTAGTACGTGACCGCTTCTTTTGGCCATACATGCAGTCAGACATTGAGTATTATGTGACCAAAGTTTGTTCCTGTGTCAAACAGAAAAAACCCAGTCGTGACACAATAGCCCCTTTAACCAATATTGTAACAACACAGCCGTTTGAACTTGTGTGCATAGACTTTCTACATCTTGACAAATGCAAAGGCGGTTATGAATATATTTTAGTAATAGTTTGATCACTTCACACGCTTTGCACAAGCCTATGCCACTACCTCAAAGTCAGGAAAAACTGCAGCAAACCTTGTATTCAATGACTATGCCCTGAAGTTTGGTTTTCCTTCTCGCATTCACCATGACCAAGGCGGTGAATTTGAAAATCAGTTATTCGCTCAGCTCAAGAAACTCAGTGGCATGGCTGGCTCAAGAACAACGCCCTATCACCCGATGGGGAATGGTCAAGTTGAACGTATGAACAGGACATTATTACAAATGCTCAAGACACTAACTGAAACACAAAAGTCCAACTGGAAGGAATCAATCAACAAGTTGATGTACTCGTATAACTGCACACGCTGTGAAGTAACTGGTTATTCCCCATTTTATCTACTGTTTGGACGGTCACCCAGATTACCAGTAGATATGCTCTTTGGACTGTATTCAGATTCAAGGTTTAGTGACCACAGAGACTATGTGGAAAAATGGAGAAAAGGCATGGAAGAAGCATATGCCATAGCAAATGAGAATGCAAAAAAAGCTGCTGATAAAAGCAAAAGACACTATGACACCAAAGTGAGGAGCACTGTGTTAAAGCCTGGCGAGAGAGTTTTGGTCAAAAACCTGACACCAAGGGGAGGCCCAGGGAAACTAAGAGACTATTGGGAAGACACTATTCACACAGTAGTCAGACAAATGGGGCCTGACCTCCCAATCTATGAGGTGAGACCAGAGAGAGGCAAAGGACGCTCTAGAGTGCTACACAGAAACTTACTCATGTCATGTGACCACTTACCTTTCGAACGTGACCCTGGTAAAGACATTCCTGCAAAGCAAAAAAAGAGAGGCAAACCTGCTCAAGACAACCCTGTGTCTGATGAGGAGAGTGGTGATGAGTACAGCTTTTACTATTCACCACCCAGCTTCCTGTGTCCCAGCCATCAGACTCTCCCGCTGAAACGTTAAGAGAACCTACAGCAGTGAGACATCAGCCTCCAGCACCAGCACGTGGCGCACCAACACATCCCCCTGGTGGAGACCAACGGGACCTGCCTGACCCTGTTGCTGAGGAGACACCTCGTGAGGAGACAGACTCAGCAGCTGGTGATCCACCGGCCACTCCATCACCTGCTGCACCTGAGGGACCCGTGGAGCCAACGCCCCAGCGACCTCGACGAGAGAGACACCCGCCGAGACGGATGACCTACGACCACCTGGGCACTCCATCCTGCTTCAGTGTCCAGCCCGCCCCATCACTGCTTCCTGTGTATCCAGGTTTGGTACCATGGTTTCCAGCTCTACAGCCATACTACACCCAGCCCTTTGGTATGTATGGACTACAACAGACTTAAGTTGACATTTTTTGCCATAGATGACCTAGTACGAGAGACTGTCATCAGAACTGCTTTTGTTCCTTTTGGATTATGAACACAGAAAATAGACTGTTTATGGACTATATAGTCTTCAGATCTGAATTATGGTGCTGCAGTGGTTACAATGCACAGATGTGAGTGGAATGGGTTGCTCTTACGCTAATGGACTAATGAGTAAACATGGACTGTGAAGAAATATTGTTTTGGTATGATGTCGGGACGACATTTTTCAAGTGGGGGAGAGTGTGATAGGTACTAAATGTTCCTAAAATATCTCTATTTGCCTTTGTACAGTGATGTGATTCATAAAGTGAGTTCATGCTTAAAAAGACAGTTAAAAGGTTTGCGATAAATATTAATTTACAAAATCCTAAAAACAATATAAATATGGTTAAATGTCTGTTAAAAATGTTATTTGTCATGCACTGATAATAATTTTGTTTGATATAATTCTGATCATTTCATCAGTAATCAGCCAGAAAGCCTGAATCCTTTTGTCGATCGATTGGTAATGCCTTCCACCCACCACTAGGGGCTCCGCGTTGTTTCTGCTCATTGCATTAAACCTCTGCATGAGAGAAACACAAATAAATCACTCTCGTGATTCTTTCTCCCTACTTTCAGGTAAAGGTTACCAATTTTATTTCGTTCTAATCTGTACATTGTTAAAACGTTTTGCAGTTAACATAGCATGATGAATGAGGCTGAAGTTACTTTTTATTTGTGTTTTGAGAACTTAGGCAACACGTTTTTCTGTATGTGTGAAC
The DNA here is from genome assembly GCA_015082035.1 of Chaenogobius annularis. NCBI lineage: Eukaryota > Metazoa > Chordata > Actinopteri > Gobiiformes > Gobiidae > Chaenogobius > Chaenogobius annularis. The sequence continues at coordinate 482,068 of BJKM01000110.1, read as the reverse complement.
TTGCGCTCCGCCATCTTGTCTTAATACAAACACGTTGTTCATAAGCCACTGTTCCAACATTGGACATTTGTATATTGTGAAAATACTTGATTTCATTGCATTAAACCTCTGCATGAGAGAAACACAAATAAATCACTCTCGTGATTCTTTCTCCCTACTTTCAGGGGTGCAACAATAGCAGGATTCCTCCTAATTGGGCTCGGAGTCGCACTGGTTTATCGGAAAATTGGGAAGAGAAAAATTCACCCAGCAACTGTCTGACATCAACATCAAAAGGTTTTTGGATTTGAGTGAAAGAATGAAAGGACTCGAACAGAGACTTGAGCACAGCACGGTGCAACTCACTGATCTGAACCGTAACATCTTATTTAGTATCACGGAGATGCAAAAGACTTTGGGGGATTCAATTAAAAAAACAGGAACTTTTCGCTGTAGGACTCAGTAACTCAATGACTCAAGATGATCGCACACAGAGGACCAGAAATTATTGGATTATTTGATCGCAAATTATTGATCAACAAAATGTATTAAAATACTTTTTTCTCTTTTTTCTCTCCTTGTATCTATCTCCCTGTTCCTTATCTCCCCAGACTGGCAAGCAGCAGGCGTGCAAGGCCATACTGAAGCCACACACAGACACTTACACAAAACAAGATTTGGCCTTCATTCACCGTCTGTACATTCCACTATTCTTATCTACTTGTTATCTTGTTTGTGACCCATCCCCGAAAATATCCACTGAAAATTACCATCACGTTGACCTCGTGTACCCTCGTGTTCCTGATTCCTGATTCCTGAAACACATATACTTTTGTGGACAAAGTGAAACATCTCCAATTGGACCCAGATGACCTCTTGGTTTCATTTGATGTTGTGTCCCTTTTCACCATCATCCCAACTTCTGAGGCAGTAGCAGCAGTTAGGACGAGGCTGCAGGAAGACACCACCTACAGGAAAGGACCAAACTGACACCTGAACACATCTGCAAACTATTAGACATCAGTCTTAACGCCACATACTTTCAATTTCCAGGGACATTTTTACAGACAGATTCACGGCTGTGCCATGGGCTCGCCCGTCTCTCCCATCGTGGCCAACTTGTACATGGAGCATTTTGAGAAGAATGCACTGACCTCCTTTTCAGGCATTGTTCCAAGTCTTTGGTATTGTTACGTGGATGACACATTTGTGACAATTACGAAACAAGAGCTGGAACCCTTCTCAGAGCACATCAATGCAGTGGACCCAAATATCAGGTTTACAAGAAAAGATGCAAAGGAGAATCGCTTGGTCTTTCTTGATTGTTCCACTATCAGAGCAGAGGACGGGATGGTCCAGACAGAAGTATATAGGAAACCCACACACACGGATCAATACCTGCTCTTTGGCTCTAACCACCCACTACAGCATAAGCTGGGAGTGATCAGAACACTACAACACAGAGCACAAGAGGTGCCCACCAGCTCAAAAGGCAAGAAGAAAGAGGAAAAGCACGTCCGGAATGCTCTGTGGATACCTGACTTGGGCTCTTAACAAAGTGAAGAGAACCAAAAAGCAGGACAAAAGGGACAAAAGGGAAACAGAACCAAGAAGAAAGGGTGTCTCTATCCTTTATGCCTGGGGACTTTCAGAAAAATTGCAAATAATTTTTAGGCAACATGAAGTCCCTGTTTATTTAAAATCAGGCAACACTTTAAGAGAAACACTGGTTCACCCTAAGGACAAGATGCCTACACAAAAACAGAGCAATGTAGTGTATTCTATCCAAAGCAGTGAAGAAAGTTGTAAAGAGCGGTACATAGGGGAGACTAAACAGCCACTTCACAAGAGGCTTTATCAGGTGGAGATTCTGAGCAGGGAGAAAAGATGGTTTGAAAGTGGGGTTAAGGAGGCAATCTTTGTTAAAAAAGAGAATACTTCCTTAAATCATAATGGAGGTTTAAGATTCAACCTTCCCGTTGTTTATAATGGTTTGCTGAAACCCAGCAGACGCCCGAGGCATTCTGATGCTAATCAGGTACTCGGTGAGGAGGGAGCAAAAGTCAGTGTACAATAGGATGTAAATTTACCCCATCTCAGTTAGTTTCAATGGCCCATTATCAGAAGGTCCCACCCTGTGGGCAGGGCTTTCACAACATAGGATATAAACCTGAGTTCTCAGACTTGTTTCACAGATTGAGAATGACTCTTAGATGAGAGTCGAAACGTTTAGTTTTTTCTAAAACAGAGTCCAGATGACTACAACTGAATCTTTTTCTGCAATGGAAAACTCCTGGACGAATGAGGAATTACACCGACTTTATATATAGCTTAAATAATGAAAATAAGCTAACAACGCCATCTAATGAATGGAAAAATAAACAAATTTAATCTAAAATAAGAGATCCAGGTTCATTTATTTAATGAGACGAGCATATTCCACTATTGCTAAATTACTAAGATTTCTAAACAATTTAATGGGTCATATTACTTTTTTTTAAAAACATAACAGATAAAGACATTAGATTTACCACGTTACCAGCACTAGAAAGGTACCGATTTACTCGTGACAGTACGTGCCCACAACATACCATCTACTTCTGCACGGATCAGCCTACGAACCAGCTTTGAAGGACTCCAGCCTGAGAATTAACCACTCGATGAACAGCTGCAACAAAGATAGGCTACTCAAGGCTTCCAGCAGCCAAAGCAATGCATGGTGACACACTGAGAAAAGCGGTGGGTCCCTAGGCTCTCAACCACTCACAAGACTATAAAGGAGCTAAAATTATAGGCAACAAAATCTGATTTAAATAAGAACTAACTAATATTTACCTGTCCACACGGAGGACAGAGCATACCTAGAGGCCACAACCTGTAAAAGAAGAGGGCTTTTATATTTTAAACATTTACTGTAAAGATTTACTGTATCCTCTTTTATGAAGTTTTTGAAGGAGTAGTGTACAGCAGCTGTAGATTGTGCTTCCTTGGCGTTTTGTCTTTTGTCGTACAGAGATCTGAGCTGCACAGACATGTCCATGTCTCTGATCTGTCTGTGAGACTTTGACAAAACACGCTCATGCCATCGCTTTTGAGGATCTCAGAGTCTCTGTTAACTGGTAGCCAATCCAGGTCAAATTAAGCTCTCGGAACAATTCATCATCATAGTGGCAAATTGTCTCTGATAGAACTTCTACCAGCCGCTCTTGGGATACTCCCTGAGGTGCTGGACACTCCTTGGGTACTAAGTGTAGTGGTAGACAGTTGGATGTTCTTCAAGAGGTACTCTTGTACAGGTAATGCTGCTGGCTCAGCACTGATCTGACTGGATTGGTAGATTAATTCGGGCAATATGGATGGGATTTTGTTGTCTAGCATTTTCCTGCATCTGTCTGAAATTACACCAAACATGGAAAGGCAGCAATATCACAGGCCTTTTTAAACCTTTTATATATGGTCGTCTCTTTGGCCACTGGACTATTGGTGCAGCTGTGCAATTTGGCTCAGGACGTTATGGCACAGGTTTTGGCTTTGTCGACCATGCTGCGCCCAGCGTCTACACTTGTCATGGCAGAGTTTATTTTAATGCACGCCTCTTATGTCCCTTCCAACACTACCTAAAGGATGCTGTTTACTTTTGGGGGTACTTAATTCTCTATCATGTTGTTAAGCAAGAGCATCTGAGAATCGTTAAGTAAAAAATAGACTAATTGACAGTCATGTGTCTGCAGGTTATTTTATATCCTTTTACTGTTATGTACTGTTTTAGTCACTTTGGAATTATATTGGAACTTCAGATAAAATGTCTGAACTGTCTACATTGAGTTCTGAATTAATGATTTCACTGTCCTCTCTCTGTCTGTCTGTGACACTATAGAGACTGATGTGTGCTATAATCTTACACTGATGGATTGTATGTTATGCAAACATGCCATTTCTCCTCCTCTGTCAGCTTTAGCAATCATAGACTGCCGACGAGGTGCTTTTGGATGAATACCCACTTTAGTCAACCAATTCATCACACAACAGGAGGACCGCTCCACAGCACCTGGTGTCCCCACATTCTCTGTGTGCTAAACACGCTATAACACTGGTCCAACGTCAATGGTCAGGCCTCAGTGCTACTTTGAGGAAAGCAAATAAGCCTTAACTTTTTACAATGTTTCAGTGGAGAAATTGTAAACATGTATGTAGAACGATGGAAACAGCAACTAAAGTACACATGTTTAAAAGCTTTTGTGAAGGTTTAGCACAAGATGAAAATATAGGAACAAGAGTAATGGTTACAGTTTTATCCGTACCAACAATGTTGAACTCATATAGGGACTTGAACCTGAATCCCTCAATAATAATTTCAGATATCATTATATATGTTGTGTTGCACCTTCATGCCGAGACAAGTTCCTATGCCTGTGAAGTTTGTTCATTGACAATGGCAATAAACCCCTTTCTGATTCTGATTCTGATATGTGTTTCCTTTTATGGTTTTATGGTATGATAATCAACACGCCATTCCAAAACCGTCAGAGTAGAGGAACATAAAAGAATGGCTACCTTCTTATCTGGCAATGCTGTCAAATGTCAGGGCAAATGTAGATGAGGGTGACCACCAAACCATCGAAAACATTCTAAAAGCATGCCTTTTTTTTATGAACATACCTAGGAATAGGCTGGCCATTAAAACAAAGAGGAGTGTGTGTTTCTCAGAGACTACAAACAGCAAGTGAAGGCATAGCCATAGTCACATCTGCTTACTCGTGTCAATGGCCACATTTATCTCAGGCAACTGGAGTAATCAGATAACACAGTCATTAGATCTGATCATTGCCTTGTGTTTACATGCACATCATAAAGTGTCAGTTAATTAAGGAGGCTCAGGTGTGAAAGATAAAGAAGAAATCAGATTACTTGCATCTAGCTTTGTTTACAATTTGTATAATCTGACAACTCCAGAATTCAAATAATTATTATAATGATAATTATTATAATTATTTTTGGTTCACATATAACATGGACTTGATCAGAAAGTGTTTTTAATTATACCCTTGAGTGCAATAAATGTTGCAAACCCCACCCTCTGTGTTAACAGAGTTTATAGTTTATTGTACCGTTTACAGTTAACTACCACATTAATTGCCTTTTTATTGGGGGTTAAGGTATACACTTGTCCAGTAGGGAAATCTGTCCTCTGCATTTGACCCATCCTTCAATGCTGGGGCATCTTCTCAGGACCAGTGATTGTTGCGTTGCAGAGCTCGGGAACCTATCTCAAGATCTTGAGCTGGAGGATTTGAAATTATGGTGCATGTTTTGGGATGATGGGGGAAACCAGAGTGACCGGAGGAAACAGGAGGAGAAGACGGGGGGAGAATCCGGCCATGTGTGTGTATAAAATGGATGAGACCACCCGCTAGAATTTCCCCCCCTTTTTTAACAAGGTTCTTTATTACATTGTACTTTGTTTTCTGTATTGGAACAATAATTTAACATTTTACTAATTCTGGTTCTCTACAACCTTTCCTCACTTTTTCCTTTTTTTCCTCAACAGATGAGATTTAAATGAGATGAGATTTACATTTTTCTTACCAAATTGTGTACAATTTTAGAATACAGTGAAAATGTTATCATGTAGCAACACATTTCTACAATATTATTATTCCAATAGAAACAGATTGGAAAAAGAAGGAAAAAAAGACGTGGTGCAAATGAAGGAGTTTAAAGATAGCAGAACACCTGTAAGGTCAGGTGGCTCTCACATGCAGTGCGGCCCTGGACCCATCACTTTCTTTCACAGCTGCTGCATTTGGATTCCCTGCCCCTCCTCAAATCCCACAGTGTGCTCTCAAGGAAACGTGTGGAAATGAATTATGGAAATTTCTGATGGGAAGCGCGGTGCATTAGTGTTTCATTTAGCCGGCTCATATCCTGCAGCACTGCTCCAGCCTCCCAGGGCCAGAGCGGGAGAGTGCATCCACAGGGGTGCGTCTGAGCCAGGGCACGGGCCGCCCCATTTATCTGCCACTGGCCTGGGCCTGTCTGATACCACTGGATTTATCACTCTGCCTCCAGCTGCAGGGCCACAAACTCAATACGGGCACACCTCGGCTCGCTCTCCTCCACCTCTGAAACTCACTCCAGACAGGTTTTATTTGCAGCACTGCTCCATTTTGAAGCTGCTTCCTCTAAAGGAGGCTGATTTGTTGATTGTCATCGTGTGTTCACAGAAGGGCAATGTGCTGCTCTCACCTGACTGATTGTATTTTAATTATGAGGAAAGAAACAAAGTCTTAGTTTTCACAAACACATCCACGCTCTCTGTGGAAAGTAAACATACCAGTTATTGCTAAAACTTGCCTGTTTGTAAAGCTTAAGGTCAATTGAGATCAATAACCCAAGTTGCATTAAAGGATTGATGAACCCGGTACAAACAGCGCATGCATGTTGTTGATGGGGAAACCGGAGTATTTGGAGGAAAGCAGACACAGGGAGAACACGGCAAACGCCATCCATACACAGTAAAGCCTCACCCAGTCCAATTGAACCCAGACTGTTCATCAGACCGTTCATCTGTCTCACGCCAGATTTATATGTGTGACACCTAATTGAGTTCTACACATGAATCAAGGTGAGACGTTCAGAGAAATAATTCAAGCTGATTGGGCAAAGTGTCACTCATGATGACGTATCCAAAGTGTGAGTCTGATTCAACAAAAAGTGTCACACGCTAGATTTTGAACCGAATTGATTACGTACCACTTTTATGTCAAGTGTACTTCGTCCATGATGACTCCAAGTAGGTTTTCCTTTTACTCTTTAGACGCAAGCATGCTCCTCCACTTCTTATTCAGTAATCAAGACTCTGGGCTACTGAAGACTATCATCATCACAGAGTTCTGCTGCAGAAATCCCCATTCATCCGTAAGAGCCACCAATGGAGACACAGCCATAACAATAGGATTCTGCAGCCGCTGAAGTTCTTTAACCATGAGGGGAGATCAATCAAGCGCTTGCAAAATCAAGAGGGTAGAAAAAAACAAAAATATCTTTCCCGTCCAAATTTTTTGTTGTTGTAAACAATAAACATAAAACTCACACAAGCAGAGCGTGAAAATAAAAATAAATTGGAAATTGGAAGAGTCTAGAATAGATAGAGAAATCTAGGCAAAACAAGTTTCAATAGTTTCCATCCTTTGACTTAAACTTAAGTATGGGATCAGAGTCCATTTTTCAAGATCTTTCTTTATAGTGGAGAAAAGAGGAGTAGACAAGAGTTTTTCTCTAGGATTGTTGATAGTTCTTTATGGAGAACCACAACTAAATATTTAAGATATTCTTTTTTTTAAATGGGTAGGTTTTTCTAAAGGACAGAGGGGGTCGCCAGTAAGAGAGTCCTGCTGCTCTTGTTTCAAACAAGAAATAGTCCGTGTTTCAACTAAAACAGAATCAATTGCTGCTGCAACACGTACGTCCTCTGGCGTCGCCATCTTTGTTTAGGTTGTTTCACACTTACCTTACTGTTGTCATTCCTGACAACCGACCTCAACCCACCCTGCCCATTAAACCACTGGTGCTGATTGCAAATCAATAAGTGGGAACCTAACATTCTCAAGAGTTTGTGAACTCCCAAAAATTATGAGAATTAATCCTGCTGGCAAAGTTCAAACTTAATAGGATGGACTGAAAAATGTGAGGCAGGATGTGAACAGAGCCAGTAAGTATTTGAAGACACAGAAAAAATCAGGCAAGTATAACATAAATGCAAAATTGTGAACATGAAAAAAATTGTTAATCATTTTGAATTGGGTATAGAATTGAAACTATATGATCTGGAAGAATCCTGTGGTAGAACTGTTCCTTAAACACTCCATAACAAGGACATTCTTAAAGTGAGTCGAGCGCAACAACCACTCTCCCACCGTGCTGCTGATACACCTTAGCAAAAACGTCCTGGCGCTTTCTCCATTTTGACTGCACCTGCGCATTAAAAAAATAAAGAAAGTTAGACTTGCATGTTGTATATATCTCTTTGACAAGTATAAAGCAGGGGGAAGCAGGAAAGACTAGCATTACTATTCAGCTTTGCGGCTCTGCTATGGCCTTATGTAAGTGCAAGACGAGGGGAAAGAATGGATTTGCCACAAGTGAGAGTTCTCCCAGAAGTTTGCAAATGTCTTCTCTTATGTGTCCAAAAGGTGGAAAGTGTTCAGAAATCTATAAAATGTTTTCAAGCCATGTGAATGTGGCATTCCGAGGATCTAGTAGTGGTTTGATGAATTAAAAGTAAACCAAATTAAATTGACTCTCCAGCAATGCCACTGGAAATCAATTAAGATAAATAATTTATATAAAAGGACACAAGTTTATTCGTTGACACAGAGGCAATATTGAATGTATAAGTTACATTTTAGGTTCACAGAGGTTTAACTTGTCTAATTATTTGTTCACATTTGAATAAGTTCATAGGTTCAAATAAAGTAATTCAGAAGGAAAAAGAAAGCAGTGATCAAAAGGGCCAGTGCCGTTGGATCTTCAGAGCCTAGAGAGAGGTGTTAGAAATTTGTTTTAAGTTGGTTAGACCTCAAGGCTGAGAGACGTACTTAAGACGCATGCCCCCCAAGCCGAACCATTAGGCCTCTGCCCGACCCACCCAGTACCAGCTACACCGAGGGCTCCTGCTGGGGACATGATAACCTTGCAGCCGGCTACATGGAGGACCCCGGCACCGTGAGCTGGACCACACCGTAATGAGGTGCTAGGGAGGGTGGCGACCTGCGGTGTGTGGCACTTTGCCTCTCACCGGCACTAAAATTCATATAATTGCCAATTTCAGGTACTAATAATCAATAGATTTGCGAGACATTATGAAATGTATTTACCTGGCCCTTACGAGATGACCATGCAAGGAAGACAGAAGTGGCAGAGAAAAAACGCAAGATACTAGAGAGTCTTCATACTAGAGATGTGCGCCATCTGCCAGCTTGATGGACACACTGCTACATGAACATATCTACCTTTGTACTCATCCCAAATTATTTATCTTGTTATCTAAACAAGCAATTATCCACGGCAATTTGTACTTCCTGAGGCAAAGACTCTCAAGCAAATCTCTGTGTCCTGACATTCATAATGACTAAAGGAGACAACTAAACACGATTACGTCATGTTCTACTGGATCACATTGTTTCTGTTTTGAATCTGAAATAAGAATGGTTCTTGATATGTACCCTTTTCAATACTTGTGCACAACATAAATAGTCCTGGTCAAAAGTGGCATGGTGTATGCCTTCACTAGATGACGCTTGTGCCAAGCTCACCCAATATGAGTTTTTGCTACATTTTTATTGCTCAATTAGTGGAAATTGTGTTAATGGGACTTTTGAATTCATTCTTTTGTATGATTGGAATGGCTCGATATTGTCGACACATTTTGGTGAAGACTTAAATCAATTCTAAGTTTTAAAGCTGCAGTGGGTTTGTGTTTAATATTGCAGCATATTCTTGTTTTATGCGTATGAAGAGAAAAGGCTGCGCTATGTGGACAAAACCAAAGATTGTTTATTATGCAGTGGCAGCCCACAGGGATTAAGTCTACATTGTTCAAAGCTCCACTAAAATAAGTGTACTATTGAGGCCAGCAGACATCCCTGCTGAATCAGAATGGGCTGATATACAAGCGTTTAGAGGTCAAGCTGAGCTTTGTCTGCGATGATTTATGATCCACTGGCTCACCTACAGCTGAAGGGGAGAATACATGTCATCTAACATTGCTTTGTTAGAAAAACACAGTTTGATACTGCTGTGATAGATGGATTTGAAGTTAGCCGGGCTTTGTGACAAGAGCTGAGCCTGCCTGAGACAGAGGTGTTTAATCTTCATCCACAGTGCAGGCTGCGCACGTCCCCCTAGCGCCTTGTTTTCCTGTATTGATTAAATTGTGCCCTCTCCACCTTCCTGCTGTAAGAACTCCTTCAAAGGATCGTACTGGGATTATTCACAAAGAAAAACTCGGCCCAGTCTCTGTCCTGTAGGATCCTTCAATGCGGCTGCTTTATAGGCCTGCGACCTGGTTTGGAGTGCAGGCAGGAAAACAGCTAACAGGTACGTGTAGTGTCTGTGCACCCACAACTCCTGGATGACAGTCTGGACACAATCTGGACAATGTCAGCTCAGATGCAACCTGTAAATCAGATTGTACACCACCTGTTATTCCCATCGAGGAGAGCAGCCGCAGCAGGGATTGGTTTGTTCAAGTGAAAATGTCTCTTCTGAGTATCTGTGCACAGAACAGATACTCAATTGAACAACTGATTCCTACTCTCCACATTTTTGTATTGCCCTGACTGAATATGATTCAATTGGTTTTAACAATAAGCATATCCATTACAATGTCCAATATATTCTCATATTGGACACGTGTGCTTGTACTCTGCATCACTAATTTAACTAAGTAAACTGTACTGTGGAAACTGAAAACTCATCCAATCAGAAAGAGTCTTGGAAAGGGGTAATATGAGAGCATGGTGCAAATAAAACCTTTTGTTGTAGAATTATTGAAGTAGCCTGAGAGCTGTAAAAAGTGGCAAGAGATTCTAATGACGGGTTAGGTTGTTTTATTTAACCATCAGTTTGGCCCCGGAGACTCAAGCACACACATTGTAGTAGTGTCGTCCACTTGAGTCTGGCCATGCTTCCATTGAAGGGAGTTTTATAGCCCCTGATTGGATAGGCCAGACATCACGATTTAACGATTATTTGCGAATATTGAGACCAAACAACAGTGAAATCTTTCATTCCCGTGGTCTAAAATGTAACCATTCCTCAACGGTTGAGGACATTTTATTTCACGCAATTAAACTTTCTAATAGACAAAATAAAGTTAAATGCCCTCATGCCCTTTACGTGCATGACTTATATTTGATATTATTAACACATAATTATATCGCATTTCACATGTTGATCACTTTCACACTGAAAGAGGGCGCTCTAGGCTTGTGCAGATGAGTTTAACGAAAGCGATGCAGAAGAGGGATCGGCGTTTCGTCTACCTCCAGAGTTGGCAGAGTTGTTTAAAAGTGACTACGACGAAGAAGAAATGTCTGTTCTTGGTCTTGGATTTTATGAAATTAATTTCCCCCAAAAATGCGACTTATACTCCGGTGCAACTTATATATGTTTTTTTCTTCTCTATTATGCATTTGTTGGTTGGTGCGATTTATACTTATAGCGGCTTATAATCCGGAAAATACGGTACACGTAATGCAACATTTGAATATTATTACTGTATTGGCACAGAGGCACAGAGGTAGATAGTGACAAGGGAAGTAAAAAATATAATTAAACCAATGCTGTCCGCCCAACCAAATGTCGGCCATGTTGGATCAAATTTAGCTAAGCTACCTTTTTTCAAATGTTGTACTTTTACAAACTCATCCTTGGGCGTTGGCCCAAAAAAGCTGGGCATCAAAAGTTATCCAATTTATTTTGATACCTTTCACAGTCTCTGTGCTGCGAAGCCGCAAAAAATAGCTAGAGTTTCTGTTCAAACTTTTGAATTTGCTGCCATTTGCACAAAGTCCGAATTGGGTCAAATTTGAATCAGTTATTAAGCCCCTTTCCCTAAACCTACTTATAGTGAAACTATTTAATTTGACGCAATAGTGCCTCCTACAGTGTGACATTTTATATGGGGAGCAAACAATATAGTTTTTCAAAATGTTATGAAATTTGGAACAAAATTCCATTTTGATGTCCAGATCAAAAAAGTCAATGAGAGGTATGTCATATTTCTTATGGCATAGCCGTAGTGATGACAGAAACCTCCCATACTATTCCAATGGAAACATTGCCAAATCTCTTCAATTTGAACTTGTTTACACTTTATACTTTTACAAACTCCTTGGGCATTAGCCTGACCAAGCTTAAATTTGGTAAAAATCATCTTGAGGAGTAGGTCATCAAACGTCATCCAAATGTTTATTTGAAGTATTATGGTCTCTGTGCGGCAGAGCTGTAAACTTTGCCCAAAATATTGAACATTTCAGTTCACAATAATGTCCATATTTGTAAAGCAAAGGAGAGGAGAAGGTGTGACATTGCCACAGATTCGGCCGTAGAGCTTAGTGCCCCCTTCTCTTGCATTGCATGGCAGCAGCGTACCGAGGGCAGATCCTTACCGCTTGCAGCTATATTTGTATTATTATTATTGATTATTTAGATTTGAATCATCAGTACTTACCTCACAACAACATGACTCCCTCAAAGAAGTTAAAGAAGCGTCTTCCACCTCCACCTCCACTCCTCCAGTGCGCTCTGAACGTACGACGGAAACAAGCACTTAATGTGTGATTAGAGCTGTATTCAAAGGCATGTTTATTCTCTGTGGAGTTCATTAGATCCACACGATGCTCTTTTTTCTTCCATTGCTGCGACTCATTCCCCCAGTGAGGTGATTTAATGGCGGTCTCTGGGCGCTGGGAGCTGAGGAGCATGACCACAGATACACTGAATATATTAGCTCTTACACTCACAAACACGCGGAAGGTTATTCTATCATGCAAATTAGCCAGCGCTCCGCCATCCCTCTGCGCCTCGTCCCACAGCCAGCAACTTATTTTAGGTTCAGCACCACATGATTTACCTGTGCTGTTGGTATGGTAGCTCAAGAAAAGAATGTTTGTGCAAGATATGTATGAACTAACCAAAAAAATTTACAAACTTTTGCAAAAAGAATGAATATGTTTTTGGCAGAATTTTGTATTTGTCACAAAACAAAGCATATTTTTCAGTTCAATCAACAAAGTTCAGCTGTGACCAAGACTAAAATCTTAGCAGAAGTTCCGGAGGATTTAGTTCAGTTTATTTCAATCAATCACATCAAATATTAAATGTAATATCTGCATGCTGCCCGCTGGTGGTTAAGGCTCAGCACACGTATGCCAGGCTCCATGTGCAGCTGGCTGCAGTGTTGTGAGTTCAAATCCTGACTCCAACATTTACTGCATGTCCATCCTTCCCTTTCATGCCCCATTTCTCTCTCATCTGTCCTGTCTAATAAAGCCAAAAAACCTACACTTTTTTGTATTTTTTTTATGGCAAATCTAAAACACCGTAAAGACTCTGAAGATGTGACTGAAACGCTGAAGATAAAAGTTTATTAACACCTGTCATCTCACTAAAAAACAAAGAAGAAATATTAATCTTACCAATACATTTGTTTTCATTTAAAAGGCTGAACTCAAACTAAGTTCAGAAGTTAGAGAAGCAGGATTAATGACAAAGGACAAATTTGCCAATGGACAGGTATCCATTATCTGTTTCATTGTACAATCCTTTTTACCAAATTAGCCATTCCAGTTAAAAACTGTAAGGTCTGCTATTGTGATGCCATGTGGGGCAACAAATATGCGTTTATTTTGAAGACTCAAACATATTATTATAAATGTAGCTCTTTGTACCAGTACTTTTTGAGGAAAAGTACTGGTACAAAGAGCTACATTGATAATACAGTATTTAGACTCAGACTTTTAATGGAAAGGCAGTTGTTAGAATGCTTACACTTGGGCTTGGCAGCACTGTGACTGAGGGGCTTGCATTCACGCAGAAACGTTTGAGGCCCAGGACTTTCTGGGCGGCGTTTGCATGTACTCCCCGAGTCCGGGTCAGTTTTCTCTGAGAACTCCAGTGTCCCTCATCAACCCAAAACATGCACAATAGGCAATCAACCCTCCAGGTTGGTGGTCCTGACCAAGCTGAGCTCAAGATCTAGAGATGGGCCCAAAGTGCTGTACTGCTTGCTGCTCCTGACAAGTTTCCTCTCTGGTGTTGGTTGAAAGATGGGTGAAATGCAGATCATCAACTTCCCTCTCTTTTTTTCTTTTTTTTTCTTCTTTTTTAAAAAAAGTATACCACCCAAAGGTTTACAGGGCATTGACAAAAAGCTAAATTACTCACCATTGGTTGACCATCAATGACAAATATGTCATGAGTGATTTTAAGGCATCTTCATGCCCTTCCTCTAAACCACTGAACCCCACATTCCATAATAGCTGAGCCATCTCAAATAGGTCAAACTCCAGGTATAAATCTTGTTTGGCAAGGTGCTGTTATGTTGCCAGATACATGCTGTGGGCCACTGTGATGGGACATGTGTGAAGAGGTGTGGCATGGGTCAGGAGGAGGGCGGGGCCTGAATATCTCAGGGAAAGTTTCCGTTATGATATGAGTTAGCATCAGCAGCTACAATGGAGTTCTCTTGGAAGTTGCAGTTTATTGGATATCCTCCAGTTGACACTGCATAGATTAGAAACAGACAGGAGTAATCGAAGCACAAACAATCTTATCTGGGTTTGTAGATAATTTATTACATAAGCACTTCATCCCATAAGAATTTTAAGGCTTGGAGAAAAAAACGTTTACATTTCTACACTAGGAATAAACTCAAAAACGGTTTTGTTTTTCTTTGTACAAGGCCAAATTCACCTTATTCCGGAAGCCCCGTTGGGCGCCGCCATACAACGTAATCTTTTTCCGGTTATATTAGTTAACATCGGGCTGCCGACCTCCAGAGAAAATAAATTCTACAAAGACTAAAAAAACGCTTTCAGGCCGCCCAGGGAATCAGCACATTGTTAACTTGTTGGTGCACATGAACATTGGACATTTTACACAAATACTTTATAGCATGTTTTAGCAGTGAGTCTTTCCCCTCGTTCTCTATTCAAACCAATGGAGTTCCCGCTGGACTGGAAGTGGGATTACAACGGAAGTGCTGATCTGTGGAAAAAAGTGGAAACGTGGGCGGGACTTAATAAGGTCAATAGGAATCATTCCATTTAGCCAACAGATACTGTATGTTGTTAAAAGTTGTACTTTTCTCACTGTACAGCAAAATGTGCCACTTTTATTGGACAAATTTCAGTGTATCAGCAGCTCACACTTATGCACAGTGCTACAAAGTACAAGTGAGTGTATTTATATAACATCTAAACATTAACAAGCAAATGTATAGATATTTTTGTTTATTTTGACCTTTAATTAAACAGGAAGTAGCATCTATTTTTTCAGAAGAGTCCTGGCCCCAGAGGGGAGGAGTCTATTTTTAGTGGCAGGGGAAAGGGAGTACCTTTCCTGTCCAGAACCTATTCCTATCCCTATTCCAGGGGAGAACATGCAAACTCCACACAGAAAGGCCCTGCTTGATGGAATCGATACCAAGAACTTTTTGCTGTGAAGCAATGGGTGAAGCAAAAAATACAATAAACATTAATTGAGCAGAGAGGGTGGTCACAATCAGAAAGTGTTGCTAAATTATTCATCAATGAATGCACAGAAACAGAAACAACTTAGCACCAGAACAGTGTCTCTCTTGTAACTCACTGATCCATCAACTCCACGCGAAGCTGTGCCGAGCGGAGGCCTCCAAGTTCACTTCAATTATTCAGCAGACCCCCAAGATAATGAATTATTAAGCTCAAAGTATGTTGCGTATGTGGCTGTAGCAAGCTGTAAATGGTGGCCGCTCTGTGGAGAAGTGCAGATAGAGGATGACAGACACAGGCTGCCACAACAGAGTGAGCCAGAAACTGATAACTAATGTATTTATATAACCAGGAGGGGGTATGATAGCACCAGTGATGGCAAGAATAGTTTTAAATGTATTTGATTACAGAATACTTACATTAAAGTGTATGCCCTTACATAGCCCAATCAGAGTAGTTAATACTTCAACTTTCACATAAAGTTGCATCATTTTATGCTGTAAAAACACAACAGGGCAATACAACTGCTTTGTGCTGTTGCAATGCCTGTTATATTTAATTATCACTAATAAGAGAAGGGAGAAACAAACATGCAGTTGTCACAACATTTTTTTAAATACAAATTATCTTACCAACTACTAACTTATATTAAATACAGGAGAACTGCATTTCAAACCACCAGAGCCATAAGCAGGTGTGACTGAGGTTCCAGTGAAACTACATCACAACTTTCAAAAGTAACTTCAAAGAGTGGCTCAGATCAACACAAACTTGTGAGCACAATTCTAAAGAACTCAATTTAGCACTTTAGGGTAGGTGCAATACATATACAGTAGTATACAATATTTATCTGCTTCCACTGTAACACTTTTTAAGTTAGTCTTAAGGATAAAGACTATAATGAGTTATGATCGTTTGGATGACTTTTAAGTGTACACTGACATTTAATGATTTATGAGTTGTAAACAAATGTGTGAAATTTTTTCTGTCCGGCCACTCTTGAGTTTGTGGAAAAGAATTGCCTGTGGTCCTAATGTGTTTTGTGATGTTTGTTGTACTGTTGTTGTGTTTTATATTGTGTAACATTTAATGGTACCATCAACCTGTCCAGGTACAACAGATGGAAACAAGCCTGGGTCTAAACTCTGGCATATTTACAGGAGGCAGGAGGAAACCTTGCCTGGTAAATCCATACTGAAATTCTCTTTATAAACACAGATTAACAGCATTTAGCTCTTCACTTGTTGTTTCTAGCTGTTTTTCAGTCCTCTGTCCTCAGTCCTTTCTTTCTTTTTTTACATGTTTTGATGCGGAGATTACAAACAGACCATGTGTTTTTCTGATTGGCTAATCTTCCTGTTAGTTTTGTATTTATTTAACAGCATACTCATCCCATTTAGTACACATTTGTCCTTGTTAAAATTGGATCCATATTTCATTTTTTCCATTGTCCGCTGAATGTCCGTTATAATGTCAGTCTAGTCCTTGATTGTTGGTGCAGTTTGTATCATCCCTTTTTTCATAATGGCCTTCTTTCCTGCTGCCAAAAGTATGCTCCAAGCGTATCCAGTTGTTGTATCCATGGCAGGCATTTTGAGTCCAAATACATAGTTCTGAAATCCAGTGACACGACTTTTGACTGCCAGCTCCACTCAGAAAGTTTTAATGCCACGCTCATTCATGTAGGTCATCAAGAACAGGAAACAAACCAATAACCATCAAACAGGATGAAGATTATACCTTGTACCACACTTGTGCCGCAACCATGGAGACGTCAGACACATAAACAGCCCAAAAGACATAACTTCACCACATGGCGAAGGTGACAGGAACTGACTGAAACATGTATTGTAGGTAAACAAACATTTCTGACAAATATAAACTTAAGGGAGAATATCTTGTCATAACATTGTGCCCCCATGAGATAAGGACGTTTCAGTGGCAGATTTTATGTCACTTGAATAAAAATGCCATTGCTATGTGAAACAATTCAAGTGCAGTTTAGCCAGCCACTCTAGTATTATTATTGTTATTATTATTATTATTATATACTGATGGATTCACAGAAGTAATGCATTGTTTGTTTGAAGATGAGGAGTTGTGAACTGTCCTTCCTGTGTGACAGTGTGAAAGGTGTGAGAGCCATCTGTGTCCCCGGCTCTGCTCTGTCCAAACTCTGCTGCTGAGAGCACCCGGGCCTCAGAAGACCAGCTCCGGTTGGGCTTTTCTTGGCGTGATCCAGGCAGGAAACAGATGATACAATTAATTATCAATAAGTCCCTCAGTAAATCAAAGCCATTTTGGCAGCTCATGACAAAAACCCAGCGAGTCTTCCATCTCCTCATTGGCCATTCTCAACAACTGCTCTCTGGTCGCGCGCCTCCAGTACAATCCACAAGCTGTTTGAATAGGTTGTTCAAATATTTTCACTGCCGACTCGTCTCTCTGCTCGTGAGTATGAGGTGAGTGCGTTCAGTTCCTCTGCCCATCCCTCTCCTTTAATGAGTTTTGGCTGTGCCCGCTCATTATCTATGTTTTAGTGTTGCAGTTTTCTACTGAGCAAATGTGAAGCCTCCGCAGACAAGTCCAGTGCTGCTCATTCTTCATACATTTTATAGAATTTGCTACAGTTTAGCTTACACGGCCTCAGCGGGCTACCTCAGAGGCAACTTTGTTCATTACCTCCCTGTTTTGGAAAACGCTAGATTCAACGACAGAATGAACCGTGCCTGCCAGAGGCTCACTCAGAGCGGAGCCCAATCTCAATTTGTTTTTTGGACTGCCTTTTTCTGTCATGATGTTTGGGTGTTTGGCTTCGTTCGTTTAGGATGTAGAGCTGTCTGTGTGACACCATCACTATGCCAACAGATTGTTCACGTTCTTTCTCAGGACAAAGCATTAAACTCCCATATAAATAAAGTAAAGTGTGATGTTACGGAGGCGCATGAATGTAAGTGAGTAGCTGTTGATGAATGAGTTAGAGACGAGAAGGTTGCTGCTGTTGAAAGTTAAAAGGAAGGACACATAAAGCTCAAGTGGACAGCATCATTAAACTCTGGATCAAACGCCAATCAAAGTGCACAAACTTGTCAGGTCAAGCCAATTGGAATGATAGGGTTGAAGCCCCAACCTGTCAGTGAGTGAATTAACAAAACCAATTTTGATAGATACATTTGAAATTATTATTTTGTTTTAATATATTTTTTGTGTCACTCAAACTCCGTAGGATTGATGGGTAGAACCGGCGAGGATAACTATGTTAGGGACTGGAGCTGGTTCTACTGACCTTTATTTATCCAGGATAGACCCAATGGGATTTGGATTGTTTGGCCTTAGAGTAGAGCAACAATGCAAACAGATTCATTGTAATCAAAATCAATCAAAATATGTTCCCTAAGGCCAATTTAACCACTTGGATAGTCTTTGTGTAACGGTAACGGGATGACAAATCAGGATCAGGAATGAGGACTCACGGTCCCATGTCAGGGCAGTGTGATTGAGAAGGGTAACAGTCCTCTGGACAAAGGTGGTAGCTTTGTAAAAAATAATAACAATATATAAACTTGAATCTATCATCTATCATTGCTCATGACAAATAATTGTAAAATAGTTTAATCATATGTGCACAATGCTTGAAGGACCGCTCCCTCCACACAAATGAACAAGGGCTGGAAAAGGTAATCGTCAGCTTGTGTCCACTGAACATGATGAGGCACTTTGGCCCTTTATGTTCCAGTAATTACACTCTCTATTAGACGAAGCTTTGAGTCAGTTCCCTTGTAGCCCGTTTATTATTAATGCACTTTCCAGAGCCACAGTTGAGCTTCATGTATTCATGTCTGTCTGCAAGCCTGTGCGTATCAAAAGTTGGATGGTTTGGACTGTCCTTCAACCAAAAGGTGCGAGTTCGAGCCCCCGTGACACCACACATTCATCCTGTGGAAGTGTCCTTGAGCGAGTGCACCCATCTCCACCAACCCCGGCCCCTACATGCTGCTCCTGACCCTTACCTTGACCAATCAGCAGGAGGGATCTATGCAAAAGGCTGAACCTGCTCCAAGGACATCACGCAATATCGCCAGACAATTATACTTATGTGCAATAGATGTAAAAATACACGCTTTTATTAATTTTAGCCATCAAAGAAAAAACTTAACAGGAATTATTCTTTATGGAGCAGTGATAATGCTAGAGGGGTCTGCTCAAATTACCGCTCCGCACTTTCCAAGGCCGCGGACAGGCTGTCTGCAAATTAAGGCTGCTAAGCGCGGGAGTCAAATTGGAATTCCGATTCCATTAAGAAGTCATGCCCAGCAGCAAATAATGCCAAATGGGCCCAGTGCAATGGGAAAGAAATATTTTAGAGAGCAAAATATTAAAGGCTCCACTATTTCTGAAGATAAACTTAGAATACGTCTCCCAGTGCTGTCTGGCCGAGGCCCGCAACAATGAAGACGTTTCTTGGGTTGATTAAAGAGAGTCATGGAGATCAAAGTCATGCAGATGTGATGAAATCTTCTACTGCAGAAGAATTATGTGTGCGAGGGATAATCACGGAGCAGGATGAAACAATGCTTACGCTCTGTTTCAGCACTTTTATAATTAACACGAGCAGTGCAGGAAATGTTAGCCCATGTTTTAAATGCAGGATCTTCCTTGACATTCATCCTCCACACAAAGGACAACTCTTGTATCCCACTGCTATTTCTTTCTGTTAACATATTTGACAAGTGGATGGGATAATTTGTGTATAATAATAACATAATGTTTCATTTATGTAATAAATAGATTGAATGCAAATGTCAACTTCACTCAAACTCCCACTTTTTTACATTCATACAATGTAATGTATGCATCTTTTCACTGGAAAGTGAAGCACAATGGCTTTTACCAATATGAAACTAAAAGACAGAAGTTTGTTATTTATGTGAATTAAAGCATTTTTGTGGGTTTCAGCAAAGCAAAGAAACATGATGATTTTAGTTTATTTTATTATTTTAAAACACCATTGATTACTTAAAAAGTTAGCTTACTGTCATTTTTCAGAATCAGAAAAGATGTATTACTATTGTCAATTAACAAAATTCACAAACATAGGAACTTGTTTCGACATTAAGGGGCAACATAAAACACTGAGCAATAATAAAACCAACATATATGAAATCAAAAGGGCATGCATTGGGGAAACAATTAAAATGCACTACAGTAGAAGATGAAAATAGACTTAATATGTACACAAGATTTTAGTTTTTTCAAACTCTGATACCATTGCAAGATATGTTTATGTGGTGTTTATGCGGCACACTTAGTTCTGTTATTTGTCTTGAAATGGCTCGGTTCCGCACAGTTGATCAAGTCTTCATCTCCAGGCCAGGGTTAGGCATCAGTGGACTCTATCAGGTACGGAGAGCCCATCACAGTGTGGTCTGTGGAGGCTGGTTCCTCTGAGGTGCACAGTACTCACTGTGTGAGTAAGTGAAAACATCAGGGTCACACATGGATCAGTGAGCTGGCTCATTGAGACGAGTCTGGGTTGTCTCACTGTCTCACAGACAGAAGAGGGGATATATGGGCTGGTAATGGTACAGTATGTGGGCCAATAAATGGGCACAAGGGAACCCCAAGAACTCACTGCTCATGAAAGTAAAACATTTGTATTTATCTAGCATTAATATTGTACAGCCATCTAATTAATAATAATTAATTACTTATAATTATTGTTGTTGTAATGTAATGCAAATGTACATTTTAACTTCTTGCAACTACATCTCTGAAAAAGCCTTACCCTCAATGAAATTCATTTTTTTTTAGATAACTCAATTTAAAAGGGATACAAAAGCTCTCTTTAGCAAAAAATACCTCATAAAGGATTTTGCATTGGGGCCCCAGAAAGATTTAAACTGCTCTGTCTAAACTATATGGGCACTATTGGTTGAGACTCGAAGGGGATTTCTGGGGGCTTAAATTTGAAGTACAGTTAAACAGCAGAAATACACTAGCATGTTATTGTTTTGTTTTTTCGTAGTGAGGAATCAACCCTATTTTCAGTTCACTGATAAAACCAGTATCAAGTGTCAAATACTATGTTACTTTAATCCTGTATCATTCCAAGGTCTTGCTTTGTCCCTTCATTCTTTTAACATGGACATATTCCGAAGTCAACAGAGCGATAAAAAAGCAGCACGCTCAAAGACGGCTGTTGCTTGTGGCTATATTTTTGTATATCTGGGGCACCACAGGTAAATGGGGAGATGTACTTTTAAACTGCTTTATTCACAGCATCAGGGAGATGCATGGGCTGTGTGAAGAGCTGCTCTGTGGTCGGACTATGAGATTATCAGCACTTCTCACTTTAATCAGTTGCTCCGGTAACAAGATGCTGAATGAATTGCTGTTCCTTCAAAAATATAAATAAGATGGATGTTGGTTTCATGCAGCCATATTTGACTAATCCATCTGGAATTCTGAGATTCACAGACAAACATTATGTTTAAAACCTTAAATCAAACACAAAACACAATCTCTTTGTTGGCATGATTTCCAAGTGTACAGGGAAATAACACGATTATAACATTGAGGCCTGCCACTGCCTCTCTGGTCTTACTACGAAGCAAGTGATTTAAAGCATAAACAAAATACACGAATAATTCCTGAAATGACTCTGACTCTTCATCATAAAACAAAGTTAATTAAACTATTAGCTCCACGTTCGTAATAGTTGTGATTAAAATACATTTTATACTCGCACATATATAGTACTGTGTATATATTCAAACCAAGGCTACTATAGTTTCAGAATCAGAATCAGAAAGAGTTTATTGCCATTGTCAATGAACAAAATTCAAAAACATAGGAACTTGTCTCGGCCTTAAGGTGCAACATAAAACACTGAGTAATAATAAAACAACATATATTCAATCAAAAAGGGCATGCATTAGGAACAATTTAAAAATTACTATACAATAAAAATAAAAAAGGCATTTCTATGTACACAGTTTACAGTTATGTTTAAATTATAGTGCAGAAAGTGAACAGTGCAGTGAGTGGTTGAATATTGCAGTTAAAGTGACAGGTGTTTTGAAGTGTTCATGAGTCCAACAGCAGAGGGAAAGAAACTATTCTTGTGGCGGGAGGTTCTGGTCGCGGATGGACCGTAGCCTCCTGCCTGAGGGGAGTGGTTCAAACAGACCATGTCCAGGGTGAGAAGGGTCAGCTGTGATCCGACCTGCTCGTCCCAGAGCCCTGGAGACGTACAGGTCCTGCAGAGATGGAAGTCTGCAGCCGATCACCTTCTCTCGCAGAGCGCACAATGCGCTGTAGTCTCTGTTTGTCCCTGGCTGTGGCTCCAGCGTACCACACGGTGATGGAGGAGGTGAGGATGGACTCAATGATGGCCGTGTAGAACTGCACATCATCTGCGCTGGCAGCTTGGCTTTCCTCAGCTGCCGCAGAAAGTACATCCTCTGCTGGGCCTTCTTGATGAGGGAGCTGATGGAGGGCTCCCACTTGAGGTCCTGGGTGATGGGTGGTGCCCAGGAAGCGGAAGGAGTCCACGGTGGTGATGGGGGAGTCTGTCATGATGAGGGGGCGCTGGGGGGCTGTGGCTTTCCTGAAGTCCACGATCATCTCCACTGACTTCTGGGCGTTGAACTCCAGATTGTTAACCTGCAACCAGGACAACAGCCGGTCCACCTCCCTCCTGTAGACGGACTCATCCCGTCCGAGATGAGCCCGATGAGGGTGGTGTCGTCCGCAAACTTGATGAGTTTTACGGAGTCGTGGCTGGAGGGTGCAGCAAGTTTGTGTCAGGGAGAAAGAGCAGAGGAGAAAGTACACAGCCCTGTGGAGCTCCTGTGCTGATAGTCCGAGTGTCTGAGACATTCTTCCCCAGCCGCACGCACTGCTCCGATCCGTCAGGAAGTCAGTGTATCCACCTGCAGGTGGAGTCAGGCACGTTGAGCTGGAGAGCTTGTCCTGGAGCAGAGCAGGGAGGATGGTGTTGAACGCAGAGCTGAAGTCCACAAACAGGATCCTGGCGTAGGTTCCCGGGGAGTCCAGATGCTGCAGGATGAAGTGGAGTGCCAGGTTGATGGTGTCGTCCACAGACCTGTTGGCTCTGTAGGCGAACTGCAGGGGGTCCAGCAGGGAGGAGGTGAGGACTTGAGGTGGGGCAGGACCAGGCGTTCAAATGACTTCATGATACAGACGTCAGCGCCACAGGCCTGTAGTCATTAAGTCCAGTGATCCGGGGCTTCTTGGGGACAGGGACAATGATGGCAGACTTGAAGCAGGCTGGGACATGGCATGACCCAGGAGGTGTTAAAAATGTCTGTGAAGACGGGGGTTAAATCTCGTGCGCAATGTCTTAATGTAGCGGCAGAGACGCCGTCTGGTCAGCAGCTTTTCGGGGGTTGGATTTCCGAATAGCCTGTGAACATCCTGTTCCTGAACTGAGAGGGTGGTGGGGGAGGTGGGGGGGACAGGTTTGGGTTGGCGGAGGTGGCCACCGTGGGGGAGGGGGTGGTCACATCAAACCTGGAGTAGAAGGTGTTAAGTTGCTCAGCCAGTTTTCGATTGTCTGCAGCAGGGGGGGCTCGGGGCTTGTGGTTGGTGAGGAGCCGGAGCCCCCTCCACAATTTCGGATTTATTTGTAAATCCGAAATTTGCATGCCCTTTTTGATATATTTTGCTACTATTATTATTCATTGGCACCTTAATGCCAAAGCAAGTTCCTAGTTTGTGAATTCTGTTCACTGACAATGACAAGAAACCCCTTTCTGATTCTGATATGGTTTCTGTGCAGTATGACAGAAGTAGCAAAACGTTTGTGTGTCCATAATCAGCTTCAAAAAGCCTTTCATAGCGATGTCATACATACCTGTAATTGATAATAATTAAGTGCAATAAACTTGGAGTAAACTTTTGCACATACAGTACGGTTCTATTCCAGACCAACTTATTGAAAGTGAAAAAGTGAAAAAACCCTTTTTGAGGACTTATTGTCCTCTTTGACACCAAAAACACTCAACCTTAAAGTTCTTGTAACGGTCACTACAAATGATTAATTCTGATGTTCAGATTCAAAACATTTGAAGCTCACTGATTATCTTGCTGTCATGACAAGGACATTGCATGCTTTTCCAATTATTTTGTTATTGAATTCTGAGCAACACACACAACTGTTGCTCCTGGAGATTAGACCATTTCAAGGCCAAGATACAGCAGTTCAAACACCATTCTGTCTGTTGAAATGTATATCTATATCCAAATGTATTTCCAAAAAGGGCTGGATATGTTTTATTGTCCCATGTGGAATGTCTTGTTATTATTTGAAACAGTTCTAATGCTGCAATAAGCCAGAAGCACACACAGGAACCATCTCTAAATGTTGAGGCAGGTTTTTGGGAGGGTTCTGCATTTTTTTAAGATGATGGGAGAAAAAGGAGCACCCAATTAGAACCCAATTAGACATGGGGGAGAAAAAGAAAACTCCACACAAAAAGGCCACAACAATCCGGTGAGCAACCCAGGAACTTTCTTTCCGTGAGGCCAGAGTTCAGTCGACTCAACCCTATTTACGTAAAAAAACGCACTGAAAAAGATGCTACATGTTCCTACACCGTTTTTTTGAACCAAAATGTTATCTTCATTTTTAGAGAATTTATAAATATTTGATTTTATTACGGTATATCTCCATTCTCTCCAAGTCCTCTAAAGCTAACCAGCCCAGACAGTTCCAAAGAGAGTTCTACTTTCAGCAGCAGCCATTACTTGTGGAGTGACTTGTGCGGAGCTACCTGGGCCAGGTTTATTTTTACTCTCCCTATGTCCCTCCTCATTCTTTAGCAGCTTCAGGAGATGGCGTTAGTTTGGCTTCATCTCTGACAAAAGATAAATGAGCTCTGGGTCTGTGGTGATCCACTATGGCTGCCAGGGGGTTCCAAAATAGCAAACTATTTTTCATATGGAGCCAAGTGATATGCAGCGCGATGTTTCAGCCACTAACATTTACCATATCATAGTAAGCCGGAATACATTTTTTGCACTTTAAGTTCATGGTATGATTTTTGTTTGAAGAGTGAGAACAGTGGCAATTAAATACACCATAGTGTGTTGCATTTTCTTTGCGGTCTTTGACTCAGATGTAGGCTTTGAAAAGACATAACGTTTTACTTAACAGAATTAAATGATTATATTTAGATATATGAGCATTCTAAATATACTATTAAGCCAGATTTCCCCGTGGTCTCGCGCATGAGGTATCTGTAAAGCTTGGAGTAATTAGGGAGGATTTGCAGAGCTGCGCAGTTGCTTTGGTAGAATCTGGAAATTGGTCATTAATCACATTCTCACCACGCCGAGAACAACTGTGTGTTTTCTCTCACAGAAATGTCCCATGTCAACAGGAGCCCCAGCACCGCAGCACTGAGACAAACGCTCCCATTTAAATGAGGAGATGCACGCCGAGCTCTTTGAAGAGAATCTGCTTTGTCTGGAGCGCTGCAAACATGGATGACACCTGATGGGTGATCAAACACAGCTCCATCCTCAAGAGGGCTCATCTTTGTACTGTGAGCAACGACCACGCAGAGCCCGGGCCTCTGCCATGCACAGCCGCACTGCAACACGGAGATTGGAGCAGGTTTAGCACTCTCACCTCACAGCAAGAAGAGTACAATACGCAGATTGTGTGAGTAAAGATGGGCAATATATCGAAATGTACATAACATCCTGAATGCATGTTATACTTATGCTACAAATAGAGCTGATTAAAAAAGAAACATAAGGTTGTGTTGTAAACTTATTCGAAAAAGAGTATATGTATACTATATGTATATATGTATGATATTTCTGAACTTTTGCTATTAATTTACAGATATTGACGTTTGACTGATGTTGGAAAAACCTCAACAAATACGTTTAATGTTTAATGTTTTCACACATTTCTGTTGGAATATCGTTATTGGGACAATTATTGGGATACTTAAAAAGTATGTTCTTTTTTATAAATATTGTCCACCCATGTGTGGGGCCTTTCTGTGTGGGGTTTGCATGTTCTGGATGTTTTTTCTTTAGGGTGTTACCATTTTTACCAAATCACATCACCCAAATCAAGTTAGTTTCTCTTGCAGCTAGGTACTCTGACTATTCAAGATTCTGGCAAGATTATGATCAAGGAAAGGGTCCTTATGCTGAAAAGGAGTTGCCCACTGCTCCTGACAATTTGCCACATTCGCACTGAAGAGTGGGTCAAATGTAGAAGACAGGTTTCCCTCCAAGGACAGTAAAGTCTCCCTTAAATATGCTCACAAATATGAAGGAAGAACATAAACAAGTCCAGTAGAAGCACATGTCATTCTGTTGACAGGGCGTCTGTGACTTTGTTTATCTTAACACTTTCAAGGCCACTATGGATTTTTCTAATGTGACAAAGTGAGAACTCCACCACCAGACTCCAGACCAGAGCGTGTGAGCGCTGGCTGCAGTAGATCTACTGTAGAGCAACATTAGCATGAGCCTGGCCACACAGGAGAGATCTCTGTCAGCTCCCTGTGTCGTGAGGTGAGATGATTTACGATTTATTGTCCAATAAGTCCCTCCTGCTCTGCACTGTGCGGGGCCATCACCTGACACTGGCCATTACTATTACACACAACACATACTCGTATATCTTACCTCCACTGTTTTCCTAATGCACAGAGTCCCCTCCAGTTGCTAATATGTGTTGCCTTCACAAATTGTTGTCTCATAATCGTATAAATCGCAAACCGGTATCTTAAAATCAAGAAAGCTGGCTCCAGAGGTGAGGGCAGCAGGCGCCTGGACCCGGGGCAGATGGTGAGGGCTGTGGGTTACATAACCCTGGCTCCGCCGTATGTCTCGGAGCACACAGGACCTTTGGAGAGCAGGGCCAAAGTGCTGCGCCCTGATCCCAGGCCAGGTGTGGAGTGGATATATCCCTGGACCTCTGAACAGATGAGCTCAAATCAAACCAGCTACCACAAAGGTCCTTTCCCGTTATTATTAGATACAGTACAATACTTCAGTCATTCTCTGCATGTTTATTCCTCAAAGTCTACATGACAGGTTAGACTACCCATTCACTAAAACATAGAGACAATTATATTTACAATTTTTATATAAATCTTACCTAGTTTTCCCTTAATTTTGGTGACGGTTTTGATTTTACTAACTGGACATGGAAAGCAGATGTGACATATATAATATATGCCAGATATATCAACCATATTGTAAACAAGGACCAAAGCTTGTTTAATTTACACAATAGTTATGATCGCATTACTACTCCCTGTCATTTTAAACTTGTCTTCAAAAACTATGATAGCTATTTACCGCAGGTACCAACCAAATAAAAGTAATAGTTAGAAATAAATATGTAGACTAAGCCTGTCAAAAAACAGGTGAGAATAAGATAACTTTGTTGGTTCAGGTTCTTGTTGTTACAGAGTTACTTATTTTTGAATCTCAAATCAGTTCCATATCAGAAATTATTTAAGAGACAGTATGTAATTAGACTTGCTCTCAACAAGCATACCAAGGTGACTTTGCTCCACTCCAACCTTTTGTCTTTGATCAATATTAGCTGTCATGTCTTAACTTACACAAGTTGTAAGTACACAAGGTTTTTTTTAAAGGGGGGGTGTAATGTCATGATAATTTCATAATTCTAGATGTTTTCATTGCTCAAAATTACTTCGGTGAGCAGAGTCTTGTCTCCACAGATCTGACCTGTGTTTTGCACATTGCACCTTTAACTTGTGTTTCTGTAAGTGTCTTTTGGTGATTCGTCTAACTTAAAATGTATTGTTATTGCTGTCACGGCCCCAGGAGGTTCCATGGTTCTTTAATTGTTTGGTGGCGGGGGAGTTTTGGTGCTAGGCGCCTTTAAAACTCGTGCTTGCACTGCGTGCTGTCCTCTCGCTGCACGCCAGCCACCTGTGAGCACAGTCCCTTCGTTTCCTTTTCTTTTCTTTTGTTGTCCACTACACATCACCTTAAAATTCCACATACCCCGATCAAGCATTTACAGAAACCCCCTGCCTTTGCCTGATGGTCCATCTTAACGTCCATGGAACTGGTTAGTTTGTTTATGTTTCATTGAGTTGTGTTATCTGGTTATTGCTGAAGCCATGATTCTTTCGGGCACATGTGACCTTGGCCTAGTTAATTTGGTCCTAATTTTGATTTTGGTTTAATTTTTCTTATTACGGATTCCTTGAAGTCTAAGAATTGTATCCCGTAACCTTGCCCAGTGACAGATTCTGGTTCTGAGGGAGGTCTGACCCTGAAGGTGATGAATCTGTGCCCTTATCATCTCTGAATCCTGCAGATTCTGCAGAGACAAGCTGGATGAACTAGTAAAATATGAGTTACCAAGTCATGTTATAGATTTGATGGTGACTCAAAATCAAATTATTTCCTGTTTTTGTTGCTTTTCATAATGGCACAAGCCACTTGCGAGTTTTTTGCTTTCGATTGTTATTGCTCTGACAGTGCACTTGAGAGCTTTGATAATGAACCTTATTGTGCTGTGTTGATTTCACATTGTGAACACGGAACAAAATGCTTTGTCTTAGCGCGCTGGTTGAAGAGAGCTTGATTACGTCCTGCATGCATTCCTTTTGTGAAATACTTAACTTTTCGCTTCACATTTCACGGTTTTCTCTTTTCGTTAATGCAGTCATTGTTTATGGAGAAAAGGTCATTAGAGTTGTGAGCAGTGATTTGATTGAGGTGGAGGAGCGCGTTGGCACTCTGAGTTATGGACACCAGCAGAGAGGAGCCTCTTCATTAGGCCCTGATTAAAATTGATGGGAGCCTATGGCGCAGCCGCTGCCTGAACTCCCTGGAGCAGAGCTCTCATTCTGCGCTCATTTATTTGGGACTTTGTGTTGATCAATACAAGGTGCTGGTGCCTCGCCATGGGGTCTGCAGCAGAAAAGTCGACTTCTCAGAATGAACCCTTGTTTTGTCGCTGACAGTAAAGATTATTGTGAAAAAATCTTTTCAAACTTAACTTCCTCGGGAGAGTCTCTGTGTATTCCTTTTTTTAAACTCTCACTTGTTGAAGCTTTTGCCTTCAAATTAATACCATCTCATGTGACTGGTGATAGGGAAGTAAACCAGAGCACAAATAAATGTGACTACATGCTCATGTTGCTCACCTTGGGACACCTTGTAACAGTTATTTTTTTACTGCACATTCAAAACATCCCAAATACATCCATTTTAAAAGTGGGAACTTGTAATTTATAAACAATATAATATTAAAAGTATTGATTGGAATGGTAGTGTCAGATCAGAGTCGCTCTTTGACAGGCATCATTAAACTTGTGAGTTAAGATTTTTTCAAAGTGAACTTGTACGAAGAGATCACAGGGCCTTGTTTTGAACCCAACCTTTGACGAGGCGACTGGTCTTGGTCTAATGAGCCGATCTCGGCTCTTTCAGCCTTGCTCGCACTGTGGGTTATGCTAATTTTGTATCGTGTGGCGGTGCAAAGTGAATTTTTCATTTAATGTCTTCACTCTGGAAAATCACCACCCAGGCACTTGTGGGCTAAATTTTGAACAATGTGTTTCCATTTGAGTCTTTTTTGACATGAGACCTGTGATCTGCATGTATGGACATTGCCCCCTCCCTGGCCCTTGAGCATGTAGCGCATGGCGAGCTTTGAGGGAAGACTTTTTGTGTTAAAGCCTTTGAATATCTATTCTTTATGATCTGTATTCCCTCTGCTGGAGTTCAGAGCGGGCCCGAGCGGAGGAAGCAGAGGCTGGAATCATAACACTGTTGATGAGATGACAGCCAACATACTTTGGAGAGCATTTTTGATATTTTACACATTTTACTAAACTCAGACAAATATATCCAGAAGCGCTGACTGTATTCCATGAGATGTTCGATGAATAATAGTTGTTATGACAGGGCGCGTGTCAATCAGAAGCTGGTGATGGCTTGAAGTAAGTAAAATAAACATGAAACGCCCCAAATGAAACGGGAGTTATATAAAGCTCGCCTTGATGTCATGCCTCGTACCTCTTTACCCCTCGCCTGTGTGTTCTATAATGGCACAAAGTAGGGACGGGTTGGTGCTTGTCTGTTTCATCTGGCTGTCTTTTGTTAGCACACGGAGAGGCAGAGGAGAGAGCGAGATGGCGCGGAGGAGGAAGAGGAGGGTCCCTGCACACCCAATTAAAGGAATGCGCCGCTCAAAGACACACTCCGGCAACATGTGTTCTGGCATTTGTCTTCCTGAGTGTTGAGATGTACGGAACCAATCGGCTAACGGCGAAATTAGCAACCGGTCAATGCCACAGACTGCAGTGTTTTCTCTGTCAGAATTATGTAGAACCATAACATGCCACAGGGGGCGCATGCAGCTGCTTTGAGCTTGTGGTGGAATAAGCCCTGGGCAAAACTACCGAAACATACTGTTTACATACCTACATTTATGTTGTTGCTTTAAACTGAATTTCAATGTCTTTTTCTTGGAACGCCAGCCGTCCTCCTCCTGGGTTGATCATTTCCTGTGGGACAACTTTGGGCCACACAGGATTCTCAGATAAAGCTCTGAAGTGGCTAATCACAAGGCCATGACCTCAAACTTGAGATAGATGTCTTTATGTTGTCTAAAGTGATACCAACTCAGTCTTGGCGTAGAAAAATAAATAAAACGAATAATAACACCATGGATTGTACATCCATTTGGAAATTAAAAAAAACATATTTCGTAAGAAGTGCTACTGACAGGATTTGTTAGGGCTGTTTCATTTGCACATGCTTGAGTACAAATATTAGCATCTCCCTCTCCAAAGCTCTACCTTCTCTGTGGAAGGGAAGCTGGATGCTAACAGTTATTGTTTGTAACCTCAAGTACACTGCTACATACTGGACAGTTGCCAGCAAGCAGTGCAGTTGCAGCTCTGTTTGAGTTGTTCTAGTCACACTGTAAAAGTGCTGAATGTATTTGAGTCCTTTCATCTTTCACCTAATTACAATACTTGGCAGAATACAGCATAATGGGGCTCTACTATCCAACATACATGGAAGCACAATAAGGTTCTTGAAGTAAATTTTCAATTTATGTTTCCGTAGACTTTAATATACCATAGATATACATTAAAAAATAGATACTGTATATATGGAACAGTATCTACAGTATCTACAGTAGATACTGTATCTCTACGATGGAAACCAACCAGCTGTAATATCCATAATCTTTATGTTTTCAATTTTTTTAAAAACATATAAAACCTAAACTTCTACAAATTGTTAATAACTTGGCGGTTGATAAGGGTTAAGAATCAGATGTTTAAGCAAAATTAAAGGTCTTTTTGTCATTAATTACCACATCGCTGATTTTGAATGGGAAAAATGAATGGAACATGTATTCCCAGAACCTCGTGGTTGACGGTGACTGTTGAGCCCCACATGTAAGCCTTAACACATAGGCATTAGCAGTTGCTGTATGTGTTTATTAAATGCAGAAGCAGAAACTGTAAAGCAGGGCTGGCCTATGCTCGGGGTTGCTGCCACATCACACTATGCAAAACTTTGAACTGTCAGCATCCTGCCACTCAGCCCCTCTCTCCACACCTTCAAGAGTCTGTCTGAAAGCATAATACAATCCCGTCCCCATGTTGTTGGCTCTTTATAGTGTCAACCACTGCAATGTGGATGTGCACTTCACTTGGAGGCATGAATAAGTGAGGGTACATTAATATGTCTCTTTGATTAAACTCTGTGCAGCTAATGTGAGGAAGAGCGATTGGATGGGCCTGGGGTCTGATGTCCGATTTGTACTGCAACAAAGCAGCGCTAACTCCACACATGCTAAAATAAAGTTCACACAAGTCATAAGGAATAAAGAACATCAGATTCTCTATGTAGTTTGGCCTTGTATAACCACATACATGCATTAGACGGAAAGACATGCAGGGTGTCACTATTCTCTCATTTATGTTTTGGGGATTTTGGATTTTCATTTTTTTTCCTACTGAACTGGTGTTTCCAAAAGATATGCAAAAGCTACTATCATGGTAGAAACGTTTTCAAAGGTAGTGACACTGTTTTTGAAATTGAGATGTTTCAACTTCTTTATCCCATCTGAAGGTACTGACCTGGTAAACTAGAATATATTCTGCCATGAGTTAGATTAGCCCTGCCCTAAGGGCTCTGATGAAGCACCTTTGGCACTAACTACAGCCTCAAGTCTTTTGGAGTATAATGCTACAAGCTTGGCACACATTTTTTGGGGCAGTTTCTCCCATTCTTCATTGCAGAACCTCTCAAGCTCCATCAGGTTTGCTGTGAGTGTCGGTTCACAGCCATATTAAAATCTCTCCAGAGATGTTCAATTGGGTTCAAGTCTGGGCTCTGGCCACTCAAGGACATTCACAGAGTTGTCCTGTAGCCACTCCTTTGTTATCCTGGCTGTTTTGCTTACGGTTGTTGTTTTGTTGGAAGATGAACTTTCGCCCCAGTCTGAGGCCCAGAGAGCGAGAGTCCAGAGTTCATTCTTTGTTTCATCAGACCAGAGATTTTTATTTCTCGTGGTCTGAGAATCCTTCAGGAGCCATTTTGCAAACTACAGGCAGGCTGTCATGTGCCTTTTACTGAGGAGTGGCTTCCGTCTGGTCACTCTACCATACATACCTGATTGGTGGAGTGCTGCAGAGATGTTTGTTCTTCTGGAATGTTCTCCTCTCTCCACAGAGTGACCATCAGGTTCTTGGTCACCTCTCTGACTAAGGCCCTTCTCCCCGATTGCTCAGTACAGCCAGTTCTAGGAAGAGTCTTGGTGATTCCAAACTTTTTCCATTTAAGGATGATGGAGGCCACTGTGCTCATAGGAACATTCAATGCTGCAGAATTTTTTTCTGTACCCTTCCCCAGATCTCTGCCTTGATACAATCCTGTCTCGGAGGTCTGCAGATAATTCCTTGGACTTCATGGCTTTGCTTGTGCTCTGAAATCACTGTTAACTGTGGGACCTTATAGGTGTATGCTCTTCATGTCCAATCAACTGGATTTACCACAGACTGAGTCCAATCAAGTTTTTTTTTAATACATTTTTTCTAAAATTCGCAAAGAATTCAAACGCAAATGCTAAATTTAGAATTATTCACTTCATTGTCGGGTTTTTTGTGGCCCTCTGCTCCGTACAAGTTTAAAAACGCGGCCCTCTGTGAAAAAAGTTGGGACACCCCTGTCTTACGGCATTCGTGGCCACTGCCTTGGAGTCATTGTCAAATTATCTACATCCTTTATCCTTGTAAAAATTTATTTGATTTGCTAATCAATCAATAGCTCGAACTATCACGTAAAAACATTATACTATCATACTGTTATACATAAGCTTATATATTGTTGAAGAAATGAAATCAGTTATTCAATGCATGATATAAAGTAAACTATAAAAACAATCTCTACACAACTGCTCATGTTATGTTTTTATCTCAGTACATAAATGATAGTGAGTATGAGTAGCACAGTGGTCTTTGCTGTAAAGATCACCTTATCCTCTGTCTGAAGTGCATCCGTCTCCTTGGTGCTTGGGCCGATAAACTTTTGATTTGAAGGGTGTCCTGTCTGCACGCGCGTGTCTTCCTCCGCCGCTCCTGATTTGAAATATAGCCTTACATAATGAGGGAGAAAAACAGAGCGCGATTGCACCCCTGAGCCAGTGTCAGCTTCATCAATCACTTTTAACACAGCCGGCCGTGCTTGTTCCACGTACTTCACATTCGACGCACCTTACCGCCTCTGCAATGTGACAGCAACATAATTCATACGGGCTCCGAAAGACGGCTTCTCCTCGCAGACACTGTTTAGATGCAGGACAGTGTGTTGTGGATGTGATGGTATCAATGAGGTTTTTATTGATTTTAATGTGGTCGCTTTCAACTGTATTTTGTCAAGCACTAATTTAAGTTAGGTAAATGTTTTGATGGAGGCCCGCAACCTGCCAGTCCCCATGCTATGAATGGAATGTTCCACAGAATGGCATTAATATATATTTCATTAGTGTGTGTGTTTTTAGTACTAAAATAGTATGTTAAAATGTTAATTTCAAACACATTAGAAATAAGTTGACAACAAAGGCCTGTAAATTACACTGAACGCCACAATTTTCTCTCATACAGTAAATCATTTAACAAGCTGGACACAAAGAAACAAGACCACACTGCTGCCCATGAAAACACGAAAAAAAAACATACCACTCATATTATTATTCTAACATTTTGAAAAAAACATGATTTTTAAAATTGGGTAACTTAATCATCTAGTTAGACAAAATTCTGGTCTATAAAACCCTTCATAGTCTGGCCCCACCCCCATTGAATAAGCTCATACAATTAAACTACAAGTACTTGGGCATCCGGGAGAGGAGACTGCAAAATCCCATTTAGAGAGACTTCGTTTGGACAGTCTGCTTTTTCAGTCTGCGCCATGCACTCATGGAATCTGGTCTCTATGGATCTGAGGAACATGACATCCTTTCATACTTACTCACTCTGGCACATTGACATGTTGGACAAAACACATGTTAGTTAACAATGCACTGTCCCATACTAAATAAAATAAACATAAGCATAAAAATGTATTTAAAATATGCATTCTTAATGTGACTGAGCTAGCTGCTCTACAGATCTGATCTGTAACTTTGCCTGGTGGCACCCGTTGTTTGTCTCCATGGAGATAGATGCCACACTATGGAACATGCCAGGCAAAACAATAACATCTCCATGGAAACAAACAGATGGCCGAACTCCACCAGGAAAGTTGCATCTCCTACTGTGGTCACTGACCACCAATGGTGCACTGGAGCCTTTGGCCGGACTTTATAACAGGGCATTTAAACTTCACTGTAGATTTCCTGGCTGGTCAACCATTGCACAGTGGTTTCCAGGTGAAATGCACTAAACCAATATAAAGAGCATGTCACCATGTGTTCCTTGCTCTGGCAGCTTTATTATCATCAATGACCACACATCTGAACACTAGATTGAGCTCACAGGAGCAGCTCCTGGTGCATTTGGAGACACCTTTGGGCAGAGATCTTTCTTCCTTCATTTCTTCTTCTACACCAGGCTCTGAAATGATATCCTCTTTTATTTGAGGCAAAAATAAAAATAAAAATAAAAAAAATAAATAGTAACTGAAAATTGAAAAGAAAGAAAACTGAAAAGTTTTTCTTTCTTTCTATAAAACAGTAATTATTTCGTGGATGTTGGTGAATTTGTTGTGATTTTATTTGTTTGTTATATCCTACTGACTAACACTGATTTTGTATAATATGGGCACAAACAATGTTGCCATATGCCAATGGCATAATAACAATACAGCTTACTGTAACCATTACTGTATTTTGGGGGTGAATACAGAATGTAATACGCCAGTCTGTCCAGCTTCCATCTACCACACAAAAGTTACAAAGTGCACCCTTAATCTTACATTATGATTGTAGGCTACTTCTCTTCAAGATTCAAATGAGGTAATTGTTTATTATAAGAACACTTGTGTCATAGTTGTGTTTAACCTGTTGTTCACATGCTGCTGATGACTTCGTCCAAATCCTGTGTCAGTGTTTGTCAGTGGAGCCTCTCTGTGCTCTCCCGACACTGGACTGTGTGGACAGAAAAACTAAAGTCTGAAACTTTAGTCAGGACAACTGGCCTCAAGTTTTATGTTGCTTCTAAAATAATTCTACAGAAATGTGAAGAGGAATGGTTTGCGGTCATTTGCGTTATTAAATCTAGAGAGTATCAGCTGTTTGGGTTTGTAACTCTGTGAATAAGAGGCTGGTTCCAGAGATTTTTTATATGCTGTTAATAATCAGGCGGATCAGCCAGTGGTCTCTTGCTGCAGCATCATATTCTGCAGTTTTTGACTCAAGTGCAGAGATTGTTGTAGTCTATCTTTACTTATTTATTGCAGATAAACATATTTTTCTCTCATTCCTTTTAGGTTTGATACAGACTGAATGTCATGCTGCATAATCTGAACGAACACAAACGGAAAATCAAACTGTTTTTAAATCCAATCAGAGAAAAGCACTGACTTCTTTCCCATCCTCAAATACACAAAGCTTTTCTATGTGCATCGCCATGTTTGTTTATGTTTGTCCTTTTGACTTCCCCCCCCAAACTACAGTGTGGTTGGTCAGGCCCACAGGGGTTGGGCTCAAACCGAGATTTGTGAAACAAATATCGCGAGGACTCATCTGGCCCGAGCCCGGTTACAGAGGAGAGGCCGTAAGAGGGACTATCGCCCAGAGGGTGCTGACTCACTTTGAACCCACGAACCGATTGACCAAAAAAATATTGGATAAGAGAGAACAGAAGAGAACACAGACACGGGTCAGAACGAAACAGCAAAAGCAGATATGAATAAAAAGGAATAATTCCTCACCAAACGCTGATTTGATTGAATGACAAACTGCCATACTTTCCAGTGATGATAACTTTATTTGTTGAGCCGACAGAAGAAAGAGTATATTTCAAGTACGATTTAGATTTTAAATAGGAAAACATTAGTTATGTTTGGGGGACGTCAGCTGTTCAAGTAGCAGACTCCCGAGAGCTGGGCCCTTGCCATGGAAACACAATCCACCATTATCAGAAGCGGCCCACAACAGTCCAAAAGTGTCTGGTCTGGGGGACCTGTCTAGTGGAAAAAAGGCTATAAAGTATACCTTACCTTAACAGCAGAATTAGGGCTGAACTGGGACTAGAACTTGACCAAACAATGTCTAAATTAGGACTACACAGGGCTCAAAACAGGACGTACCCTTAGTTGCACATACAACTGGTGGAAATACAGAGGTCATAAAGCCACAAGTTCAAAAAGGAAGTTGAAGGAAGCCATCAATGCAGCATCAAAATAACATTTTGAGTTACCTTCAGTAAGTTGTGTCTCCAGCGACACATTTGACTTTTTAATTTTATAAATTGTATTCTTTTAGAACATAAAACAACAAAAACAATATCAGGTAGGACCAGAGGGGAAACATGAAATTAGAAATCCAAAGAAAAGAAGGTTAAAGCACATTAAGTACAAAATAGGAGTCCATTGTTTGTCAAATGTTTCCATTTTACTTGTTAAACCTTGATGAACAGTCACCAAACTTTTAGCATTTTATGGATTTTATACATCATTTAATTTATCTTTTCCTATTCAAACTAAAAGCTGTGACTGCTCACAAGTTCTATTCTGCATGTTTTTCAAAAAACATGTTTATTTTTATTTGATGAATTATGCCTTGTTTTTTGTTTTGGTAGCAGATAGTTTAACATGGTGAAACATGAATAAATTCAGTTCTGAACAGTATTGTCAGTCATTCATGACTAGTTTGAATGAAAGATGTCCCAGGACCGCAGTGGCCCTCGGTAAGTCTGCTCCCTTTCCCTCTGAGCTCCGCAGGCGTCCTCTGGAGGCGGGCAGGGGCAGGACCATGTCAAAGTCCACGTGCCGTGCTGAGGAGGCGGGGCTTGGAGGCGGCCTGCTTGTCACATGCACAAAGCGTGCCGCAAGCTTATGGGTGCTGATTCTACCAAGAGACACACTACTACAACCAGGGATACAAGTATTCAAGTTATAGCACCAGGAGCACACACACACACACACACACACACACACACACACACACACACACACACTATATATATACCCCCCAACTTTCAGTCACGTTTGCTTACCTAATAATTAAGAACATACCATGAAATATTGGATATAATGGTCTCAATGAGGCCAAAAATACAATAAAAGATGTATTTTAGATTGTGCGCATGATGCAACAGTGTGTCACAAGGACGCATCTGGGCCATTTGGTCAGTCTGCTGCAGTTTACAGCAAAAGCCATTCTGTGGGCCGGTTATATAATTCCTTCCACACGTCAGTAGACAATATTCAGAGGTAATGAACTGTTTAACCAGGTTGCATAATGACAAAGTGTTCGTGCAGCACAGTCAAAGCGCTCAGAGTCGATCAACATGGATTACTTTTAGGCCTCTATCTAGTCTTCGACTATTGACAACCTCTCCCTCTTCACTTGTGTTGAGTGGGGCTCTCACTAGCGCTGCCAGTGGACAATCAGACATACACACCCACCTCCAGACACTCGCATTTCTCATTTCTTACTTCTAGTTTAATTTAGATAGCAAGAGGCAGTGTTTGGAGCGCGGGCTTTGCGTAGAAAACAGCTCAAAGTCTTGGCGCTTTAAGCGAAGATTCAAGCCGAAAGATTCAACATGGAGTCTCCACCAGATCCTGCGAGCGACCCGAGCAACGGCGCCTCCGAGCCGGCTACCCCGCTCAGGGAAACCCCGGTAAACCTCGAGACGCTCCGGAAAGCGGACCATCCAGCACCGGTTCGAAGGCAAACGTGCTCCAGCACCAACAGAGGTAAGCGGCACTGGATTAGCTCTTTACGCGTCAAAAGAACTGACAATACCAGAGCATTTTCTCCTAAAAACTTCAAACGAAAGGATCCGCTCCCCCGTGCCTCCTGCTAACAGCCGAGTATTCAGATCCACGGTGCTGTACAGTCTTGTCTCTTACGTGATAAATGTCAGTGTTTTACGCGTTTGTGATCAGTGGCTGTGTTATAGCCTCGTGTTTACAGACAAGCTCACATCAGAGGGGAGTGATACGGTCGCATATTAAGCTGCTGTCAGTGGGCGAATTCATAAATCAATTGAACTTCAAACGCGTGCGGACCTTGCCTTGCGCGCATTCAGCCGTTTGCTCCCGGTGTCAAAGTGTCAGAAGTTTACGCACTACTTTATCGATCGGTCTCCGGGTTTGGAGGCAGACACGCGGCGGCGGCGGGGCAGGGGGAGGTGTGTGTGTGTGTGTGTGGGGGGGCGCACGCGTCCTCCTCCGCTTCTCTGACAATCTCACGGCTTTTTGATTTGATTTTCACGCCGCGCGCCTCGTTATGCGAAGAACGCCGTACGAGCGTTCAGCAGCGCGCGTTTGTTCCCACCGACACCGCGCCAGTGCTTCGTTTATACGCGCCGCGAACGCACCACGGCGGACACTTGAATGCCACACGATGATGCCTCCGTGGTCACCGAGTGCGTCTGGGTGCTTTTCCATGTGGATTTTGCTGTGGTCCCGTCCATGTTGTACAGTACCGACAGGCTGTAACCACACCCCCTTACTGTCTCGCTGGAACTTCAATGGAGAGTGTGACTTCTGCCT
Source organism: Chaenogobius annularis (assembly GCA_015082035.1). Classification (NCBI taxonomy): domain Eukaryota; kingdom Metazoa; phylum Chordata; class Actinopteri; order Gobiiformes; family Gobiidae; genus Chaenogobius; species Chaenogobius annularis. Next base: position 442,601 of record BJKM01000110.1, on the reverse strand, counting down.
TTTTATTCCTCGCACTAAAGACTAAACGAGACAATAAGCCAGACAATACCTAATGTATACATGCATTTCCTTCACAATTGGTTCTGACGCGCGTCCCCGTCCCGGCCGTGCGCACACCGTGGGTATATTTAGACTGTGATATGGTGAATGTGGAATGTAAGCTGGTTATGTAACAGGTTTAGCCATAAACACAGGCGCGCAACTCCGAGAAGAAATCGCCATTACATCTATAAAAAAAAAGAAAAAAAAAAAGAAGAAGAAGAAAAGAAAATGTAATTAAAGTTGTCAGTGTGGTCCAGTCGTAGGCTCTATTCCCTCGGTGCAGAGCGGAGAGAAGGAGGCTCGATCCGTGGACGCGGCGCCGGTGGAGCTGTGTCTGAGAGGGAAAGTGTGAGCCCGAGCGTTGGCACGGCCCCGCGCTCTTACGTAACAGCGGGGCCGAAGACAGGTACGGGGAGGCTTCGTGGATTGATTTGACTTTTCACGAGTCTGACTTTGAGACACTCCTAACCTGCTGACCCATATTCACCCCACCCTGTATACACGGGATTAAAGTGCGTCTGGGAAAGAGCAGAGGAGAAGGCGGCATGACTCTGTTATGTAACGCTTGAACGGCTGAAAGAGGGGGAAAAAAATTAAAAAATGTTCAGGACACAACCACCGCCGAGGCAAACTTTTCACTGCAGACACTGATTCACAGGATCAGCCAAAACTGAGGAACAGACCCTTGAGTTTAAGTGACAAGAAGTTGTTGTTGTTGTTGTTATACTAGGCTACTACTACTATTTTAGTTTTCCTGAAACATTTGATCAAGTGACCTCTTCAATTTGAGACCCTTTCTTAAATTAGGAGATATATGAACTATTAAACCATTAAATATAGTAGTGAAACTACAGATTTTCAGTGCATTAGTTAAAATACATATCTTGTATTATCCCCAAATGGGCTGGATGAACTAGGACTTCATGTTTGATCAAGCTTTTAACCATGTTTTAATTGTTTTCCATTCTCATTTCCTCACTCTTGTATTTAGAGTGAGTCATGTAGTAATCTTTATTTTCCTTCATTCAAGATTCCCTTTTCTCTTAAAGTCCATGTTTTCAGCAACCCCTGGTACACACCCACTGCTCTTTCCTCACTTGACGATCCAAATGAGTTTTTTTTCCTAATCTGTGAAACGCGTAGGGTTTAGCGGTGTTGCGTAGCCATTTTTGCGTAACTAAATAAACAAATCCTCGGCTTGCTACCACGAACTGCAGCTGTGTAGTCGGGGCCGTCAGCCTGGTCCGGCAGCGTGGTCTTTGTTGAGGCGATGTTTGTGGCGACATATCGTTAAAAGAAAAGTGGAAAGCAGACTTGTCTCTATTGAGTCATGTTAGATCCATATTGCAATTTAAACTGTCCAAATGAAAAAATACTGATCAACGGATGTCATAGATTATAAAAGTATATCTTCTTAAAGTTCTTTGGCCTTTTCTTTCTTTATCCGTATAGTACTTTGTGTTTTAACCCTGAGTGATAAGGGCTCACTTCAGCAGATACTGGAGTGGCCAGTGCCCCTGAGGCTGTGGATATCATCAGACCAGAGAGAGCTGATGTCTTCATAAGACTTGCAGCCAGCTTTGCAAATTTGGACAATGAATATTAATAGCGCTTTGCTTATATAAGGTGATGCTCTCAGCAGCTGAACCACAGAAGCTGTTTCTCATCACAACATTGGCAGAATGTTTTGCTTGTTTAAAGCATTTGTCATTGGTTCCTGACGACATCGGCTATTATTAAAATCCAGTATATTATATGAAACATCAGTGGCATCAAGTATTTTGGTTTACCACAGTCACCGCAGTATTACCGTTGAATGTGAAAACAAAAACAATATTTTCTTTACTTCTCTTCTATAGAGTTTTGGTATGTAAATAGACAGATGGCGGGTTTAAAAAAAGGTCCTGTGTTTTGCCAGATTTTAAAGTGCGTCAGAATGTGTGATTGTACTGAAAAGTGCACTTCTATTTTTAATAGAATAAAAGACTAGTATGAAAATCTCTTGATGACATTTACATTACACATTTAGAACATTTTGAAAGCACATATTCTTATCGATTTATAAAATAGTTATACTGTATTACTCTCAGTGGTTCTATAAGTTGTCCGTCTGTGTTTCTCTGCGTGTATATGTCTGCGGGCCAGGGATTGCGTAAGGATGTAAAACATTAAAATTTTGAGGATTTCAGAAACGCGAGATAGAATGAAGTCTACACTGGCACATTTCTGTATTTATTTTAATTCAGCAGCTCAGTCTTTTTGTCTTGGATCCCCTATGTGGCACACTTAACAACCAGTTACCACGTTACTGTGACTGGAGCGGGAAATGTGGGCGAAGTAAACGAATACAAAAGCGTTATTTGCCTTTGCCTCGTATTTGCACTGTAAATGATTTCATCTATGCAGGGATTTCACCTGTTGTTTGAAGCTATTGTCTTCTTGCTGTATTTATTTTAGCGCAATGATTTTAAAGTTAAAGGATGAGTTTTCATATTTGACATTTCTATGATGTTTGACCAAAATTAAAACGTTGTCTATTTTGAAATGGTAGCGTAGCGACGGTAAAGTACAACTGTTCCACAGATCAAAGTCATCCTTGTTCCAATCAACTTCCAGTAATATAATTTTACTGATAATTATTGCGTCATTTGCTTGTGTGCACGTGTCAAAAACTAGAGGAATGACTTTATTGATTTTTTATTAATTAATATGGACACATTATTGAAAACTGTGGATGGGACGGCTGAAGGTTGTAATTTTACATTTCTTTATATTTCTTTGGCATTATTCCACAACTGAATGTTTGTTAGCGGGCTTAGGCCAGGGGTGTCCAAACCTTCGAAACATGTACGCAGCAGAGGGCCATAGCCTGGTGGTTAATACAGTCAATCATTCAAATATTGGCATTTAGAAAAAGTCTGAGCGAACCACTAAACCTTAATTCAGACTTGGAACTGGAGATGGACCCGACATATCAATTCACAATCACTTTTTAGCGTATCGGCTATAGGCCTTAAATCATTAGGTTTGAACCAACCTGCCTAAAGAAAACACAAAGCTTTATCACTTTAGTGCGGAAAGGGAACTGCACAAAACGGGGCAACACGTCGGCTCAAAAATATTGGCCATGGGTTTCTCTGGATTCTGAACAATCGATATCGGCACTGGCCATGAATAAAAAACATATCCATCGATCTCTACTTGGAACCAAAGTAAAAGGTCCGTCTCATACAAAGACGTGGAAATACTGAGGCTATGATGGTGGAGGTTTTCTGAACTTGCAGTAAAAATATAATATTTGGGCTAAGTCACCAGGGATTTGGCCCCCCTGCCACAGTTTGGACATGCCTGGTTTAGGCTAATGGATTTACAGGAAGTTGAGTAAATTAAATGCAGTTATTTTTTTGTCACATACCAATTTTGAAGTTGACTTTGAACTAAATAAAGCATTTGATTAAAAAGGAATTGGTATCATATTGAACAACTGAACATTTTTCTTTTTTATTCACTCTAAAAGTTTGTGAAATGTAACTTCGGAGCCAAAGTGAAGTCACCAGTGGTTTAACTGGGTCTGGCTCTGTATCTCCTGTGTCTCTGGAGGTGATTCTGAGCTCAGATCTGAGGCCCATCTACAGAAGTGTGCACAAAAATGTGAATATTAATACCACTAATACTCCAGATGCACCATTGGAGGCAGTTAAAGGCGTCTAAATTTAATGTGGTACAGACTGACCGCAGCACATGACAGAAGGGGGCCCTCGGAGGCGGCCCTCAGACGGAGCAGAGAGAAAAGTGTCTGGAGGTGTGACACAACTGCAGCCAGGCCCACCACGTTTCAAAAGAAGCCCCAAATATGTTTCAAACTTTGATTCGAGTTTTCTCTAACTTCTGTGTGCTTTAATACTAACGGCTCAAATAGTCAATATAGTGATATCGGCTACAAAACAATCAAGGGCTGCGCAATATATGTCGCTGTCAAATCAAAATTGCAACGTGAACTGGCGCTATTATCGACAAGAATACTGTTTTTGTTAACGGAGCATTTTGCTGTCTTTTCATGGAGAACACGTGCTAATCCTGCCCTCTGCAAACAACTTCTAAAATGTCAAATGTGTCTTTTAAAAATTGTTCATGCACCTAGATGTGTTTAAATAGTTGCAATCAGTAAAGTAAACTAAGGAAAAGTGGATTTATTTTTTTTTCCCTCCCAAAATTGTGCAGCCCGAGCTGGATAGGTAGAAACTGAATGTATCACAATAAATACCTGCCATTTTATATGAACAAAGATTGGTGTAGTCAGGTATTTCTTAATGTATTGCTAATTTTGCTCTGTCCTGGTTAAGTTTTTGTTAAGTTTTGATATGGCACTTTTTAAGGTTGCTATAACAACGTACTAAAGAGCTGCATTTTGGTTAAAAAAGACAAATAGATAAGATTTATATGACGAACAATGAAGACATTTTCCTTTTAATTGCATTGGACAATCAGTTATAATTATTGCAGACACAAGATTATTCTAATAGCAAAGTAAGTTTTCAAATATAAAATATTCTATTTGTGTGCAGTCTGTCTCTGTGGCTTGAGCGGCTGGGACTAAACTTGGCTACGCTTAACCCTGTTGGACTTTTAGTGAGATTTACAAACTGACCCATCTCTTTAGACCAGCAATTAGAAAATGCATTCACACCTGGAGCAGAAATATGAGACCACGCTTTGATGTTAATAATAGCTCATGAAACGAACTGAATATTTGTAAGGGAATAAAAAGCTCACCCTAACACCACAAATAAAGAGGCAAAGATAAGAATCAGGGCCCTGCAGGTACAGTCCTTTTAATCGCATTAGCTCCACTCTCAGCTCAATGCTCTTCCACACAAGCCGCTGACTTCAACAGAGCCAGACTGTTTTAGGGCTGGGACAATACACAGTTGTCACAAATGCTATCCGGAGATATAGAATTAATAAATCCTTTTAGATGTTAGACATTGTATTTAAGTTAATTCAATAAAGTTGTTTGGTAACAATTAGGCTTTATGGAGATATGCAGCAAGCTGGACTGTCGCGAGGTTTCAAACTCACAAGAATCCATCTTGTACGGCTCCTGTGGATCCATTTGAGTCCACACTTCTTTTGGTGCAGGGCTGGAAGCGTGTCCTTTTCAAACGAAAATATTTGACTGATAATTGCTACTAAAGTAGCAAGGACAAAAGACTGTATGATGCAACACATTTATTTAGCCGAAAACCTCCTGATTTGCTTTATTAGATTACGTCTAAAACTCATCGGAAAGTCCCTCCTCTGCATGAATGACTCCGAAGTGTGCCATTCCAGATCGATATTACAGAACCTTTAGCGCCGTAATACAAGTCTGGCTTTTGCCAGGTTGATGCAGGTACATGTTTGCCGACTTGTGGGTGGTAACTCTGTGTGTCACGGCTGTTCTGACGTATTGAAGTCCATCTTTTATTATTTTAGCTTTATTTTAACTCCTTTACTCCAGTGAATGACAATGCTATTTTGTGTGCAAATCTATAGTATTTAACAAAGCCTGAATAATGCATAATGAACCTTTTGATATGCATAAGGAATGTTCAGTACCACAAGTTTACATTTTGCCTGTTATCTCCTTCTTTGAGAACTCATGGAGCTGTCTTCTTTAATAATCTTGAAGCGACAACAATAATATACAAACTCTGAGGATGGCACAGACCAATTGACGTCCATTATGTGCATCTCTCTAATGTTCCTGTCAAAGCCAATTGTATCATTAGCTTGAATCTTTTGGAACAAGACTCCGAAAGGGGCTGATGAAGTGTTAGAGTGAATGTTGTTTTTGTTTATTTAATGCTTTCTTAAAATATATTTCCACACACATTTTAGCATTACAAATATTGTCTTATTTTTATTCCCTGGATAACAAAAAAAATATATATACTTTTTGTTTTAATTCTTCCTGTAAAGACTGTTGCTGTTCAGTAAGAAGTCTTGACTGAGGCGTTTGTGTAGTTGAATCTATGGGCTGGTATAGCTCCAATACTACATGTGATAGGGATGACATGGAGTAAGAAAAGTATTTGTTAATATTTGGCGATAACCATACATTTATTACGATTTGTTTTCCTCTTTTTAAAAAAAATCTATCTCAATTTTCTATTCTATTTTACTATTTTCTTACCAAAAGCAATTAAGATTGATATAAATGTTGATTAGGGCTATGATAGACTTTGACAGTGCTATTTACCTGAAAAATAGCCAAAATTATTTCCTCCAAAGTCGGAACCAACATATTATTGACAATTGGAAATTAATTTGGCTCAAATTTGATGAATTGTCTATCCCTTGCATGTCTGTTTATTCGCACTATGCTCAATAAAAGCATAAAAATTAATAAATAAATAAAAGAAATCCAAAATAGTGACTCATATTCATGGTTTTGTAAGAAAAATATGCCATGAATTTCGTGCCGTATCATCGACACTAGTTTGATCAACGCTCCGTATTGATCTGTAGATAAATTGTAGCTTTATTAGTCCAAGTCGGGATGTGGAGTCAAACAGGGCTCTCCTATTCTTCTGTGTCTGGATCTGGCCCGGTGCCACGCTGTTTTCAGATCCACTTCATCTCTGTCAGGAGGCAGCTGGAAATTCTACATCCTTCTAATTGGACAAAGTGCCTTTCAAACTCGCAGCCATCATTTAATGTATCCACAGACCAGGTGTCAACAGGTGTCGGCGGAAACACTTGTCCTCCTTTTCTTGAATTATCTTGCTTTATTTTTCTACACAGGCTCCTTTGCAGCTGAATTCCCTGTTGTGGAGATGCCCACGGCTTAAGAAAACCTTGTCCAATAGATTAATTACAAGAATCTGCTCTTGTTATTTTGACTTTGGGGCTTTGAGGACATTCACACTCTTCCAGTTCAGATTTATTTGTGCTTAATTAAATTATACCTGTCAGGCCTCTCTTGTGGTCCGGCAGCGGGAGCATGGGAGGGCCGCTGTAGCTGTTGCTGGAGGCGGCTGCAAAGTGTGGTACAAGTGAAAACAGCTTCACAGCGAAAGAGCCGCGCTGTTGTTTTGTCTGTTCGAATCGGATAAAAGTTAGTCATGAATTTTGAATGAGCCGATGGAGTTGGAGAGGCTCGTGATTGAAGACCGACCAAAAAGAGCTTGGAAATAGTACATGTATCATAGAATACACAGGCAAGTTGTACTTCCAGATTATAATAGTTATTCAATTCTTTAATTTGGCCTCCAAGAAATGTTGAATGTGGTTTGGGATTCATTTAATTGCATTGAAATGATGGCGTAGGAAACAAAAAAATCCTGATTTAGTTGAAGGTATACCATGTGACCATGCTTGTCTCAATGACCATGTTGTTGATTTGTCTGGAATTTAACATTATTAAAGTTTCAGGTCAGATCTGTGGAGGCTTAAAACACCCGTAATTAATACAAGATAGATACACTTAATGCCATATCATGGAACATTCCAAGTAAAGCAATAACTTCTTCATGGAGACAGAGAAGGCAGATAGAAAAGGGCCATATTGCGCCTTTAACTTTGTACAATGACGATGAAAAAATACCTTCTGAATAAAGGCACAATTTGAATTGATGTAATTTGCAATGAACATTTGTTATGTTGTCTTATGGAAACCAACTATTCTATGTATAAAACATGCTAATAATAGTTTAGACATCTATGAAACTTGTTTTGAAATGCACATAATAATTAAAAGTTAACTTGTAGTTTGTAATATCCAAGTACTTTCTCCTATTCTGTGTTTAAAATGTGCACAGTGAACTGAATCTTTATTTAACGCTTCCCTCAAAGGTACTGCGCGGGTTAAAAACACTTTTCCTTTTTTTACGATTTATGTTTTAAGCATAAGACAACAAAAACAAACATAAAAAAAAAAACGAAATAAAATAAAAACAGTTTTTCATGTTGCGGAGGGAGGGGGGAAGCGTTCTACTACAGACGCCTGTGGGTCATGCAGACTTGAAGATAGCACGAGGGAATGAGTGCACAGCAAATCAAATGAAATCTAAGCTTCTTTTTTTAGTGGCAGTTTTGTTAGATATTTAATAGAAGGCTCTGTAAATTGTGAATATGCTCAGACCAAGTCATTTTATTTTATGTGTAAATTCTAAATTTTATGCATGGCCTTTTTGATATATTTTGCTACTATTATTATTATTATTATTATTATTCATTGTTGTATGTTGCACCTTAATGCCAAAACAAGTTCCTAGTTTGTGAATTCTGTTCACTGACAATGGCAATAAACCCCTTTCTGATTCTGGTCTTGTCTTCCATTAAGTAACTAAAACCTCATGCCTTTTCCTTTCTGCTTGTTGTCAGCGCAGATGTATTTCCTCGCGCTGGTCTGACTGTGAACAGAGCAGAGAGGACAGGCGAGATTGATGGTGCTGTGCTTCATCAGACAGATAACACCTGATTCTCCCTTCAGGGGGTTAGTCTACCCCACCGCCGAACACACCCTCTGCCACTGTGCCACTGTGCCACTGTGCCACTGTACGAGGAGGTGAACCGTTCCATACTCGATGCACATGCAGGGCCACATTGGGAGGGCCACAGGGAGGATTGGAGTGCAGTAGCCCAGAGCGCTGCGCAGCACTGATCCATGTAACGGCCCCACCTGGGACAATCCCACAGGCAGACACACGAGGAGCGAGGCGAGACCGAAACACACATGCCTCTGTAAACAGCGAGGACAAAGACCGTAAACTAGTCCCACAGGCATCAAAAGAATCATTAAAGTGAAATGATTTCATTATGCTGAGGCAAACGCAGAGTTAAGTGTCTCCTGTGAGTGTGAGGCAGTGGTAAACTCGGAGTAGAGCTGCTGCTCCTTTTGATGTGATGTGATTTATGAACTGTTTTATGGATACAAATCAAAGGTTTATTCTTGTTTGACCTTGTTCTTGTTAATAATGCCACTGTCTTTGTAAATAAATAAATAAATTAACAATCAAAATACTATTACAATTATTTTAAAGTTGACTATTAGACTAGTAGTAGTAGTTGATTATTCAGAATAATTGTTGCAGCTCTAGACAGCAGTCTTGTGGAAAAAGCTTGTTCACAAATTGTATAGGTTTGTAGTCGTGGCCACAGAATTGTTGGTTGGCAAAACTGTGGGTGCTGCATGCCACGCTGAGCACCCAGTCTATGAGCACCCAGTGGATTTTTTTCTCCAATCACATGTATGGCTCAATGAAATAGTTAGCAGATACGATGAACCAAAGTGTCTTTCATTCCCTCCACTGACACAACTCTGCGCTGACCTGTCAATCATCGCAACTACTACTGTGAGCACAATCTGAAACAACTGTGTTCCCCCGGTGGAAGGGAAATGGACTGGCTTAGCCAAGCCCTGGGCAAAGCAGGATATCAGAAACAAAATGTTAAAAAAAGTAAACTGCAAGACTGCTCAGCATTGTTTTGAGGCGGCTGACCCCAGAGACGGGAGATCAGGATGTGAGCTGGTCAAGTACGGCTCTCCTGTTTATTTCTGCTGTAAAACAGACTGAGAATAAATCATGCTTTTACTCAGAACCAGCCTCACTGTGTGGTGAGTGCCCGGCTGTGCGCAGGCTTCAGGAGACTGGAGCAAAGAGCAAGAGATGGAACAGGTGAGGTGAGAGCATGTCTGTGAGATATGCACTAGATTGGGATGAATTAGAAAAAATGAAAAATATTCTGATTTATTATATCTATATATACATATATATATTTTGGAGCCTTCCTGTGTAGTGTTTGCATGCTCTCCTCATGTCTTCGTAGGTTTCCACCGGGTAATCTGGTTTCCCCTACCACTATGTACAACAGGCTTCTCTCCTCAGGGGGGCCTAATAACATCAGCCTGCCCATGTACTACAGGTGGAAATTAGCACTTGAGCTACAACCTGATACAATGCATTGCTCCTGATAATGTTAATGTATAAATGTTAATTGTGCAATGTCCCCGTCTCACAAAAAAAAGAAAAAAAAAAGAACTATTTATTTATTTATTTATTTATTTATTTACAGACTAATCATATAGAAGCATGGCTAGGTTTACATAACAAAATATTCATTGGCATAAGGTCCACTATTATCTGTCGGAGCTTAAAATAAAAACAGCTACAGCGTTTGGAAATTGGCATTGTCTTCCGTCATCTGCTGTGCACCATATGGACAGTAGAGCCGGATTATTGCTTGCCTTTTATACACTTACATAATTTTGTATAATTTAACAGCTTTCATCTGACAGTGTGAATCAGAGGTGCGTGGCGCTGCACTCTCACACATATTATAATAATCAACAGATATAGGATTTATATTGGACAAGGTGTGGGGCATGGCCTAACCGTGTGGGAGGCAGATGGTGAAAGGAAAGTGTATAATAGATCTCCATATTAAGAGTAGCACATGCTGGGAGTGTCACTGGACGGGACCCAGCGGAGGGAGAGGGAAGCAGTGACCTTCTGTCCTGTCATTTACCCCCTTGTGCCCCCCATACTGCTCTCAAATTACTTTGTTATAGCCAATTAAAGCGGCCGGCTGTGTATGAAGCGGTTTGCCATTTCTCGCTCACCTGGCCCTGTGTGACACAATCGCTCCGTCACCACGAGAGAAGAGGGCATGGCACAGTGCCACCTCCTGCTCCACTGCGCTCCACACAGCAGTCATCCTTCACACTGTTTACAGGCGGCTCTGGCTCCCTCCACAGCCCGCTCATACGGATGTACAATTGTAAAACTATACAATTCTAATACCTGCTTCTAGCAGGTAAACTTGGAGATTTGTAAAGTATTTTGCGAGTTTTGCAAGTTGTTAAGTCTCTTGTAGTTTACTTGTTGTTTCCACTCCAAAAAAAAACAACTGGAGTTGTGTTTCTTCCTTTCTTTTGCATATATTTATCAATGGCCATCCCTACAAACGCCCTTGTGTTGACCGCATGTGCTTTGGTTCAATATTTCCATCAGCTATTGATTGACTAGAACAGTGTTATGTAAGACTTATTATGTATGTATTTTTCAATTAACTGTATTTCTATACAAGCTGAGTTCACCCCACTGTGTTGATTATAAACTGAGATTCATTTACCTTATCCAAAGACTTACATGGCTCAACAGTTCAGCTTGGCCCGTGATGAGAGCGTTTTGGAGAGGCTTGTTCAGCAGCCGCACGAGTTCCCAGCTTCTGCTCCAGACCGCCACGAGGCGTGCCAAAGGGACAGTTGGACTTGGACTAGACCTGCGACACCACACTTTCTCCTCTACTTTCTCATCCCCCCGGAGGTTACCCCTGTCTCCACCCTACCTCGGCCCACCCCCCGCCTCATCAGCACCAGCTAATGGAAGCCTCTCTGAAGGCTTTGGGTCCGTTTGAGGAGGGTTTACTTGCCTCCTGCTCAGCTTGGCACATCAACAGCCTTTGCTTCATTGCCCACAGGATTGAGGCCAAGGGGCTGAAACGTCTGTCATTTGTTGTACCCTCAAATAAAGACTGCACAAAAACACATAGTTATTGCTGATGTCTGGAAGCGTCTGGGGAAAATTGGTCATAATTTAAAAATGCAATAGCAAAACTACTGAGCTCGCTGGAAGTATTGACATACGCAAATGTGACAAGCTGCAGTTTCCTTTCTGCTCTGCATCAGTGTGAGTTGCAGTCCATCATGTTGTCATCAAAGCTCTGTACACACTCTTGTTTTATTGAACAGACAGTGTTATTCAGGAGCCTGGCTGCTATAAGTATTTATGCATGTAACTTCTGTGGAGAGAATGCATATAGATGCAGACGGCATCCGATGGAATGTCCGACAAGGGAAGGTTGGAACACCTCCGAAATCAAACCATTCATTTTTATGGAGCTGCTCTATCAACTACTTTTCAACAGCTATAGGCGCAATTGTGGACTTTAGGGTATATATTGTACCCAAAACATATGCAAAAACATGATGAAGTTCAAAGTGGCACAATGGTCAACTCCTTGGAGCCTGGCATACGTGTGCTGCGTCTTAACCACTCGACCGGGTACAGTACAGTGCAGTACAGCTGTGTAACCGGGCAAATGTCCTTTTTTCTTGGAGCTGAAATGTGTACATTCGAAAAATATGATGTTATAGTCCACATTGAATGCTAATAATAATAGTAATAAAAATAATAATAATAATTATGCAATAGTCTTATCCAGATGCTCATAGTTGCCTAACATTTTGCAGTATTTATACTCCATATTCAGTGATGGTTAAGTTTCTTCAGCAAGGGTAGACTGCCAGCCGTGCTTCTGTCAATCTGCGCTGATGCCCTCTCCTTCCCCTATTGTTTTGACACTTAACACATCCCATTCATGTAGGCAAGGTGGGTGAGATCAAACTACCGGACCCTCGTTTTTGGAGATGAACTGTCACGTAGGAGAAATCAAAATTATTCAAAATGCAAAACTGCTCAAAAAAATACTTGAAATTGAAAACATTGTCAAAATAATTCAGGGATAAAATGCACAATCAAGTAATTTACAGGCAACAGGACAAGACAAAGACAACGGACCAACAAAACACAAGGTGAAACTTGGGGATTAAACACACTATTAGACACATCAGGTGAGACACATCAGGACAAGCGAGAGACAGGAAGTTGAACTGAAAAACAAGCACTCAACAGACATGTCAAAATAAAACACCAAGGACATGAACAGGGTAAAAAACACAGAAAATAAAGAACCAAAAACGGGATCCATGACAGTAACGCTCTAACTCCAGAGACTGTGCCGCTCACCCCTTCTTCACACATTTGTTATTTCATTGAATTAATGAAATCTAATAAAATATAATGCGTTTCAAAAAAACGCATACGGTTAAACAATTGGCTTCTGTTTTGTATGTGTTATTTTTATCCAGATGGAGCTCTTCAGACTATTTTTAGTTCAAAGTGTAACATGCTTTTCTCTAAAGTTACTGTAGTTGCTCACTGATTCACAGCCCTCAATATAGCAACTGAGAGAGGGTTTTCTCCCAGATTTTCTTGACCCGACATCTTCTCCTGAGTAGCACAAACTGTTGTGCAAAGAAAGAGCAGGCCATATTTTCAGTCTTTCTAGCTGTCATATTACGTGTGCCGCACACTTGCCCGTGACCCCTCCCCCTGAGGGTTGACCATGCCCCCTCCCTTCTGCACTCTTGATTTGAAAGTTACACTTGTCCTTGGAAATCTCCTCTGTAACTTCTTGCTTGTCTCTTTCTTGTTCCACTCACTGTCTTGCACCCACTTAGTTCCACGTGCAGTCTCCCACTCGAAACTGGGCCGAAGGTCAAAACGGTGAGCTTGATGTAAGAGGCCGACGTGCCTCCACCGAGCACCCTGTCAACTCCAAACAATAGCTTCTGTGGTGCTGTATAAAGAATGTGTGCATATTCCCAGGGAAATGCCCTCTTCTAGACGCTCCCAAAAGAGATGGAAGCACTTGTCTGCATACATTTTAACTGGCCTCGCAGAAAATGGAGATTGTAACGTGTGCAAATAAATGATTTCACCTGGGACCCTGAGAGAGAGTTCAATTTGCTCGGGCCTTTCTTCTGCTGGTACTTGAATTGGTCATTAGGTGTGACAGCAGTCTGTGCGGAGCCCTTTTATTTAGCCTTGTTCCTTATGTAAATGTGAATGTAGGCTGTTGGGCAGCAGAGGGAACAGATGCTGCACGTTGCATAAGAGGCTCTGTGGTGTTTTATAGAGATGACCAAACCTTTGCGTTTCTGGCATTACTTAACTTTTGTTAGGTAAGACTTAAGTTTTGAGCTCGCAAGAAAGAACTGCCAGGTCCATTTAATTCAGTTTATGGCCATAAAAAAATAAGTTTCTTCTGTATTTGAAACGACTATGGAGTGAATTCTTCTTCATCATTGAGTCACATGTGCTCGATCTTAATTTAAAGCTCTTGTAATTGTAAGACCATTTCTAATTGGAGACTGATATGGTCATTTTTTGGAACTGTTTGTGTTTAGGCTCCACACAATCTGTGTGTGGGGCTGAGAGGACATTAGGTTCATTACCCAAATGGCCTGGCATTAACTCTGATGTTCATACATATTTTGAGTACTTGATTTTCAAATCGTTACAGGCTCTCGCAAACCTGGGTTTAGGAAAACAATAGTATATTTTTCCATTTAGCTCTGTAAACCTCAGTAGAACTGAACATAAAACTGTGATGCACTATAAGCTCAAACAAACAAATGAATGGAATTAACTATAAAACACAAAATTATTTCTGAATTTTTGTTACTGCTTATTAATTAATTATTAGGAATTAATTACTGTGACTTAAACTAAATTATAAATCTTTCCCAGTACTGCCCGGTGGTCGAGTAGTTAAGGCAGCAGCAGGTTTGTTAGTTCGAATCTTGGTTGCCACAATTTTCTGCATGTCCTCACTTCTCTCTCATCCCATTTTCAAGCTCAGCTGTCCTGTCTAATAAAGCCTACGGGCCAAAAAAACCTTAAACATATACATCTATATATAGATATCTACACCCACACCAAAAGGTTCCTGGTCTGACTGGAAAGCACCTGCCTCGGAGGAGGAGCTAAACAAGTTTGTCCTGTCCCTTGTTCCTTCTAAACTAAAAAAGCAACTGATAATATTTCCCATTGTGCAAAAAACTCTTTTGCATTAAGCATGTGGAGGAGGAACCGCCATTGCACATCCAACCAGAGCTTCTCCCGAAACGTTAGAGTGATGAATCAGACTCCTTCTTGTGGGTTTGTTATCAAATCAATCAAATTAACAACTTTTACTTTGAAAAATAAAAAATAGGACAACTTTGCTTTAATATGCAAACATAGTAAATATATTATTGTTGTGCCATTTGACTTTGGATGTGTTATTGTGATGGCTGTTAAGGAAGTACAGGCTGTATCAGCTGAATGGCTGTCACATTTTTGTGAGTGTGTCCCAGGGCAGATATGGCAGCCAGAGTCTTCGCCTCAGTGATATAGCTGTGCTGTACAGTACTGAATCATGACTGTATTTCTTTTACTTCTAATAGAAATATAGCCATGTGGCCCACTGCAGAGAAAGTGAAGTCTGCTTTGAATGAGATAAATAATGTGTCTGGGGCCGTCTGTTGTGATCATGCAAAGTGGCTGTGGGGCCTAATTAGAGCGCTCTGTGGTGGAATGTAAAGAGGAGCAGAATACAGGGCTTAATAGGAAGTAAAGGGGGTCCTGATAAGAGGCACCACCCCCCCACCCCCCCACCCCCCCACCCCCAATACCCCTACAACCGCCCGCTCCTGGCCCCCCTTCCCCCCTCATGCCTGTCGGACTTTGAGCAAGTTCACGATGATGGAGCCACAGGCAGCACGGCTAATTTTAGTGGAAATCACCTGCTAATTTGACCCCCTCCTCCAATGTCCACGGAGCGTGAAGGAACCAGGAGGTGACGGTGGGACAGAAGGCTTATTGACGGCCAGCAAAAGATCCTTCTGCTCCTTATGTGTTAAAAACTAGAAACATTCCCTGGTTTATTTATTTATTTATTTATTTATTCAGTTCCAGTTGTCTTCATTTTGGTTTGAACAAGAATTTCATCACATGATAAGCTTTGACATAAAAAAAAAAAATAATAAATATTAAATACATTTCCAGAACATTTTCTTAGAACAAATTTGTGGCTGAAAAACAAATAAACTTATTTAAAATTATTTCCAGCTTCAACTTTAGGCTACTTGTATGGTCTCTTGTCTGGTGATGGGATGGGGACTTTCCCAGATGTGCACATTGGCTCGGTCTGTGCTGAGTCCACAGTGAGCGCGTGGCACAGTGTCACAGCCTCTCCTCAGAAGGCTCACGTTTGGCAGACGCGACGGCACTCGGAGCTCCTCCGGCTCTACCTGCGCTGGAGCCCAGCCAGGGTTAATTATAGGGGGCTCACTGCAAAGGCTCGGCAGTACAATATTGTCATAATGCCATGTCCGATAGAGAAAAGACGAGAGGAAAGGCACACCTGTCCAACACACTTAGCAGACAGACTGTTCAGGAACTGCTGCCAGAACTCAGCTAAATGTGCGCTTAGTGCCAAGCCTGTAACCATACTGGCTAACAGACAATTGGTACTGTTTTAGAAAGGGGTTAACCTATTGTATTGAATAAATGCTACAAATGCTAAAGAAGATGATTTTGCAATGGCTGTTTTAGAGATATAACAGAGATTTCTACTCTAACTTTTGTAGTCCATTCACATTTTGTGGGGTATATTTAAGCATCAACCAGGGCTTACACATATTTCTCCCTATTAATTAAGGATTGAGATCATATGCTTATTCTATCAACATACACCAATAAAATAACCTGCAAGCATTTAATATTAATTTCTCATATCATCATATTCCGAAGCTTATTTATCTAAATTACAATACTTGCATTAGCTGCAAAGAGTCATCATTATCATAATCATAATTAAACTGTGTGTACCCTACTTTTTCCTCATCAAGTGTATTGTAAAAACAGAATTTTGGGGGGGGGGGGTGGGGGCTGACCTCCATATGCTGTCTTCTATTCTTCTTAAATTCTAGCAATTTTACACTTTATTTTTTCAAACTTGTAAGAAAGAGCCATTTGAGTCACTTTAAGACACTTTGGACACTTTAGGATGAGAGCTGATGGAGTGTTTAGGGATATCACCTGTTTCACTTTTGTGTCTGAAAAAGCTGATCTAAATCTGTAGTAGCAAAAAATCGCATGTGAATACTGATGTGCCAAAGGGTTTGTGAACGTGAGGAATGAGTTAGAAAAGTTGAACTAACTACTTCCTTATTTTTCTGTTAAAGTTGGGTTCCCCTGCTTTAAGTACTTGACGCAGCACAAAACAATTCAATTTAGGTCCAGTAGCATCTCCCGATAGAAATAATTTTACTCTGCTGCTATGAAAGGATTTCAACATGCTTCATTCCCCTCTGATTCCAGTAGAGGGCAATAGACTCTTAATTCAACTATTCCCACAAAAGTGCAGGGCCCAAAATTAAGACAATTACCATTTATTTTTATTTGTGAATTAAGGTTTCAAAAGTCTGCCGAAGCTGTGATATATATTACAATTAATGAAGTTTACAAAGTGTTGTGACAAACTCATCTATCAACGCTCCAGTTTTTCTTAAAGAAGTTTGTTTCTTCTCCCTACAAGTGTCTCGTCATGGCAAGCCGCTGTGAAGTGGCCTAGAAAAACAGTACATCTCGTGTTGCTGAAGTTTTCTCCTGTCTATTTTAAAATGCCCCATTTCCGCCATTGTTGTGGCATTGTTTTGACCTTACGCTGAGCAATTTTCCCCAAGTCAAATTAGCTTTCACCATTCAGAGAAAGGCTGTAATAAAATGGTTTGACGGTTGTGCCTTTGAAATCTGAAGAAATGGAAGGCTATGCCACTGGGGTTAATAATATTCCTCCTTTTCAACAAGTACCTTGGGATCCAAAGTGTCCTTGAAGCGAATGGCATCTTGCAGCGCGCGTAGGAACGGCAGTCTACTTCTGTGCTTCATGTACTTGATTTTGTCTCTGTACTTTCGGAAACATATAAAATCTAATACATTTATGTGATTGGGACCTGAAATGGGAGCTAGAAATGAAATATACTGTAATCTAAATATGAACTGAAATGATATGTTTTATTTTATTTGCAATGGTAAAACACCCCAATCCACGCTCTGGGAGACCTAGCTCCATGTTCTGGTTGGTTGAGACAAGTGAATCTTTGGAATTGCAGATAGAACAGATTGCACATATTGCTCATAATATAATCAAAAATGCACCAAACTCTATTAAATATGGACAAAGTGCACAGAAGTTACCCAGAAACAAGAATATGCATAACTCAATTTTGAGAAAACCCATACAAAGCTGTTGTTTATCAATTAATTAATTGATTTAAGATAGACTACTAAAAAGACTGAAACAACTTTATGACAAAAATGATTTGTGCTACATATTTTAGTCCACTAAATACTCCACATTTTTCAAGCACAATGAATGTAGGCTACTGATGGAACAGCCATAAAGCTTATCAATCAACTCGTCTAACAGTTTTACTAGAGAATTTACCATTGCAATAAATCTTAATATAATTCCAACTTTCCTAAAAAGTGCTCAAGGACCCTTTGTGGCCCCTGCACCACTGATTGAGAAGCCTCTGCAGTGATAGAACCGCCTCAGAGAGGGCGCTCTTCCTCTGATGTGCCTCCTCCTCCTCTCAGCGGCGCTCCCTACAGGTGGCTCTGAGGTGCTCCGAAGGGAATGGACTTAGAAGTAACAAAACAGAAGACTGAGGAGTGCTGAGTTGGGCATAATGATTTATTAATGTCCACTCCTTGAAATTCAGGGCTGGTCGTGTGTGGGGCTGTGATGCTCTCTCCGGGGAGTCATGTTACAAGAGAGAACAATTCCGATTCACCAAAGTTCTGTGAGCACGCACAGAAGAGCGCCGCAGGGAGCCGAGGGACACCAGCCGTACAAATGTGCAGTCAGGGAGTTTGTGAAGAGGAGGTCAGCCACCACAAGTCCAATTTCACCTGTTCAAAAGTCTGTCTTCTTTAGCCTCAGCATGGCAAAGAGTGAGAGAAATGTGAGACTTTTTAACTGATACGCATTGCAGTAAGGAATTATTCAAACCAAACTGAAAGCCAAAAGTTAATTAAAAGTGTTTCATATTAACGAGATATAATTGTACAATGATTAGTGCATTATACTTCAGTTACAGTGTGGGTTTGTTTGAAATTTGAAATGCTCTGATTAGGGCTGCAAGAAAAAAATATTTTACAATACAATTATTCTACAATTATTCTTTCGATCAGTTTGTTGTTTAGACTTCGTAAGACTCATGAAGAGAATTTCTTTACCTAATTTGATTCAGACAAAGATAAATTAATGTCGTTTGAGGAAATGTTGATTGAGTATATTTGCAGACTAAATAGGTTGTTCATCACAAACATTAAATTAACATGTTCGCTGTGTCATTTTGGTGTAATTCCTGCTTTGTCTGAGCCATAAAACCTCTTTTTTGATGTATCTGCGTAGTGATTATCGATTACTAAATGAGTTGACAATTATATCAATAATCAATTAACTTGCTTACTAAAACTAAAAATGAAATACATCTCAAAATGGTCAAATCTCAAATTTTAATCACAATAATTTGTGTAATGATTTTTTGCTGTAAAGTGTGTTATGATTTCATCTTTCTCCCGGTGATATGTTAATGCTGGTGCACTTGTTGTGAAGTGATCCTTGTCTCTGCCTATTGCATTGTGGGATTTGCAGTGCTGTGTGGCCGTGTGAGGTCAGCGCTGCGCCTCTGTCTGTTGGAGCAGAACACTATCCTTCACCTAAGTTTAGGAAGGACGTGGACGTTTCAGTCTACTTCATAAAGTTCAGTGCGCTGGCCGTCGTGGGAGCTGTGTTTGACGGGTGGATGGGAGTTCTAAATGGGACGGGAGCTGCTGGATATGTGTGTGTGTGCGTGCGTGTGTGTGCGCGTGGGGAGGGGGGGCTCTAAAATAAGATGTTGCCCCCTGGTCCGAGCCGTGGCAGATGGACGCAGAATGAGGGGTTGCCAGTCTTCTTTTGGGCTGTGGTGCCAGCGGAGGCTCGGTGGACCTGCAATGAGAAGGCAGAACTATGGAAGGTCAGTCTGGACATGTCCTATCATCAGAGGATCAAATAAAAGCTTTCGTTTTAGCCATTTAAATCAAAGCCTCTTATTTAAGTCTGCGCTCTGATAATACTGCCTCTTATCTATTCATATATTCTCTACAGACTGTGTCGTCCAAAAGTTGCGGTCCATATGGTATGAGAGCAGGTGGTAAGGTAGGATGATGGTGTACTTCAGTACTTCAAAGTAGGGCTGTGAAAAGATAAATAATATTTCATATTAAAACTCCTGTCAATACTCATTCGAACAAGTATCATTGCTGGAAAAAAAAGTCACATAAACAGGACAAAGTTGGACATTTCCTGAAAAGCTTGAGAATAGTCATAGTTTTTGTATCGTGAACTGATTCCAAACTCGATTTAGATACCAAGGAACAGGCTCAATACTCAATACCAATTTGAATACCACTATGATCATTAAAAATGCTCTTTTTTTTTAGACAAAAACTGTAATTTATGTTAGTGTTTTGTAATTATGTAAAATGTTTCTACAATTTAATAAAGCTCAAAATCCTTTTAAAACTTTTCAGGAAAGGTCAAATTTGGCCCTGTTTTTAACCCAAATGAATCATTAAAAAGTGGCAAATGTGTATTGACTACAAAGGTCCCCCGTGTAACTTTTAGCCAGTAAAAAAAGTATTCAGTATGTCTATAAACTGTACATCATAAGTAAAAAGATGTAAAAGGGATGATTATTAAGTTGAGAGAGAATATATAATCATTTTAGTAGAAACTTAAAAGTTGATGTCGTTTTTCCACAAACCATTATCAAGACTGGCACTGATCATCATCTCTTCTTTAAAGTTAGAGCGAGGAGTTTTAGCTGTATTGGCTGGATGAAAAGTTTTTTGACATTAGCAAGCTGTTTCTGCACCCCGTTTCAAATGAGCTCGTATCAAAGCGCAAATGAGCATGGAGGAAGTTTGGAGGTGCTAATGACTTTGAGTGTCCCTGTGGAAAGGCTTACTGTTCCCCACAAGTTCTCCAAGATTTGCTGCTTAATAAATCATGCCAGATGAGTTTATCGTGCAGATACAGAATACTCCTCTGGGTGTGTTGCTAAAAGGCACGATGGAGCAGCCTAACTTCTTACCTTCTGCTGTCAAGACGGAAGCCTGGTGACTGCGCCGCTCCGAGGAGAAAGTGTCTGGCTGCCACCGCTCCTCCACACTATACCTTTAAAATCATCTTCATCAGAGCTAATCCGCTTTGATGATCTGCCGGCAACAAATTAGCCATTCTTGTTTACTGTAATTGGGTTTTTGGATGAAGAGCAGATAATCGGGGTGAACTTTCTCATCTCTCATAGAGGCAGTGATACTATCTGCTGGTGCTGTGTGGAAAAGAGTCTTATCTCAATGGCCCTGTGCAGCTTGTCATCCATCGGGAGTGATGAAAAGATTAGAATCAACATTTTGATGGGGTTTGACTCTGACATCAAGGAAACTTCTTACAGTAGATTTTTAACATTAAACAACGCTGCCGTTTTCTCTGGAAGTATAGTGTAAGAGTTTCTTTGTATTTTATAGGCAAGAAAAAATAAAAATAGTCATTTACCCATGTATTTAAGGATAGGAATTACTACAATTTTGAGTCTTTAAAATTATGTTTTTTTCTGAACAAGTGCAGTGATGGCTACAAAATAGTCTGCTTACAATCCTGTGTACTTGCTTTTACATAGTGCCGTTTAAAGGTGCACTATGTAACCTTTGTGGTTGGGATGTCCGCCACCTAATTGTCTCCATGGAGATATGGCTCTGCCTGAAATGTTTCATTAAACATATCTGTCTCAGTGTTCTTATTGCTACATGTATTCTTGCATTGAGCAGAATCACTTCTCCACAGATCTGACCTGTAACATGCGTGTCTCCATAGCGATAGACATTTCAGGCACAGCAATAACCTCTTCATGGAAATAGACCCTCATCCTGAAAAGTTGTATTGTGCCCCTCTTAAAGCTTACAAAAGGATGAGTCAAATGTATGTTTATTTCTGGTTGAGTTTATAGCATAAGACCCAGTACAAATATACCAATTAAACTGAAACATTTCAAAAAGGCGACTTTTCTTACTCCTTTTCAAAATATCCATCGTCTCATGCCCTTATAAAAACCTACATGTACAACACTGGGCTGCAACAACAACTAATGGATTCATCGAAAGAATAATTGCAGGACTAATCGATAAGCAAAATAGTCGTTAGTTGCAGCCTCTCTACGTACCATGTAAACACTGTACAAACACAGCAACAGTAAAGCACAGGCTCAGTAAGAGTCAAAATGATCATTTGGGCTAAATTTTTTTTAATATGAACGTTTATAATGAACCCAATCGCAACAGCACAAGGGCTTAGAACTGCCACAGAATCTATTAGAAATGTTTTAGGATAATTCTAGGACGACGTAAATCTATAAATCAAAAATGTTTTAACAATTGTTTTTTTGCTACGTTGATGTTTGTGTCTGTAGTTTTACTCATTTTTGGTGTCTCCAGTAAAGCGACCGGAATATTAGACTACATTTCAGCTCTTTGATGCTCAGCTGTTGCTATACTTCCCAGACTTTGGGGTTACCATTTCTGATCAGGCAGAGACGGATCGGGCGGCGAGTAACCCTGTCTGAAACGTGGTTCTCCTTGCCTTTTCCCTTTTATTCTACCAAGGTGACCAAAGTCTTTGCGATGACTTTGAAGGCAGTTGCGGGCAGAGCACTATTCCTCCAGCGTCCTCGAGGGGAGAGAAGTCAGTATCGCGCCGATCTGAGCTAATGACTTGGGAGAACAAACCCCGGTCTCTTAACATCCAAGACTTATTATTTTTAGCTGCGGCCAATGCTAAGCTTATCCCTCTTACAAGGAGCACGTTTTGTCATATCAGAAGTGGAAATGGAAGCGGAATGACTTGAGGGGAGCTCGGCCACACTGAAGCAGGCGGCTCTGACCTTCAGCGCCGCACACTGTCCACCCATCACATTTAGACTGGGCCGTTTTAATTGAAAATTTAAAGACGTTTTTTCTTTTTTCATTGTGGCTGTAGAACAAATATTAATGTATTCTATGAAACTCTTGAGGAAGGAATCACTAAATGTTCTTTTTTTTTATTATTATGGCAATATGTTGAAATATAGACTATGTTTTGAATGTTGTTTTGAAGATATGCAAAATCTTGATACTGAGTGTATCGTTTTTAGTAAAAAAATTTACAAAAAAGCGTTTCAAGACATGTTTCTGTTAGATTGACATAATATCGCCTGATTATTGTTATCGGGACACTCCCAAAAAAGTATAGAGATATACATTTTTGTCAATATCGCCTACTCTTTATTATTATTATTATTTTTTTCTTTTGCTGGTTTGATACCAACTTGAATCACATAAAAAGTGGGCACTTTATTCTTGTGGTGAGTTAAATTATTATTATTATCAGTTAAATTATGTTTTCCCCATTGACTGTATTGCAAAAGCTCTGTGTGCTGTCTATGTGTACTTAATATTAATAACCATAACAACCATGATACATTTTATAGCACTTTTCAGGGCACTCAAAGACAAAGAAAAATCCAAATACACTGTCAAGAGGATGACCCTAAAATCTTTACTCATTGATAAAAATCTTCACGCGTAGTCCGGTCTTGTTCTCATAAAGTCTTCAAAACTTGATAAACTACAACATAATTGTAGGTCCTGGTTGCCAATATTAGTAAAGTGAATTTGTATTTTGTAGTTCTGCTTTTAAAAAGGCTTGTTTTCTCATATCTTCCTCAAGTTTCTCAGCTTAAACTCTTTCCTGTGGTCCGATGAAGTCCCCCGCAAGAGGGGAGCACTTCTCTGGGGGCTGCGGAACTCAAACTTGGCCAAACGCGCGTACCATGCAGTGACCAGGCTCCTTCTCATTAGTTTGCTTTACCCAGGACATGTGCTCCTACAGCGGGCCTTTGGGTTCATCTTCAAACAGTACTGTATTTAGAACCGTCAAATGGCAGCACGCGACGCCCTTGTGTACATTCAGGGACATGGAGGAGTTTCTACGGCACTAAATAAAAGCGGAAAGTAGCAAAAGTTGTGCAGATCAAATGAATGTACAGATGCTGGCCAGAGCACGCTGCATTATTAATGTCCTCCAACATGGGGCTTCTAATGAGAGTCTGGTGGCTCTTTTTAGAATTTAGCTGTGGAATCCAGTAGCCTCGTTTCCACAGTTGGGATGTTTCTAATGCCCAGCTAAAGATGAAGGTGATTGAAGTCGATTAAGTGTTTAGAAGTAGTTAGCAAGTGGTTTTTTTAACCTGTTTTTCCTGAACATCACAAAAGGATTCTATTGTTAAAGTCAAACAGAGAAGAAAGGGTAAATTATGTGATCTAATTCTGGTCTATTCTCTGAACAAAAGAAACTGGGTGCGCTCCGGTCTGGATCCGGACACAAGTGCAGTCCTGTCATACTCAAACTTCTGACATGGAACTTTGGAACCTAAAACAGCTCCATCCTCAGAGTTCAGTGTGTGATGTTCTGAGTCTGTGGGAAAGCAGTTTCTCCTCCACTTGTCAACTTTATCCCTCAAATCTCAATAGCAATAAGCAAAAAACCCCCAATTATAATACTTACTTTTTTTACAATATAAAATGGGCATGAAAGAGATGATATTTTGGACCTTTGCTTGAGGAAATGTTGTCAAAGTGGACCAAGGGGTTAGGATACAGCACATGTTCAGGATACAGCACATGTTCAGGATAACCAGCCTTTTTCAGTGGTGTGGAATCAATTCACGTGATGATATGAATCTCTCTCTCCTCGCGCTCTCCTTGTTCTTTTATCGCGTACATTCATGTCCAATAACTGGTATGGGCCAGCACTTGATAGTACTTTCCTTTATCGCCTGTGGATTCTGGCGAACTTCACGTTTGTCTATACCAATCATTGGACTAAAGGCTCTGTTGGGACCATTTTGAACTGCTCTCTCGCTCTACTGTCGCACCATGACTTAGAAACAACTCTCATCTTACTATGTGCCCAAACTGACACAAGAGACTGTCACATCTGGTTGTTACTTCAGGGCTCTCATCTGCTACTATTTAATTTGAGTTGTTTTTTTCCTAAGCTTGTATTATTGCGCTTGAACACTAAAATAAACACGAAAATGCAGGAGGGCTTCGGCGAGGTTAAGAAGTACAATTTGAGCGTTTGCGTCATTATGGAACAAAGATTAGTGACGTGTACATGAGCGAGTGAGACGGCGGAGGGTGAATGAGCGGACACTGCTGCTGCCTACACTGCTGCTCTTATCTGATCTGTGTGGCTCACATGTGTAACAGTGTTAACGCGGCCTCCTCCGCTCAGAGAGTCCAAAACAAGCAGAACGCCAGCTCATGAGTTCTGCTGTTTAACCTGATAACGCCCTCTGCCCACTCCCGCGTCCAACATCTCACACACACACACACACACACACGCGCGCACACTTTGGAAAGGCCCTGAAGACACTTTCCACGCCAATCACGGAGCTTTGGGGGAGTTGGGAAAGTGTTACTATTGAAACAAAAGCGGTTCACTAATACGCCAAAAGCACAACGCTCAAGGCTGGAAGCTGCTAACATTTGGCAAAACGGATACCTCATGTAGTATATATTTTTAAAACAAATTAATAATGTAGACCAAAATGTAACTGTGTGAAAAGTGCATATATTTGGGATTTGGGAGGTTAAAGCCACCACACATTTAATTTGAGTTAAACCCTGTGAATAAGGAGTTAAGTACAATCTTTATCTTTGCATTCTGTACAGCAGTTTTCAATCTTTTCTGAATCACAGCACACTGTTCTGGTTGAAAACTAAAACAATACCAAATCAGACCTTTTAGTTGAAAAAAAAACAAAAAAGGTCATACAAAACGGTTCTTTAAATTTGGCTATGGTGATTATGTTGCTTTATTTTTTGGTACAGAATTATGTTAAAGCCACTCAAACGTCTCGAACATTTTATATCAAGATGTTAAGCCTCAAATTTGACATTTTTTTTTAAAGGCACACCTGGCAAATACCTCAAGCCGCACTAATGTTCCCCGGCACACTGGAAAATAAAGGCTGTACAGTAGTATTTTTGCAGAAGATGCTGGACGTGTGTCCCATCTGTGTTTCACAGTTGAGTGACGGGCTCAAACATTATCCTTTTCCCAGGCTTCAGCTGCGGCCCTCCTGTAACACACTGCAGCATTCTCACAAACCAGAAGGACATACAGCTCTTTTAATCTCCACTCATCCTCAGTTCATTCAGGTGAATCTTTAGATGAGCCAACTCTGAGTGGGGATCCTCAGCCGTGTGATTTACTGTAATTCAAATCAAACTCTTCAGCCATAGAGTTGTTATCACAATCACAGGAGGACTTATTCACATGTGAGATTTATTACACGTACAGTACAATACACAATCTGTGGGTTGTGCATGGATCACAATGCATGGATCACAATGTTGCATATTATGTGTTTTGTACATCATTCGGTTGATCACTCTGCTGGTTTAGTCATTAGTTTACCCTTAGTTCTAGTCTTTTATATTTTTATTTGTTAATATCTGGACACCTGAGTCCCAACAACAGCCTTACAACCATTCAGCCAGTCACATTTTCCCACTCCTCAACCAATCATCATTCATCCTCCAGTGGACGTTTCTGGAAGTTTGGTAAAACGTTAGTGTGCTGGGACAGTCGCTTCCTTTGTTCTCTCCAGTTTTGTGCCATCTTTGTTCTTGGTCCTAGAGAACGTAAATTGATATGGTTGACATGCTTCAGTTTGGTTTTAATCGTATCATCATTTATCATTACTAGTTGTGATCCCTTTTCTTCAGTTATGTCATTGCAATACTTCACAAATAGCCCAAATGTGTTAACTATAGTCATGTAATTATCCGTCATGTTCCTGTCATATTTCACTCATATTTTGTCTTACTTAGTCCAGTTTTTCATCTTGTCTATCTCGGTAGCGTAACCTGTGCTGATGATGCATTCTCGGACCATGAGCCGTTTGAATTTGAACATTCCAGTGCCGGCCCGTGATGCCTTCAAGGAAGCTTGGAATTTCTAGTTTTTGAGGAGAATGCATCTTGACGTCACTTCCAGCCATTGTGTTGTTGTGAATGCTGTGATTTCTTTCTGAAGTATTTTACTGCTTTAATTTCCTTAAGTGTATATATTCTAAATTCACATGTTTACTGTTCATATATTCTTGCATGTACATATGGCATTATTAATAACACAATTGGGATTCAATTATTTATTCATTACTCACTGTACTTTATTTCTGACTTCATAGAAGGCCCACACGCACAAACTTAAGTCTGAGCGAATCGAGTGGTTGAGTGTACACTGGCATCCTTCTCTCCCAGACAACCCGGGGAGATTGAGGATTTTCAAGCCAGTCCATATACAGTTTGGGTCTCCTTCCCGATGCCTCATTTATACTTCTTATGCGTTGCATTATCATGCTGCATCATGAGGTGATGGTTGTGGATGAATGGCACAACAATGGACATGTCACCCATTGAGCATGTTTGGGACGCTCTGGGTCGTCGTATACGACAGCCTGTTCCCAGACGCTCAACATTTCAGAGGCTTTCACCTGTGCAATATGCACAGGTGTGCATATTGTGTCTCATCAGAGCTTGACATGCCACACCTGTGAGGTGGCAATCTCGAAAAAATGGGAGCAAAAACAAAAGTGTTGCGTTTAGTGTATTTTCTTGTTCAGTATATGTACCCATGCAGCGCAACACCTAATATTCTACTCTTTATACTTAGATGAATGCAGATAAAAACATTAAAATTAGAGCAAGGTGATATGGTCTAAAACTTTTACGTCATGATATAAAAGAGAACATTTGTGATGACAATGTAATTGACGATATACCAAAGGCTGCTTAAAGGTGACATTTATAATATTTGTACTTGGTTACTATACTAAGTTATAGCTAGTGTTCACAATCAGCTACAATTTCTGTCTCAATCTCTGCCTCTTTTAAATTAATTTATTAAGTATGTTCATGTTGTTGTTCATCCAGCTTCCTTTTTAACAGTTTACTTTACTTCGAAACTGTGAGGAAAATTGGTAGTGGAGTATGCAGAATTATATCGTAATATTCAAAATGTTGTATTGTTACAAAAGCATATGATGATATATCATGATCTGCTGAATATGATATGGCCCAGCCTACAAGTTTATTTGTTTGCCTCTGCAGAGCCTCCACACTTTATGTCACGCTAAGATTTAGCCTCCTCGCGAAATGTAATTGCAGTGCTCACACAATTCGATCACGATGGTAAAAATGTCCTATCATTCCCATTTATATTACGATATACTGAGAGAAAAAACTTGCTGAACACAATTAAATAGGGTAGATGCAACATGACCAAAGTGTATCATGTCAACACAAACTACTACATTTCATTCATCTTCTACTGCTTGTTCCCATTGGGACTCGTGGGTGACTGGAGTTTAATCCCAGTGAATTTGAGCCTTAGGATTTAACTACTTAAATGTATTTCACACTTATTTGTTTATGTAGAGACCACACTACTGAATTAAAACTGTGCTGCCCGGTGGTTGAGTGGTTAAGGCGGCAGCACATACACAGGCTTCATGTGCATTCCCGGCTCCGACAATTTAAAAATTTGCATTTGACAACAAGTTTGCATAAAGATACAAAAGAATTATGCATAGTCGTCACGTTTGTCTTTGCATACTCCTGCCTCTGACTTTATGAGATGCATCAATTGTCATTACCTTCAAAAGATCATCAGACCTACTGCTGTTTGCTGATGTGTCCCTGCAGGGCCTCTGTATCGTCACAGTGTATGGGGCTGTAAGAAGGTAGCATTTCCCTTTTTGTTGCCGTTTTAAGCCTGCACACTGTCTGAATCTGAGCTGGATTAGCAGAAGAACAATGCACCTTCTACATCCTCCCTGCTTCCCTGTAAGCACGTACACAAAGGAGGCTGTGTTTCCGCATTATAGGAGAGGAATTGTAAATGACTTAAATGACATGTTGGGTATCTCTCTTCACAGCGCATCCAACTGCTCTTTCCAATTCAGCGCAGGGATGCAAATGACTTGAACAAGGGTTAAATTTAACATCAGCCAGCTTGTTACGCGCCGGGCCGTAAGCAAGTGCCATGGACCAAATGGAATCAGATGCGTTTTGGAGAGGGATCGTGTATGACCAGCACTGGATCTCAGAGGAACATGTGTCGTGATGATTAATACAGCCACGGAGGCCTGGGAGAATTAGCCGCTGAGGGGGATGTTCTCAGCGGCATCTCGGCGTCCAAATGAGTGGCCAGAGGAACAGAGGGAACCGTGCAAAAACAACAACAAAACTCTTCTTTGATAACGGTTGTCTAAAATATTAGGCATTTTAAAGCGCAATTAATTGCAACAGAAAATATCACAATAAAAGATAATATTAACTGCTCTGAGACATAAACCTACTCTATAATACAGGATGATAATCCTTTTAAATGTACATTATTGTTCAAAAAAACATGAGCTGCATTGAAACTATAATGGAATGAAACACTTTTAGTGTTAGTTAGTTACTTATTCATCCCTCTGCAGCAACAAATTGTATTTTTCTACCACAAAAATAACAAACATTTCTCCACAACTGCAGAGAAGAGGTATTCACTATAAATATTGAGCCCCTCATTCATTGAACATTAAGTCGATATAGTAATTATCATGGCAAGCCTATAACTATATTGAATCTCCACAACAGTTTTGTGTTGCAGTTATTGCAGGTACCATTTTACAATGTTATCAATAATTGTCACCAAAATGGAAAATAAAAGGATTTATTCAATAAACAGCTACAGAATGCTACAGAAAACTGTACAAAAGCCCATCTTCTTGTGCCTATTTTTTGTTTTGTGAATCATTTAAATATTTTATAATTAACTTATTATTGTTCTTATGAGAGACTTCTTTCTACTGCTAAAAAACATAAATAAAACCTTTTTTGACGTTTTCTTTTAAAACAGTGAATTTCTTTCATCTTGAGAACCTCGGGTGATATTACAACCTTTTAATTTGTTTGTTTATTGCATCAGCCAAGATTGTAATACCAATACTTTTGCGATATATTTTGTAGCCCTATATTTCTTTACGCCTTAATATTATGTGGCCAGATTCATGTTTCTCCCTCTAAAGGCTTAAAATCTTCAGCTGAATAGACAGAAAAGACTTGGTTCGAGGCTCATGAACCAGACGTATCAAACATTTTCAGTCATTGTTCTTCCCCCACATCCCTAGTCCACCGTTTCCTCTCCTGTGTGTTGATGTTTACTTGTATTGACTTATCATTTAGTCCTAAATGACAATAACTTCAAATAATGCAGGAGCACACCTCACTGCCGGCTCCTCCATCTGTTTTATTACCTCCTAATCTCACGGACAGAGAAGCTGAAGTGACTGGTGCGTTTAAACCCTTTGGAACCAATTGTAGGAGAAGGCTGTCTTGGGATGGCCTCAGTGGAGAGCAGATAGGCTCATTAGTTAAATCCCCACCGTGGGCATGGGCCCTAGAGGAGGGGAAGGGGGAGGGAAGAAGGAGAAAGGAGGAGATGAGTGTGGAGCGGGGGAGAGAAAACGAGGGAGGACAGAAGGGAAGAAACTGCGAGAAGGCGGTAGAGAGGAAGACTAAACACGAGGAGTAAAGGAATGCTGACTGCAGAAACAGAAGGAGGACATGTTTTTCTTTTTTTCTTCTGACTTCTCTGTGGTTCCGTTCCTATCTTTTTATTTTCCTGGATCAGTCACTGAGGAGGTGCAGTGGCGGAAGAAGTACTCCATGTTGTTACTTAAGTAAAAGTACAGATGCGTGTGCAAAAAATGACTCAAGTAAAAGAAGAAGAAAGACTTAAAAAAAATGGACATAAGTAAACTTTTTGAAGTATACAATGTACTTTAAGAGTAAAAAGTATTTCCCATAGATTTAGTTTGAACTGTTGAAGCATTACATTTGTGATTTTGATGAATAGTGTACTGATCATTGGTCAGCAAAAGTCCGTTTGAATAATTGTCTTGACTGTATATTTTAGTTTGCTCAAAGCTCAGGAAAAAACATTACGCAGGATGTCGCCATTGAACGTGCTAATAAATAACTCCTCAAACCATATGAAAAGTACTTTTTTTTTTTTTTGTCCAGTTCAAAAATTTAGTTGAGTTAAAAGTTCAGATACTTGCTCTCAAATGTGGTGACGTAAAAGCAAAAACTATCCATTGTAAAAATGACTCAAGTAAATATACAGATACCTAAAAATGTACAGCATTTTTACTTCTGTACTACGTTACTTTCCACCAGTGTTCCACCATAGTTTCAAATCTTGGAGCCGATCATTGACTGTTGATCGAGAAGTCTATAGAGAAGTCTTTGTCCGCAAAAGTAGTATTAGGGGCCGACTGTGCAATTAATCAAATCTAAATCGCGATTAAGATTCAGTCTTTGTTAATCGTCAATGATCAGGTCTTGGGTTTTTTTAATGGAGAGGTTTACTACCAATACTGTTAGTAAAAGCACATGGTTGAGAGCTATTCAGACTTCGGAGGAAGAAATGTATCTTTTTTTTGTGTTAAATGGCAATCATTAAAAGTCTGTTTTGTTTATGTTCACAAAATGAACACTGAAAGCCATTTTCCTTCAGTTTTAATTATACAAAAATACAACTGAATTGAAAAAAGAGATCAATATGAGGAAATATTTTATGTATATATGTATATAATTTTTGGTTGAATAATTTAGACTTAATCAAATAGAAAATCATGAAACGAAAAAACGATTGAAGAGAGCGAGATGTTCCGAAGAGGATGCATTCATTGGTAACTGACCTTCTTCACTCGTTATTTTATGCCACAATCTCTGATCAAGCTATAATTTAAATGTAGCTGTCAATATTGATAAAACGACACCGGGCTTTGCGTAAAAGGTCTATTCCCATTGTTCTGAACGCGGCCTCCACGCTGACCTTTTCCATTACACAGTGAGTTAAAAGTCTTGTTTTGCTCCTAATGATTTGGGAGCTGGGGGCCACAGAGCAGGCAGGTCCCCACTTAACCAGCCCATCTCTGTGGCAGTGAGAGAGGCCCCGAGCGCTGTTATCTATGGCCTCCCTCTTCAACAAGTAAACAGCCCATTTATTATGAACTCAGGTTTAAGGTAGCGCATTAATCCTGGCTGACAGTTTGCCTACTTGTTAAAGCAGCCAGTTGTTCCACCAGCAGATGGCTTTCAGCTGCGTCTCCTCGCCAGACACACAATATGCACTTCTGCCCCGAACTGACTCAGACTGGAGGTAATGGGGGAGAATTAGACTCACGCTACATATTTCTTCAAAGCTTCAATGTTTTCAAAATGAATTTCCTGGTGACTGTCGTGCCAAGAGTCTGAGGAGAACGGTCAGACTGAAAAAGGAAACAGGAACTCAAAGAATCAGCCAAAGTGTGCAGAGACGTGTGAACACAACAGGTTGAACACTGAAGCAGGAGAATTGTCTGCCGTTGTTCACACCTGGAGCTTGTCATATTCTCGAAATGCCTGTGTGGCAGTTCAAAAATTATTGAACCCTGTTAGAATGCAGCACAGCCGTGCAAAACATGCCTGTAGTTGTGGTTTATTTCATGAGCAATTGGGAATTTTAAGTATAACGATATTAGCACATAATAGCCAGCACAGAGCGATATTTTGCTTGTGGTTGAATTTGTAATAAATTAAAATTATACAATGTGTAGAAAATAATCCGAATCTGCCCTACATATCAGCCAAAAAAATATCAGTTTCTCTGTATTTAAACGATCTGTATTTGCAGCAGCCATGAAAAAATAAAACATATCGGTACATTTGTATTATTTAAGCTCAAGTTGACACCTTCTCAAGACTTTTAAAAAGACATAATTAAAGGGGTTGTACCTCGTTTTTTTCACGCAATTAAGTAAAATCTGCTTTTTGTGCGCTCTTTCCATCTAATTATAGAGCGTTTTATTCTCTTCCAAGCAGAAAGTGCGCCGCTAGCGTGCCATTTGTTAGCTTTACCTTGACGACAGTACTCGCTGTAGTCTCAGAGAGTGTTGAAAAGTGCTTATGAACTCATTGCGGTGAATATTTAGGATGCTCAGAAGGCGTTGGGTAAGTGAGCGATCACATGTCGGGTGCTGCAAAGAGTTTAGAATGAACTAGGTTTCTTCACATTTTTACGATTGTAAAAATCAGGTTTACGCCGCCTTTTTTAAGTGGCAGTTCAGGAAAGGCTCGTTCATGTTTTCAAAATCCAAACACAGCTCAAATGGCCTTCACTAGCAGCTATTGTTTTGGCCTCTACGAAACTCCGTCACACAAGTTTAAAAATGCTGTGAGTGAGGAAAAGTGAGGCTGCAAATATGATAGACAGCACATTATTATTATTATTATTATTATATTAAAATGTTGGACCTTATAGAGAGCACTCAAATTGGAAGAAAGTTTAATTGCGGCGACTGCTTGTGTAATCGCCTGCTCAGTGCCTTTTGTGGAAGCTGCTCAGATAGTTCGCAGACCATATAAAGAAACAGGACAATAGGATATTAACATTTTAATATCCATTTGTGCTCTTTCAGTTTCGGAGAAGGGACTCAAATACTCCACAATGTTCTTCAATTAGACAACTTTTGTGGACCCCAAATGCATTTCGTCTAAGTCACTGGAACTCCTCACTGTGGCTAATGCAGGGATTGCCCAGTGCAAACATTTGTGCAGAACGGTCTGGAAGTGTCTTTTTCCAAGAGCTGCTGTAGTCATTGAAAACTGCCTCACTGATGTAAATTTGTAGGATAAAAAAAGATTGGTTGAAGTCACTGGTTACACAAATGAAATGGAATATCTTATTTTGCAGCCGTGCTTAATTTGGATTAACCATATGAAAGCAATTAAATAGAGGCTTTCATTTACTTGGGGGGGAGGGGGAGGAGGAAGAGACTGCTCCCACTGGAAACTCTGATGTTCTCCGAGACAGTGCTGCAGAGGTCGGGCACACTCTGCACTCACGGCACCTGCAAGGTCAAACTCAGGGTTAACCCCGCCCCCACAATGTAGTGAATTTAAGGTTTTATATTAGGCCTTGTAGTCTGGCTTTTTAAACTAATCTTGCTGACTTTAGCCTTGATATTCCTCCCTTTTTAAGTGCTCTGGAATATCAGCAGAGGCGCAAGGACTTCCACCTGCTGGTGCGTTGAGGAGTGAAGCGATGTCGGCTAGAATAACAGGGTTTGCCGTGACTCGATACAAATACAATGACATAGCTCACGTTACATTGATATAATGATTTTGCTATTTTTGCATTTTAACGGTATTTCTTTGTTAAAACGAATTAACTTCAGCGATAGAGCTCCTTCTGCAGCTCCCTTGTAGAAATACACGGTCAAAGAACAGACGCTTTGTTTTTTTATTCAAGCGAGGAGGTATAATCACCTACAAAATAATTTATTGTGACTAAATAAAAAAAAATAAAGAGCCAAGTTTCCCAGGATAGTGGGGATTCGGGCTGATTTTCTGCCCAGAGACAGCAGGCAGTGACGATGGATGCTTGAAATGCCCCAATAATCCATATTTAACCATCACAGGACTTTGAAAATATAAAAATGTAACTGAGTTCTGCTTTAAACCACTGCTTGCCCAAATGTAATGTGAAATACACCCATTTTAACCTATCAAAACACTGAATATGTCACGTTTCACTTCATTAATTAAGCAACAAAACTGTATACATTTTAAAATGTTGTGAAAATATATGAATAAAAACTGTTATGTATCAGTACAGCCGCCCACAATATCAATACTGTATCACCAATTTCAGTATCACGATATATATCAATGCTTCAATATTTTTGCGCACCCCTCTCAGCTATAGTGATAATCTTGATTCGCTGCGTTGACAAGACACTCTGAGCAATAAAATGATCAATACTACTTAAAAACATGGAGGAGCTTCATAGATTAGCAGTTTGGGGGTGAGTTTTTTGAGAGTTAAAGAAGGAGATTACTGACAAACGCACAAATAAAACAAAAAACAACTCCGGAATACTGGATGTATCTGCCAGTGAGAACATTATAATAACAAAGAAAACTACTAATTATAGAGTAATCAATGACCTTTAAATTAGGTTACCATATTTCTCTGCTTCTTGTCTAATTTAAACTTAAAAGAAGAATGGAAAACTGGCTGATTCTGCATAAATATTTGAATAATTGCGTAAGTAGTTTTGTGAGTTTCTCTTCATAATGGGCACGTCCTTGAGTTGTTCTGTCTGCTTGTCTGAGTCGTGGCAGTGGGTGACTGAGTGTCTCTGGGGCCTGTGTGTGTGTGTGTGTGTGTGTGTGTGTGTGGACGTGTCAGCGTCAGCAGCGTGTGATCCTCGGGCTAAAGATGTGTGTGCGTGTGCAGTATTTGTTTGGTGATGTCACACACTCAATCTGGGGTCAGGAACTTGTACTTCTTTATCCATTTTGTGACATTTAGAGTCATTGATATATATATTTAAAGGGAAACGGAACAGAAAAATCACACAATGTAACGCAAAAAGGGTGAGAATTCAAGAGATTTAAGAGACAATAAACTTTGACTTTGAACTCACTTTAGAAAAACTTATAAGCTCAGGATTTTTCTCAGTCATTATCAGAAAAGGTTTTATTACCGTAAACAGTAAAGTACAACAAGAACAGTGAACTAGATTAAAAAAAAACAGAAGCGTTAAAAAAATATGTAAAAAATAAAATAGGCTTAAATACATTATATATAAAGCAAAATCAGAACAACAGTTACAGAAACACTTTTAAAGCTTTCTTTATCTATTAACACTTTCTTTTTTGAAATATTAAGTCATTTATGCCTTTGTTGACCCAACTTATCAAGCCATGCTTATACTGGTAGTTAGATTTTAGATTTGTAGGACATTTCTAAGATTCTTTCAGATATGTTTGGAATGTGTTGGCAGTGAATACGGTCCCATTTGATGTTTTAGTTGAAATTCACTTATTTCCAATTGCCAATTATATGTTTGGGGCTTTTTAATCAAGAGTTCTACACCCTTTTCTCAGTCAGTAAAAGCATGTGTTTTGGAGCCGAGTTCAGAAGGACATTTTTTGTGTTAAATAGCAATAATTAAAAAGCTGTAATGTTTATATTCAGGAAATGTATGTTGAATGCATTTTTATTAGCTTTTAATAAGGTAAGCTAACATTGCATGGAAAGTACAGGCTTTCATCAGGAGGTTCCGCCCGCTGGAGGAAAAATATCTGAGTTCTCTGACTAGATCTACAGAATGAGAATGACTCAAAACTATGTCCAGATTACTACAACTGAATCTCTTTCTACACACCTGGATGACTGAAGGATTACACCGAATTGCATAGAAAATCGTAATCGATCAAAAAATGCAGGAAAAGAAAGCTTAATTGTTTTGTCATTTTGCCTTTTGTTGAATCTGTTTATTGTGCATATTGACAACGTGTATATATTTAGCCTCACCGCAAAATCATCATATTTACCACCGTAATTCTGCGTAGCTTCCATCTCAATGAAGCTGTACAGGACCATAATGCTGTGATGTCAGCTGAATCGCGGCGTTATAGGGCTGTTGTGTATGTATGCGCTGGTAATGGTGGGGGGCGCTCAGAGCTGCTCAGGGCCAAAACACTGGAGATGCCTTTGATGTGGATGCTGTGTGTCTCGTCCAATCACGTCACGGCTCCGCTCCCCTCCTGCCTCTGCTCTCGCTGCACCCGACTGTACGCAGCTCGCTATGGCGCAGGTTTACCCCCCTCGCATGGAGACGGGCACAGCGCGACCGACCGGTGCATGACACTGGCGTTACAGGCTTATGATGTGGCTTTCCGATTACGTCGCAATATTCTATAGGTCTGTGCGTTTATGAACGAGTTATTTTTTGTTTCCTCCATGAATGTTTGAGTCTTCAGTTTTGTAATCCACAAGAGCTCCTCTGTGTTTTGTTCAAATCCATCTTCATCGGATCATTCC
Organism: Chaenogobius annularis; assembly: GCA_015082035.1. Lineage (NCBI taxonomy): Eukaryota > Metazoa > Chordata > Actinopteri > Gobiiformes > Gobiidae > Chaenogobius > Chaenogobius annularis. Next base: position 405,812 of record BJKM01000110.1, on the reverse strand, counting down.
AGCGCTAAAAATCGCCTTCACGCAACAGCGTAGCCAGGGCAGTCTTTGTGTGGGCCCTGTGTTTCACCAGGGCCCTTAGTTATTAGTGTAAATTGAGAACATTATGCATTGTTTTAGTACAGTTCTAGACAATTTTATATTTGTCTTTTTATTTATATAATACTTTAAAGTAAGGGTGGATGATATAGCCAAAAAAAATATATAAAATCCCTGTTTTCTTGGAGGCAGATTTCGATTTTATTACAATCCATGTAATCTTGACTCTTCAATGCGCCGGCAGCTGGAGTCCTTGCACACTCAAACACAGATTCAAACACTTTTCCCAAACTTACGCCAAATTGTCACTCAATCCGGGGAGGGTTTGGCACACATTTCTAGCAGGTTTCTTGTGACACTGTCTACATTGTACCAACACAGTACAGTTTCACATACAGTTTAACACGGAAAAGTATGTATCTAACTACCGGGAAAAACTCTCCTGATCGCTGCTGTGTCCAGGGAACATGAACTCCTTGCTGTTTCTTTAAGATTTCATTTCGTGCTGGTCTCGAACCACATTCGACTTTTGTAAAACCCCGATCTAAGTTGCTCATCATGAAAGACAAATACTCAAAAGACACATAGAAATGCATTAATTTAATTTCATATTTCAGTGCGTTTCATTTTACAGTTGAATTGGACTGTAACGACAATTTTATTACAATCAAACATATATATATATTTCTAGCTGCTTGAGGGCCATATCTTGCTATGACGTCTTAACAGGCTCTTACCCGGTCTGATTTCTGTTTCTCATATGTACAAAAATATGCTCGTACGGGGTTAAAGACCTCTGCGAACCTCCACGCTAACAAAGGGCCTCCTCCGTTCATTTGTCGAGCAGCGAGCGGGGGAGAAAGAGTGTTACGTGTGCGGGAGGGTGGGATGTCTAACAAGAACTAATGCTGTTTATGAGAGCTGAGTTTTTGCATCTAATCACAATGTCTATTCCCACGAGCCTCCTCTCTCTTCCTCTCGCTTTCCCTTCAGACTGGTAGAGCACCTCTCTTCCAGGAGCGCAGTATTTTTAGGCTGTTGTGAAGCGTCTCTGCTGCATACGCAATGAGCCGCTCGCCTTTAGGGGGTGTCGAGTTTGAAGATGATGTCCTTTGGATTTGATTAATTCAGCAGCGGGAAGAGAAGCTGTCCCGAACTCAAAATAGACTGCCTTTAAACCACTATATCGGTGTTGTTTTCTTAGTTTTGTGTCGTTTGGTCTCTCTGACACTTCACAACCCTCACCGCGCCGTGTAAATATATAAATAAGGTGTGCGGCTATCGTTTAAAGGGCTTCTGTTCAGCGTGAAAGGAAGCTAACCACTCCACTACTGAGGAGGACGCTATTAGTTTTACTTGCACTGTCTTTTTCATATGGGTACAGCATCTTTATTTAAAGGAGACACATGATATTTTTGGGAACTTTTAACTAATAACGTTTTTTGCAATTCAGAAACGTAGCATTTTTTGCGTCATTCAACGTTGGTTTATCTAATATATCATTTGGTAGTTCTGTGTGTTTTTTAAAGTCCATACACTTCACTGGATTTGTTTATTGTTTCATCAGCTTTTAACTAAATTTCAATACAACAAACACTATATATATAACAAATACTAGTGCTTAAAAGTAATTGAAATAAAGTTTTAAAGCTAATGTCTAAAAATCAACAAATAGAATTTTATCCGAAAGAATCCGTAAATTAGTTGCTTGCTTGATTGATTTTTGCCCAGCCCTTGTCCTGCTGGCCCGACGCAGACCACGCAGTGTCTGGAGTACTCTGACAACACATGGAGATGTCCAGCTGGAGCTGAAGGCACTGTGTCTGTTCATGTGGGACCCGCAGCGAGCTCGATCCTGGTTAAACCCCGGGCAATGGAGCACATACTGTATCCCCGCGATGGACTCATCTCCTCTCATCCCGAACTAAACCAAGAATACCAGGAGGTGATGAGTGGCTCATGTCCAAAAAACGGTGGTTGTGCGAATGGTCCATGTTGGGAGAGCAAAGTATAGAGGCAAGACCGGAACCACATGAGCAGATCATTGGCAAAGTTCAGACCTCTGCACCTTTCCCTGGTCTGTGGCTCGCAGCACTGTCCCGGTGCCCCCTTTGAGCCCCGAGCAGCACTGATCTGTAGCCAATCATTCCCCACACTCCTGAGTCCTGCTAATGTTGTCACACTCAGCACAGACCCAACTTCCTGGTCAAACAAAATGAAATAATAAACCCATGCTCCGAGCCTGATTTTCAATATGTGTTTAAGTTTTTTCAGAGTGAGAATAAAATAAAATGAAGACAATTCAACTTTTTGTTGTAAAAAAATAAAAAAAAAAAAAAAAAAACGATAGACAGATTCAGAAAAACTTACCTAATGCACTTTCAAATGTGTACTTGAATTGGCAGGGTTCAGGGTGAATTTGTTGTCTGGTTTGAGCTTTTTTCCCCCTCAAACATAATACATTTACCCATTAACCCAGTTTTATATTGCAGTCTTACCATTTTGTATAAAACAATTAAATACATAAAAAAAGCGGTAATGGTATCTACCAAAGCATGGTCAGATGCTCAGGTCTGAGAGGGAGCACATTCCGCACCCCCCACCACTGCAGCATTCAGATCTCACTATGTTCTGGTTATCAATGCCTTTTGTCTCATTAATCAGCTTTTCTTGTAAAATTGCGTCCCCACCCAACACTTCTAACTCTCCAAGATCACAAAAGATCTTCAAACGCTCAAAACCGCTCACACCGCATCCAGCCGAGATAGCGCGTCAATCAGGCCCTTAATATGTGCTCATTTAGCGTCATGAAGGGAGATTAATGGCGCGAACAATCCGTACAACAATCCCCCATAGATGAAAGAACCCCACAGCACATCGCCCAAGCTTCAACTCTGATTTGCAGCAGTAATATAATGCAAATGAGCACATATGCGGTGGTTTATCATCAATCGGTTTCCTTTGACTAATTGTCACGGCCACAGAGTATAGAGAGCGCATTGTGGGACATGTGTTTGAAACCAGGAGAGCACTTTACAGACTTGTTTAAGGTTCACAGATAGAAACCGGAGAATATTGGCACTTTATCCTTCTCTTCTGCTGAGATAAAAGTAAATGGGCCAAAAAGAATGTGACTCTTTTGCCAGACAAACTGTTTATGTTTGTAAATATAGGCCCAGGTCATTTTCGCGAAGAAGCAAATCCAGAGAAAGGCTGGATATGTAATCGATAGCTCTGTGGCATTGACAAAATATTGTGGTTTTTGAAAACTGAATCGCGAGGCAAACCAGAGCACTATCACATGCACTGGGACTGCCCGATTGCTCAAAAATATTGGACTGAAATGAATGATGCACCGCACTGTTTTTGACATTGCACTTCCACACGACTTTAGAGCTATGTACTTGGGCCTTAGAACTCCTGCCATGGACACAGTAAATAGATACCTTTGGCATGTACTTTTGGCAGCCGGAAAAAAGGCTATAACAAAGAAATGGATGACATCTGAAATGGATGACATCTGAAATGGATGACACTGGTATGTGATCGATAGAGATATTAGACAAATGGAAAAAATGACTTCATTTGGAAATGGACACATTTGACCGACTATGGACCAAATGGGACTTTTTAAAATTTCAATTTAAATGTGTAGTTGATTTCAATTTGAATTTTTATTTCATGATTTGTTTTTGGTTATCATATTTGATCTTTAGAAAACAAAGAAAAATGAATTGCGTCATAATAACGAGTAAGAATTTCCTTCATATACTTGATATTGACGAACAGGTAGCAACAAAAACTAGAATATTTCATGTAATAGTATTGTAAACCAGGCCTGGTATCAATTGCACAATACCCTACCCAGAGTATAGTTTATTTGTAAATTTTTGAAACAATATTATCCAACGCCCTGGGGCAGATCAGACAACTCATGTTTGCATTATACAGTATGAGGCTGAAATGGCATTTGAGTCTGCGCTGTAGCCAGACCTTAACAGAAACAACATGCCATCATTGATTTATTTGACCTAGGAAGTGCTAGGGGTGCACACATAAATGAACTTGCTGTTTGTTGTGATGAACAATGTTGTAACAGATTGCACCAGACAGATAAGCGTTGCTCATGATTAAGAGAACATAACAAGGTATTGTTTGGTAATTGATCACACAAAACAGTCTGGTATGTGGCCATGTAGGGACAATTTGCAAATTGTTAATCATTATTTTAGTATTTATGTTTTTCAGACACTGCTAATTGCTTTTCGTATTGTTTTCAAAGGGAATGTCTAGTCAATTTCAGTGTTGGGTAAGGTCCTTCAAAAAAAATACTTTAGTTATAGTTGCCTGCTACTTTTTCGCCAACCTTAATTGCAGTAATATACATCCACTGTGGCTTGTTCGAGTAAAAAATCGAGCTCTATTTTCAGCCTTATTTGGCCAAACGCGCACAGAACCAGAGTTAGTCATACGCACTGAAATCAGAGCATAACAAACACAAGCACGCGAAACAACCACGCTTGTACACTTATAAAACCAGAGGTGAACAGTCAAATAGATATTGAAGTAACTGCGCTTAGGATGAGTGGAGTAGTAGATGACTATATCTATCAACTATATATTTAAACTCCAAACGCATGTGGAGCTCTTATCATCTGTTTTTATTCCCATTACTCGCCAAATAACAATATGCTTATTAAAATCTTGCGTTTTGGAACGGGACCATACGAGATAGCGGGTTGCGCCAATGAAATGTCAGGAAAGAATTTGCACCCGCCTAACTGCTGCTTCTGATTGGTCACGCTTCTCTTTTTGAGCCAATCACCGTTGCTATTTCCTCATCGCACTCCTGTTTACTTCTGCGATCAAAGAAGAAACTTTCCAGCTCCTCTGAATGAAACAAGAAAAAGGACCTCTGATACATCACTGCTGCGATGCATGTTTAAAGAACCAGCCCCATTACACTGGCGGTAATGCCGTTATAGCTGAGGAAATTATTAGAATCCTGATAAAGATAGCGGCGATACTTAAACACTGATCAAAGTGTGTTATGCAGATGAAGTGTTTTTTGGCCTTTTGCGGCTGAACATGTTTTGGTTGAGGAGCGAAAGCCAAATAAAACGGCGCCCTTTCAGCTCTCCTGATGGGCCATGGGTATAGGGGCAGCTCTGGGTCTAATTGTGAGGCTGTACGACTGGTGAGGAGCTCGGGGACGACTAATGAAGACTCCTCAGCTTTTGAACACGCCGCTCACCTCCTTCACTGCTAATGAATTGCTCATTGAAGAAGCACTGCGTTTCACCCCGGCCTCTTCCACCTATTACCACTGCTTTAGCACAGGCCGCCGCCCACGCCCACACTGAGAGAGCATTAAAGCAGACTGTAAAGCCTCCACTCCACAAGAGGCTTTCCGGCAGAGTGTTTTTTAATGAATTAAAGATGGCTTCCTTGCTTGCTCTCTGCCTGGTAAACACTGTGTTTGGTGCATAATCAGCATACAGATTTATCCAAATGAGTGCTGTGGTGACTTTCAGATAATACCGGAAAAGAGCAGGGGTTGGACCGGTGGAAAGGGAGGGACTGTCGAAAAGCTCCAGAGCATCACACTCCTGTCTGCTCGATCCGTCAGGACTTTGATGAAGAGCGTTGCCTCTGCTTTCTGTAGTTTATCTAACAGGCACGGATCCCAAGTGAGAAACCGCGCATACAGCAACTTAAACAACATATTGTAATCTAATTTATAATGTATCAAGCCTGCGTAATAGAGCATAAATAAGTTACTGCGAGATACGAGATCATATACTTTCAACTCATAATGTATTTAGCTTTCCAACCACTTTCCAACCAGACAAAGACTAGTCAAAAATGGTCACGGAATGTAAAAAAAAACAAAAGCCCCGACATAACACATTAACCTAATTGAATTTAAAGGCATTACAAATTGCAGGTCGCTCGCGTAACTCAAGTGCACAACAAAACGCTTTGATATCAACCAATAAAATAAATACTTTTACTTTAAAAGGTTTTAGTTTGTCTGCAGATCCGCCTTTTTTTTTACTCGCCTTACAAATCTGTGCAGACCCAAACAGAGCAGTATAAAAGCCACAGCGGCGTTCAGTGGGTGCATTTAACATTTGTCAAGGCGCAGAACACACATTTCAGATCTGTATCACAATGCAGTGTTTGTCAATGAATCAGAAGGAGGAAAGCTTTATTGCCCTTCTCAGATGGCATCAAACTAGAAATGTGCTTACTAAATGTAAATACAAAAAAAAAATATAAATGTAAATACGAAATACACATGGGCAAAATACTAGCAGTGCAAATAGACGGCAAGTTCTTGAAGTGAGTTATTTAAATTGATATGCTATGAAGCGTTATAAAGAGTTCATGAGTACAACAACAGAGAGGAAGAAACTTGTTCTTGTGGTGAGAGGTTCTGCTCGAAAAGTCCATGTCCAGGGTTAGAAGGGTCAGCTCTCTGCTCTGAGATGTACAGGTCCCGGAGAGTACGGAGGTTATGGATGGTCTGCGGGCCGCGTTTGACCCCTACGCTATAGTTTGCACACCCGGTTATGTACTGTTTAAAAAAAAAAAAAAAAAAGTGCTCTGACTGGACACGAACAAACACAGCTGCTGATGTGAAAATGGCTCAATTATGTGTGCTGTAAAGTGGTTTGGGGTCACGTCTCCTCGCTGCGTGGGGACTTTTGATTTGCTGAGTCCAATATTGCTGTTTTGATGGGCCTGTGGAGCCTGGCCTGTGTCGGACAATGCTCTCCTGGTGGACGCTTAAACAAACCACAATTACGGGGCGCTTATTCCCGGAGAGCACCAGCCTCTTCGAACAGGGGCTCCACTCCCTTTGTCACACCGCTGCCTCATGATGTCAGCGCAAATCATGGGCCGTAACAGGGAGCAAGGCAATTTTAAATGTAAATTGCTTTCCTTCAGTTAGGTGCGAAGACAATACACTTTTTGTCTGTTGAACGTTGTTGAACCATGGAGTTTTTAAACCTACTGCTTAAGGAGAGAAGGTCCAGTTACCTCACGCTAATACTGCAAATAATTTACGGAGAATAACTGTTGCACAAACTTGGAATTTGTTTCAGAATTGATATGTAATGTCATGTGACTGCTGCCTGGAAACAAGAGCCTCCCAAAACCTGGAAAGTCCTGTCCTTCCAGTCCCTGTTGAATGATTTGTGACTCAAGAATACAATTTTGACTAATGTGGTGCAGTTGTAGGGCCAAACAGTTTTGAATTATTATTATTTTTTAATCTCATTGCAATTCTGATGAAATTTGCTGTTTATGTTTGATAATAGAATTTGTTTCAAAGTCTTAAACCAGGGGCATTAAAATGTGGAAAACTGAAATATGAACTGCTAAACTAATATCAGAATCTCATGCATTTCAAAACGTTTGTGTGTAGACATATAGGTATAATATAAACTACACACTAAGATTTGTACATAAGACGAGGAAAAGATTAAAACATCATCAATCATTGGAGTCTTTGCAATTTGCTAATTCCAACCATTTAAATTGCAATTTTCATTCAATTGCAATATAAGTGCTCTCTCAAAAGCATTCAAAATTGAACAGATTAATCAAACTCACACAGACTAAATGTAAAATAGTAGCAGTTTTCTGGAGTAGGAATATTGAAAATCAAATGCTCCAGCCGTCACAGTGCAGTGGCCCTACAGAGGCGTAAGGCGGGCTCAGTCCCACCCACACCTCACCAGCTCCTGGGCTCAGCGCTTAATACTCCAGTACAGGCGACTGAAAGCATTCATCACTGTCCAGCTTTCAAATGAGGCGGCATCAACATTAGACTCCAGAGTTTCGACAGCCGGGCAACACCTCCAGCGTAAATGAGCACAGATATTCCCCCATTTTTCAGCACTTGTGGTTTCAAACTCTGGATTTATTATGTACCATTGCAAACTTTATCCCATTGTAGGCCGCACTTCCCAAAACTCTTTTGTTTTGATAAACGATTTCCTGTTTTCTTCTTCCTTCCTTCTTTCTTCTATAAACACATTCGATTTTTATGTTCCTAATCTAATTGAAATTGTTTGGTTTCTTCTTTTTTTCATGATCCTGTCCTGTCGATGGTGATGCCTTTGCTACTGGCCCCTTAGGTAAGAAAATGATCTTTTATGTGTACAATTTTTACAGTCTAGATGATGGTGGGCCTGTTTTATAAAACCACATTTTGAAGTGCGATACAATATCACAATATACGAATGAAACTATGCCACTGACTCAAAACTCCAAAGCCGGAGAATTTCAATAAATCCCATTCCAAATTAACCAAATTGTAAAAAAAAAAAAAAAAACACAAAAAACATGAGCTGTAATTAATAACTAAGTCATTAATGAGTCATATATAGTAATTATTCAACCCTTTACTACCGAAATTTTTATATATTATCCAAAAAAATGAAATAATTTGCACATAATATATATTGAGTTCCAAAATGATTGTTCCAGCTGTAATTAATGGAACAATATCGATATCGTAATCATTGTGGCAGGCCTGGATGATAGTGATGATTCTAATGATTTTTGGACTAGTGTAATATGTTGGTACACCTGAAACATGAATAAATAATGAATAATAAATAAATAAAGTGAAATATTGCACGTATTACACTGCAAAGAGAGCGAGCACATCACTTATTCAGAATAACATTAGCACATTTCCAAAGCGTTTGTGGAGATATGTCGTAATCCTAATTCACTTTGCGCTGACCTCCATTACCTCATAGTCATATTCCACTGCAAATTGCTTTATGATCTAAGGGTGTTCGCGCCGTGACTCCGCGCGGCCGGCGTCAGTTCTGAGAAGTCCATGATTCATTCTGTCCATGTCAGACCAGCTCTGCTCTGGTTCTGTCCCAGTCTTTCCCATCACAGCCTGGGCCGAACCGTGTGTTTAGTCTGGGTCTGTCTCCTACGCAGAAAATGTCAAATCGGACCTAGGAGCAGATGTGGCCTTCAGACGTTTTTGTGTTTTGTGATTTTTCTGACAATGATTGCGAGTGGGTTTGCAATTCATGTTTTCAAATGTGGATTCAGTTTTGCCGTGCACTTTTTAAATTTGTCCAGGAGCATTGACATTTTAGAAGAGTGAAAAATTAAAGCGATACAAGAAAACCCATGCATTTCAGAACATGTTGGAAGAGATGTTATCTTCAGCGTTAGCTAGATTTAATTTATTTTTTTCCGTTATCGGATTCAAGACACTCGTTTACATAAATAAACTTTTCTATTCGACAACTGCACCAATCCAAATTACATTTCTGATTTGATTGCAGTATTTTACAGCCCTGCCCCCACTCTGTACATCTGATTTCATTCATTTATTTTAAGTCATTTTGCACGTTTTGTTCACTTGTCCTTTGTGATTTCCGTTTTTGACACAAATGACAAAACTTTCATTATTATGGCCTTAAAGCTGAACTTGTCTCGTCTCTTGTTTTTGGCTCATTTACGTACTTATGTAGAGCGCCCCCTACCTTTTAGTAGAGGACTCTTTGTGTCACTTAAACAGCTTTCTGCATATTATTTAAAGTGGATGTATTTTCAGCTCCCTGGTCGGATAACTATACCTATAAGCATACGTTGTTTATTTGACTGACAATAGACTGCAATATTTAACATAAAATAATAGTACTTTCTTTATGTCACCATGTGGTCTTGTACTAGTTCTGATAAAGCTCAAATTCATTTTAAACAGTTCAAAGTGCCGTTTAAATGTCCTGTAATTTTTATATATTTATTTTTTTTACATGCAGGAATAAGTCTCGTTCTGATACTACTTTTAGTGTTGATTTGTCTCTGATTGTTGATACTTTTGATGACACCTCGAAGACACATTCAAACTGCACACAGAAAGGCCTTCAAACCTGGACTTACTTGCTGTGAAATTGCTTACCACCATGAGCGATTAAGTAGTGAACAGAGAACTATATTCATGTAAATATTCTATTCCTACGGGGCCGTGGAGAGGTCGTGACCCCGCGTGCCCCTGGTGTCTGCTGCTCCCACACCAGGAGCTTTGAGTGGGCGTTTTACTGGCCATGTTGGATCACAGCTCTCTCCTCCTCCTCCTCCTCCTCCTCCTCCTCCTCCCCCTCCTCCTCCTCCTGCTGCTTAATGAGCTGTCCAGCCTCGTGTTTTGGGGCTGGCAGAGGGGAGGTGTCGGGGGCTGGAGCTCGGAGATGGATGTGAGGTGCGGGAGACGAGCGTGGTGACTGCATTTTCATGTTCTCTCAGATGACAGAACAGGCCCCAAAGCATCCGGTCCCATGGGTGCCGCCCGCCCCCAACGTGAGCTCTTCTCTGGGGCTCATGAATGCGTTATTGGGAGTGAATACGTTTACAGAGAGGCTTTGAAATCAGCAGATTCCCATACCTGACTAATTAACGACAGTATGGTTGTTTACAGTATTCTTGTGTTGTTTTCTTTTACAAATATTAAAGTAGGAAAATCCACAAGTATTGATGATAAGGGATGAAGTTCCATTAAGTATTGGAACTAAACTAAACTACTTTTATTTTGCTAGGGATGTCACAATATAAATTTTTTTTGTTACAATTATTGTTAGAAAAAAAACACCACAATTTAACCATTATACACAATTTCTGAGTGTCTATATTGTTACTGTATTGTGACCAGCTTTATGAAATCAAACTTTCAAATGTAAGGAGTATAGATTGAATTAAAAAGCATGTTACAATTAATTTTTTTTAAGTTATATGACCTGAATAATCACGTTTACCGATTAACCTAATAATCTTGACATCCCTAATTGTAACCAAAACATGCTTAACATAAAATTATATGGGAATAGTTATTTTGCATGTCTCAATCTAGCACTGCTTGAGCATGGAAGAAAGAAAATAAATACATATTTATATTAATTGCAACTGAAGTCATGACTATTCAAATATTTTTAGAAAGAGAGAGAGATTGCTTATAATAAAGGAGACATGGGACAAAAAAGGCTGTTATACAAGTCTTCACAAGCTCCAAACAGCAGGAAACCGTTCCCTTTTTTCCTCGCATGGATCATGACAATAATTGTTTATACTCGATTATGTAAATGTTGTTGCAATACTCACGATTGACTGATTATTTAGAATGTTCTTTTTTTCGTCATTTGTCACTTATTTACCGTCTCCAATCTAATAGTTTAATTGTTTGTGTTCTTTACACCATTTTCCCACCTCACTTACGGCAACACAGACACCGCCTCAAGGCAAACATTCAATTTGTCTCATCTCACTAATTTGCGTCAGACAGTGAGGGAGTGTTGGGCTGCCAGCGCACACACTTTCTCAAGAGCCCGTGTTGGATGAGCCTGGAGAAAAGCTCGCTCGCTGTTGTGGCCATGTTAATCAATAGTCATGATTTATTCAATGACAAAGCTGTCAGGAAGCGCTCGGCTGTTAGCACACACATTATCTATGGTGGCCGCCGAGATCATCAGGCTTAAGGCCACAGCAACCAAGCAAGGCCCGCTCGATTTAGGAGAAAAGTCGAATTGCAATTGTTTTTGAATTTTTTTGCAATTTGCGATTTATAATTCTGTTCGGAGTGCAAATTTCAAACACGTCGTTTGAGAGAAGACAGAAATATGAACTGCTGAACTTCTACAAGCATCTAATGTGTTTCAGAACGTGTTTTAAAGGTCTAAAAAACATAAGCGGTAGCTTTTTTGTTCAATTCAAGAGATATTTTGTTGTTTACAGACAACGTTCTATGATCAAATTAATTGCAGTCTTGCCATTTGATTATTGTGCGTGCTCAAACTGCGATTTTGCTTGGATTGGGATATTGAATTGACAATTCGACTAATTGAAAAGATAAGTAATGACTAGTGGATTACTAAAATAATGGTTAGTTGGTTTTCTCAGTATTTGCACTGGCTGCCCACATTTTGCGAAATCAAACATTCAGATCTTAGCTATAGTTATGATGCTGTGACCTCAACATAAATGTATCTGAAGCTGTGGTTTCAGTCACTAGATTGAGGCATCCTGCTTATTCAGTCAATATTCCACCAGCTGATGTCATGAGGTGCGCCATATTTCTTCTCTAATTATAGCAGCTATTGTTTTTAGCCTTGTTTAAACTGTCACTTGGGTCTGGTAATCAATAGCAATGCTCATTAAAAATGAGTGGGCTTTTTGTCATTGTTTTTTCTCATTTCTAATTTGTTTTAATGAGTTTTTGCTCAAATGTGAGAAATTGTAGCCCTAACGTTTGCTCTGGGTCCATATAACTTCCATGTCCTGGCTGTCTCTGGGGTTAGGGAGGCCTTACTGCGAAGAAAAAGAGAAAAAGAAAAATCCCACACCTGCAGGTTTGTTTTGAGCCGAGAGACAGCAGAGGGAGACACAGGAATCTTTATTCACCACACAGCAGCTAATTTAACCGTCTTATGTACTCCAGAAAAGCTCATTTAAGTGAACAGATTTCATTTAGTTTCACTTCAAGAGCTGTCTTTGAAATTGAGTACAGGAACACTGGGAAATGAATGTGTTTGTTGGTGCGGCCGGGCTTCTACTCTGCTGCAGCGTGTAGTGAGACGTTAGCGGCGTTGCGTTGGCACAGACTTGGTCCCCGGGACATAAGAGAGTTGTCTGGCTCTTTACAAACACAAACACAGACAGAGGATCAACAACAGGGCAGACCGAAGAGCACTGACCCCCTCCAGGCTCGGGGGCTCACTGTGGTTCAGGCAGCTTTTTAGTTTAGGTATTTACACAACCTAATGTGGCAAATATAAGCTGATTTTTTACAAAATACGGAAAAAACAAATAATGAAATGTTTTGCAGTGACATAGAACACAAGCAGATGTGCATAACGAACGTAGCTGAAATCGACACATTTAACTCTGTTCTTCTCAGAGCAGAGGCAGAACAAGTGTCCATGCAGAGCTGTGTTAATGATGTAAAGAGCAGAGTGCTGTCTCTTTAAGTGTGGATTAGAGCTCGCCCTTCAGAGGCCGGAGGAAGGAGCCGGAGCTGGTGAAGGTGACCTGTGCCGGGGCTGCCGCGGTGCTGGCCTCTCAGGACTGCTCCAGGAAGAGCTGCTGCCATAGCGCAGCCACCTGCTCATTTATCTGGAATGCCGCGCTCCGACTGCTAACGACCAACTCAAATTGGACTATTTTTTCCCATTTGTCAGTGGGCCAGCTGCAGCGCCTCAGCTGTGCATGTGCGCGCAGGGAAGGCCAGGACAGTCAAAGTTCCTCTCTCATTTTTCTCACTTTTGCTTCTCGTTGTTGGAGTTTGGTCTTGTTGCACAGTGAGTGGTAAAGTGTGTGGGGGCGGGGCCCAGGGCTCACTGTTGCTCATCAGCCTGTGCTGCTGGAGGATACTTCAGCACTTATGTCGCTTTTACAGGATTAGCTCTAATGTGAATAGAAATGTGGAAGTCTTTGGTAAGTGGTATACGTATTAGCAACTTCTTGTTATTTTCATAATCCTCAGATTCTCAGTATTTGTTGTTAAAGTATTTAACTTGAAGACAGTAAAGCAGAAGTCTAATCAAGAGAATCAGAATCATAATAATGGATTCATTCCCAAAGTAAATAGGATGGTTTGTGAAAGAGGATTTTACAATTTAATAATTCTGTTGGTTTCTGGTCCTACCTACTGATGTTATTTTTTCTCTAATTGTATATATTACTAATTATTTCTCCGATATGCACTGTTATTTGGATTTCAGAAACATGTCACACATCATTAGGCAATTAGATGGATGGATCTTTTGATAAAGTTTAGTGATTTTATTGATTTTTCTGACATATTTTTATTTTTATTTTGCCATGTTATGAGAGGGTTTGATGAAGTCATTTTTGTTGCCCGTGCACAGTGCTAACTTGCCTCAGAGCAGTCAAAACACAACCCCCCTCCTTCGTTTTCTCTCTATCGTTCTTCTCCTCTAAGCTCTCTCTGCTCTTTCTACTCTATTCTCTCCTTTTCTTCCCCCATTTCTCTTATTCTCTTCTCCTCATAGCTTCATCTCCTCTAGTCTTTCTATTATCAATGGGCCAAGGTTGAAGAAGGTAAATTAAATGTGCTGTTTATAATAGTCGAGGTTAAGTTTGCAGCTGACCTGTGACCCCCCCCCTTGACCCTTCTCTCCCTTCCTCTTTCTCTCATCACTGACACCGCCCCTTTACAACTTTCCACAACTCCAAAACCAACACATGTCAACTTCACTCTCACCTTGCAACTTGGATATCACCTGGGGATCACCCGAGGATCCTTCCAGAGTAAATTAAGCGTATGTAAAAAAAAAAAAAAAAAAAATTAAAAAAAAGAAGAATTTTCACTCAAAGATGAATAAAGCTCTTCTCAAGTTCATGGAAAAGGCCAAGATTCTTTCCGCGTTCTGGAGGTGTTTACCAAATAATCCACAACAAGTCAGGCAGAAACTTAATTGTAACTAATGAGCTCCCATGAGGTTGGGCTGGATGTGCGTTTCTTTATTCCCCTGTTCACCTGCTGTATGTAAATCTGGTCTTCATGTAGGAGAAAGGAGGAGGAGGGATAACTCAGAGGCTAAAAACATAATCAGAATAGTTCAATGTGGCTTTTCTTTACTTGGCTGCAAACAGGAGGTCAATGGTTAGTCCCTGGTTTTAGCGATAAGTTTGAAGATTTAACATTATATTCCCCAGATCTGAGCTTGCTGAAAGGCCATTACATTACGGCCAAATCGACGTTATAATCATTTTATACTGCGTTTTCATTATATACATAGCTGGAGTTGACTCGTCTTGCATTGTCGGTCTCCCTCTTCAGCTCTAAAACTTCAGTCAGTCCTCTTTGGCATACGTTGTCTTGTTAATAAAGCGCCTCCACGTTTTTAAAGTTCAGTGTAACTATTGTGCAAGCAGCCGTTATTTTCAGCTTGGATTCTACACCCTTTGCTCCAGCAGAACATGTCCTTGAGGAACATTGGTTGGAATTATGTACATGGACGTGTGTTATTTATTGTAATTTTCATGAATTATAAGCTGTAATAACGCATATTTTAGGACCTTTCATCAGTAGTACTGGCGCAAGTAATAATTTAGCTCAATATTGGAGACAGTTTTTATATTCCTTCACTGTCCCTGGTTATATAGGATTTGTGTAAACATTATTCGTAGCTTTGATTATTTGGACCATGACTATTCAGAGTTGTTTCGATCAAAATGGATTTATATTTTAAGTCCTTGCAAGATTATTTCTTTTTTTGTCGTAGGGCACAATAGGGTGTGCAATCAATCGACTTTTTGCTGAGATCAAGATTCAGTTATTTCTAATCTATAATCATCTTGGATCTTCAAATGAGAGGTGTATGGCCAATATGCTGTCTGTAAAATCATGTGGATTTTAAACAGATGTCAGAAATGGGGCTATTTATGTGTTAAATGAGCAAAAGCTTGTATTTTTATGTTCAGGAAATTAATATTGTTTTGTTTTTATATTACGTTTTTGATCCACGTAAGGGAACAAAATGAAATAATAAAATTGTATTGCCCAGCGCTCGGACACAATATGACATGACGGCACAATCGAAATGTGAATTTGACATAGAATAACAAGAGTCTCAAAAGTGTATTACTGCCACTCTTAATGAGATTTTAATGAACGATTAACTGGAGTCTCACATACATTCCCCTGAACCCCCAGTCGCACCCGCACACAATAAATGTGCACCTGGTCATTTCAGAACCTGCACAATGGAGCTTTATTGCCTCCAAAACAGGTTCGTTACATTTCTTTGTTATTATTGTACCTTAATTTCCCTGAAAGTGACTTTGCTCCAATTTTATTTATTTTCTTAATCTAATCCCCTTTAACCCTGTTTAAAATTGCCAACCTGTCTGTGTTTGTAAGTGTAGTCCTTTGAGGAAAGCCATTTTTTTTGCTTGATTTCATTTCAAAGTTGAAACTGGAGCGGCGCCATCTGTCCACCTCCACTTTGGACAGTTTTCCTCCATTCTTTCTTCTTTTCTCTCTCCCTCTCTCTTTTTGTTTTGGTAAGGTCCTCTTCTATTTCAGGTTGATGTGCAGTGCTCCGAACAAGCTAAAGCTGCTGGGATATTGTTCATGTTCCCCTTGACGAATTATGTGGCGGGCTAAAGGTTAAACAAGCTCCTCCAGCGACAAAACAAGATGTGATCATTTTTTATGGCTCAGTCAAACTGCAGTCGCCCGGTCGCTCCAAAGCGCAAAGACAGAGACCTCCAACCAAAGCCCTCTCAATCCTGCCCTTCCTGTTTGGTTACCATGGCAAACATAAATCTAAAAACATGGCAGACTTGAGGTTGGACGGTAATAAATGAGTGGAGTGAGGTTTTCCGAGGGGGCGGATTAAAATGAGTAGTTAGTGTTTCACAATGCTAACATTTCAAGCCATTTAGATTTTTTTGTACGTGTTTTTTTTTGCGTGGAAAAGTTGCTCACGGATTGTACCATTCTACTTTCATCTGTTCATTCTTTTCAGTCTTTTTGGGCGTGTTTATGTCTGACTTTCTCTCTACGAAAATAATCATTTGAATAATTGTGATTTGAAATATGGTTTAAATAATCATCATTATTTTTTCCATAATTAAGCTGCCCTTGGTCCAATTTTCTTATGTATTTTGTATCGCATTGATCCTTCAGTAAATGAGTATCTAGTTTTGATACTAGTTTTAGCATAAATTAGTATCTGGGGATCAATTATTATTATTTTTTCAACCCTAGCCCGCTCAGTCAAAGCGCAAACATACAGATTCCATATACTACAAAGCCCCACCCCACCTGGGAATAATAAATAACTGTAAATTTAAACTGTTCTCATGGCTCATGGCTTTATCAGACCGTACAGTGTAGCGTGAAATGGGGGATGAGAGAGGGAAGGACATTCAGCAAATTGTCGGATCCGCAATCGCACTCGCAGCGCTGTATATGGAGCCTGCCATAGGTCTTATCCACTCAGTTGTTCCTACCTTCTCATTGACCCAAGTTTAAAGTGTAGCCGTATCAGGAATGGCGAGCTTCTTTGACCAGACTCTAAAATATTGGGGGGGTGGGGGTGGGTTCTTCAAGATGGATTGCTTCTGTCGTGTCTTTTTCAAATCCTCTTTCTGCTGGACTCATAAACTGCCTGACTTCGATAACTGCCAAATGACTTGAGTATTTGTGCTTGTCGTTGGGGGTCTGGCGCAGTCCCGGTGGAGCGGCTCTATCCCTCCGCGGTGAGGCTGTCAGAGGGGTGTCATGGCGGCCCACCAGCTTCATCAGGAGCTCTGCTAAAGCATGTCGGCGCGCAGGTGACTGGTCCATCCTGCTGCCGTGTGATAAGGGCCTCAGCGCATGCATATCAGCGCTCGGCTCCACAGTCAGTCTTAATAAAGAAGTTCTGAAATACACCGTGAATCAGTGACCTGGTACAGGGTTTTCTCTTTGCTCTTTGGGTCTGCTGGCCTTTTTGTCACATACAACAATAGAAGTGTGTTATTATACCTGGTAAAGTATAGTGTACGTTTTTAAAAGAAATACTAACTAAAGTTAAAAAAAATTGACAAGTCCTGCTTACACTAGTTAATATTTTATAATTAATTAGATGCACTATGTAGCTTTTTTGTGTGTAAGTTGTGTTTATTTGTGTCTTTTATTTTACTTTTATGATTTTATGGTTTTGCTTTGATCGGTTTTGTTATTTTTGGACTAGTAAAATCAAATTAAGGACTAATTATTATACCTTTTGATGTTTTCTGTTGTTGTTTTGAGTTCGTGCATCCCTTTGGCAAGCGTTTCTGTTCATAAAATGTGCTATATAATCAAAGTGGATTTGTGATCGGGCCCGCCACCTGCTAATCTCCAATAGAAATGTGATTCCATGCTGCACAGTGGTTGAGTGGTTAAAGCAGCGTCACGTATGCCAGACTCTGTACTCTTACAATATAATATACAACATAAAAATAAATGGGATTACTTGTTGTAGAAGTTTAAAGTCGCAAATCTTTTTAGGCAAAGCAATAACGTTTAACTAACCCAAACAGGTGACAACATAACATTTATGAAAAATATACTACTATGACTAACCAACAGGCCAATTTGCTTTATGTACAGTATGTGATGTTGCCAGCAAAACATTTACCAGCATTTATCAGGATGGCTAATGTCCAGTTCTGCCCCGGTCCAAGTGTGTGATCAGTTTTTATGGCTGAATTAGATATAGAGACATTGTAATATCTTTATTTCATCATGTGACGTCAGCGTATCTCTATGTAAACATGTAGTGAGTGTATTTCCCCTCCTGCCTAGTGACTGTTGTCCTGTGTTGGGGATCTTGCATTCTCCCCACTCTCGTAGCAAAACTCCTCTGCTGTAAAATAATGATGGACCTTCAACTTCATGCATAATGCAGCACCTGGAAAAGAGTCTTCCCTCCCAGCTCTGCATCGCCTTTGGACTTAAGTGAAATATAACCTGAATTTGACATTTTCTAATATCCTACACCAAACTTTTTGTTTCAGAGAGATAGGGCAGTAATTGCTACAGCAGAAGAAAGAGTGCCGGTCCTTGTGGGGTTTGTGGGTGACGGTGGGGACGCGCAGAGATGGAACATGGTAATTGCAAAGACAAGGGATGAGAATAAATGTGAAAAAGAGGCTTCTTTACTGTCAGGAGCAGGAAGGTCAGACACACTCTGTCAGACATGTGTGCGAGTTAGCCAGCATTATTCACAACACACACAGGGGACCAGGGCTTTTCTTAGATAGTCCGCTCATACAAGCTTTCTGACGAGAGAGAATGAGAGGAGGGTCCTGCAGGGTCCCTCTTGGAACAAGATGTAACAAGAGAAGGCTCAGGCGGCACGTGGTCTGTGCAAGAAACACACAAAATGAAAAGAACTTCGGACTTATCGCTTTGAGGTTAGCACTTGTTTCTCTAAATAAGAAAGTCCTGGGTTAAATTGCCAGACCAAGTGGAGCCTTTCTGTGCAGTGCAGTTGCCATGTTTTCTCTATGTCTACGAATTCTGTAGTTGCTTCCCTACTGAGCCCTTTAAGTGACGCAAGCGAACCAAAAAAAGGGGTATTTCTTGTGTTCACGAGTAAATAACTTTCAGAGTACTTGTATACTTGAAGTCCTGTGACATCCTCTCCTCACACCTCCTTCTAACAGCAGTCGTCAGCGATGTCCCTCCTCAAATCATTATTTCATTACATGATAAATGTCCTTGGCTGTTGTCAGATGCCTATACATTTCCTCAAAGATGAAAGACAAACACAGGCCATTTACTTCTGCAGATTAGATATTGATCAGGCCGTGTGCGGGGCGTCACTTATCATCCCTAAAAGAAAAGAATGACTACGTTATCATTTTGCCTTCCTCTGCCTCACGGTGCCTTATTTGTTTCAATACAGCATTTGGTTCCTGCTCAGAGCACTAAGGCCTTTCTACTCCATTGGGTGGCCAACAGGCGCTTTGAAAAAAGAAAAAGAAAATGAGTATCAGGCGGCAACATATTCAATTAACTTGTTTATAGTCTGGTTTTTCTAATCTATTTATGGTCGCTGTGGTATCCATGTTGCATATCTTCAAATAATGCTAGTGCAATTGGGCTGTTAATGCTTTTTCAGGGATAAAACGGTCAGAAACAAGTCAAGTGAAGTGACTGTATGAGCTTTAATAAAATACCACCTGATGACATCATGCGGTGGAACCAAGTGTTTTACCTCTGCAATAGCCTCGATTTATATAAAGACTTAAACTGGTGTGAAGGAAACAAAGCTCAACCCCACATGTTTTTAATGAGGAAATAGTATAACAATATTACAATAAAAGTCATTTTGGCAAAAAATTGTCTCTTTTAAAGACAAACAAATTTGAAAGCAGCATTCTTGTGGAAACGCTCTCCTCTTCACATCAGAGAGATCAGCTCTGTTCACGGTTCTGTGCTGTGCGCCTAACACGCGCTGGTGAAGACAGGCTTTTCATTCCCTCAGCCGTCTCCCACCGACAGGCACCAAACCGCGCCTCGTCCCCGGAGTACGTTACCTCAGCAGCATCAGCCAATCCCAATGTTTGACTGCTGTCGGAGCACGGCGAGGAGATGGCCAGGAGGATATCTGTGGAAGTTTGTGTGGTGCTGTACTGGAGGAGGTGACAGCGGAGTGGGGCCGGCTGACAGCTGTGTGAAGCTAAAGCAGCTGCTCCCACAAACTTAGTCCAGTTTTGACAGTGAGAGAAGAGCCATCTGCCAAAGGAACAGAAATGTTTTGAGACTTTATGGTTTGTACATGTGTGAAGTCAAAACTATTATACACCTACAATAACAATACAACGCAAACTAAATTTAACCAATGATTTTAAGAGCTGCGAGTGGGCATAAATCATCCCTCGGTTAGAGATGGTCAAGAACAAATCCTGAACTCCCTGCTCCATTTCACTTGATACCAAAGAAAATGCTCTATACAAACTTTCAATACCACAATAATAACAGTTTTGTGTATAATCGACATTTGTTCAAACACTTTTCCCCACATTTTGTTCCTATCGATCAGTCTCCGTTTATATAAATATAAACTGTCATGTATATTTATATGTCCGAAGCCTACTCTGCGCACTCCCACTTCTACAAAAATGCCTTTTGGATTGTGATGGGATTTTTAGAAAGCATTGTCTGATGTCATCAGCATATGCAGCCTGGGAGGTGTCTCTCACAGTATTCTGCAGAGGGCTTTATCCTTCATCTTTTAGGGAGATGTCCGTCTGAGATGATAAGCTGCAGACTCTGATCCTGTGAAAACACTCCTCTCCAGGCCAAAAAAAAGGAGGCGGTGCTTTTCTCCTCCAGGAAGTGGCCCAATGTGTTTTAAAAATGCCCTGCAATCCAGTTTCTTTAGGTAGTTACTACATTGTTTATCAAGAAACCGTTTCTAATTTTCTGTAGACCATTAACAGTTGAACTGGAGAGGGTTGAACAATTAATAATAATAATTTATAATTAATCATTAATATATACTGCATTATATAATACAAACTACTGTTTCACGCTGTATTTTTTGCAGCTCTTGTATTTGTTATGATACAGTTAATTCAAAACAGTTTATTGGGGTAAACCTTTTTAAGGTTTATTGTGTCAGTGGCATACAGTAGTTTCAATAATTGTTTATTGTCAAATATTGTGTAGCAATATATCGTACTCCACAGAGAAAGTATATATAAATATAATATATAAATATATAATATATAAAATAAAGAAACTAACTAGCACATATATTATAAAAATTTTACCATATCATGTCTCAGTGTGGAATATTTAATCACACAGAACAAATGATCCATACGGTCGTCTATCAGTGAAGTGAGCCACATCCAATTTCTCCCACATGGCTGTCTCTGTCTGAAGTTTGGCTTGTGGCCACAGTCAGAAAGCCCAGTTCCCCGCTTCTCTTTTATCAGCTCAGAAACTCATTCAACTTGTCCATTTGCAGACACTATTTCTTTATTTATGTATTCCACTTTTCCCCCATAGTGTCACATGTTAAAGCGCACCATTATCAACTTTAAATATTGCATTTTCTGCTCGGTTACTGAGGGCAAAGCACCCACTGCCATTCTTTACGATACAATGTTTTTTAATATATTTCATTTATACTCTGTTGTGGGTGAATTATATATATATAGCTGTTCGATTGTATGTATATGGATAATTGAGTTGTGCTCAGGTGAAAAGCTGTTTACTGAAGCTGTGTGAATACTATTTGACACAGACTAGAGCAATAATCCAGAAAATCCATCTTGAATAAAATAATCAGGATCAATATGTGAATTTTGTAATATTGTTCCAAAACAGAGTTGAATTTTTTTGTGTACATCAAATATAAAATGAAATCTAAAACCTCAAATACTTGATTTGATGTTTTTTTTTTCATATTCCGCAGCAGCCGCAGTGACCTCAGAGGCTTGTGTGTGATGGAGCTGTAGCCTCAGAGCACAGTGTGATAAGGAGTAGGTCTGTCTGTGCCTGTCTGACAGACGCTCGGCTGTCACCATCACCTGCCTGTCTCCTCGATAACGGCCAATGTGTGCACAAGTTTGGGAAATATCATTTGTCGCCACTTTGTGGTCATGTGTGTAGCCGAAGCTGATTACAGCTGGACACTTCTATCACTGAGGGCCACGGAGCAGCAGAGCCTGTGTTTTAGCTCGATAAGGACACGCCATAACCCTGCGCTGAGGTGAACCAGCTCTCGGCTGTAGGAGATGCTGTGTGTTCTCAGAACTATGGGACAGTGACTGTGGAAATATCCCATGTTTTGGTATGGAGACTTTTAGTCTAAGGAGCACTGGAGGGACAAGGGTCTGCTCTCAGTGGGGGGCCTCATGTTTCATGTAGCACATGGGTCAAGATCATTTAAAATGTTTAAATCTTAACTTTGTTTGGAAGCCTTTCAGGAGCTTCTGTAGTGTTTTCATAACACTAAATTTTTTGGTGGGGAGGTCCACCCCTTCTTGTCTTCTTTGATATGTCATTGTTTTACCTGGAATGTTCCACACTATCGCATTTACACATATCTAGTTTGCATGTATTTAATTAAAGGTGTTCTAAGAAAAAACTTGAAAAAGCATACATTCTTACAGTGACCGAGCTCACCTCTCCACAGATCTGACCTGTACCCTGTAACTCTCTATGAAGACTGGTAAGTTTAATGCCATACTGTGGAACATTCCAGGCAAAGCAATAACAAGTGGGGGTGCACCCTCGGCCAGTAAAATGACTTAGTGCATCTTAAAATATATTCTGGACCATGAAAACCCTGTGAAGTTGGCCAGCCCACTGTTCCCAGTGTGTTTCAGTGCTGCACCTGGAGAGACCCAAGATGAATGTTGTGGCTAGATTGTCCGTCCCAAAATAAACGTGGACTTGTTGTTTTTGCCTTGTCTCTGTTTGGGTGGAGCTTCAGGCAGCGGAGGAGCTGCACGGAGCAGAGCACAGGCTGATAAAATGCTGCTCTTTGTGGACACCTTCATTGGGTTATTTATGGATCATTAATTGAAGAGAGAAGAACTTGTTGGTGCTGCGCGGCGTATGGGCCGTCTGCTTTGTGTTCGCATCAACAAGCAACTGAAGAGATGACAGATCCCCCCCCCCCAAGAATGAATAGTATATTATATATATATATATATATATATATATATATATATATATATATATATATATATATATATATATATATAATTAATGTGGTCAATCTAAACACACTTTTTGTGGTCCAGAAGCCAATGATGCCGTGAGGCATATTTTGATAGACCAAACTAGAGAGAGTGACAAAGTAAGTGACAAACGAACTTGACTGGTAATGACATGTGCACACGTGGTTTGTAGGTTTGTAATAATCCCGGGTTAGGGGTTTTAAACCTGAGAGACAATTTAGAGTTGTTCAAAGCCATGGCCTGCTTCTCCTAAGTGAAAGTTTGTCCAAAAGTTTTCTGTGGAGAATCAGTTATAATTGAATTATATCCCCTGTTTGTTTCCTGGAGCCAGCACTTGTTGCAAAGGCACATGCAAAAATAGGATTGAAGTAAATGTTGCTTGCTCAGGGAGTTTTCTTTACGCTCACACAATCCTGGAGCTGTGGATGTTGTGAGGACAGCCGCTCCAATAGTGAGCCTGAATCTACTCAGCCCAAACACAGCCCCAGCTCTCCTGCTGGTATCACAGAGCCATTTGAGCCAACATCAACACTACAATCTAAACAGTATATATAGATTAGTTAGTTAGAAAATGACTTCTTGATCCAGTTGATATGTTTGATAAAAATGTATTCAGTGAAACAATTTTGAACGTTTATTTGTATTATTCAGTACAGTATAATTGATATATTTGATAGCTCTCAAGTAAAAGTCTCAACAATGGAATAGATCTAAATACAAAATCTAAGATATTTATTTCAGAAAGGCTATCATCAGGTATAAACCATCTGCGGGTGTTTCAGTTTAGCCTTTCCCCGGGTGCAAACAAGGACACAGGGGTAGCATGTTTTATAAGTAGGAACCTGAAAGACCCTAACAGACATAAACTGTCAAAGAGTGGCAGTCTTTAATCTAAAATGTACTGTATCATAAAGCAAGATGTTAAATAATGTGAATTACTGTGAAAAATAATGCTACAGCTTCCACATCTCCGTGCTCCTACCGCAATTGTCCTTGAAGAGTCCCTGTACATCCAGTCTGTCCCAGCTGTCAATCATGTGGTCCATCAGAGCTGTGTCCTCAGCGTCTGCGTCCTCTGTCTGTGACGAGACATGTCCAGAGCTGTCACACTCCGCACACACAGCTCCCACAACGAGCAACACGGAGAGCAGGGCACTCCATCTCTACCTGCTCCTCAGAGAGCTGTGATCGTGGTCCTAATGAACTTTTGAAAGCATTTAAGCTGCTTTTGTTTGGAGTAGAAATGTATGTACATTTTAGGGTGACTATTTAAAACAATGATATAGACTTTTCTCTTGTCTGTCTGTTTTTTAATTTAATTATTTTGTTTTACATATAAATGTTAAATAGGACTTATTATGTCAGGACGAGTTGAATGAGCTTTCATGTTATCATGTTGCTTTCCTCATCAGAACATACCGTATATTATTATTGCTATGAATTGCAAATGCTCATTTCTCTAAAGGTTGCTCTGATTTGCTATACAGTGTGTGTGTGTGTGTGTGTGTGTGTGTGTGTGTGTGTGTGTGTGTGTGTGTGTGTGTGTGTGTGTGTGTGTGTGTGTCGTTGCGTGTGCGGTTGTGCGTGTGCGTGTGCGTGTGCGTGTGCGTGTGCGTGTGCGTGTGCGTGTGCGTGTGCGTGTGCGTGCGTGTGTGTGTGTGTGTATAGAGAGATATATATAGAGAGATATATATAGAGATAGAGATATATAGATAGATATGTTTTTTTAGTTACCGTCCTGTAAAATTACTGAAACGAGCTCATCTCCCTGAAGCAGGTTGGTGAAGTAAGCTATAGATAACAATGAATGAAAGGTAATGAATGAATGAATCAATAAAAATACTGTATTGTATTTAAACTGCCATTGTCTGTGATCCTATTACTTAGCCTAATCACCTTTCCCCTCTTCTTTCTTGTATGTGCTGCTTTTCTTCACTCTCCGTCTTTGTCTGATTGAACATTCTTCAGGTAAGTCCACAGCTGCCGTCACACATCAAACTGCTGTTGTTGTTGTTGTTGTTGTTGTGATGTTTTACATGGATCTGATGGTAACGTGACACTGGTGTCTGCGTCCAGCCTCTAAAGTGTGGGAGCTGGAAGGGCACCACTTCACATAGTGTCTTGGCCCCATGTTATCGCTGTGTGGTATTAACTAAAGCCTTAGTTTTATATCACACGTGAGCAGTGACAGGGTCCATCCTGAGGTGTCCCCTGGCTAGTTGAGGGATGAGGCTTCCTCTGGTTTCCTTTTGGGACATATAGTATGTATAAACAATGCATAATATACCACGTTTTAGTCAAGAACTTTATAGGCTATAGTTTGTGTATAAATCAGCTCTTCAACTCAATACTTCTACCACCTCTACGCGTTCACATTTTGGCTAGTACTTGTCACTGTCCCTTAAAGACAAAAACGTGGTACAGAAACCTCAAATTAGAGATGGGATGTATATCGAAAAATGGATAGTATCTCAATTGTTGTACTGGAGACATGCAAACGTATAATATCAAGTATATCGCCTATAATTAAATCTATTAAAAATTACCTCAAAAAGAAAGAAACATCTTGTGTAATCTTCCAGACAAGAGTAAAAAGTTAAATTTCTGCCCTTTTGTTGTTAATTTCATGGTGCAAACAGATAATGAGATATTCATGTTTATTCATGTTGAGCTATATCGCCCACCCCTAATTTAACAATGACAAATGTGGTTTATGTCTTAAAACTTATGTCTGTTCTAGACTTTTTGTTTGGTTTGCAGACAAAAGATAATAGATTTGAAAAAACAAAAAAGTGTAACTACATTCCTTTGTTGTTTGTTTGTTTGTTTAGTTTGATTGCACACTGCTCTGGTTTGTCGCCGTGATTGAGGTGGCACTAAACATTAGCACGGTGTCTTTATACAACAGCCGCTGATAAAAGCTTTCATGTTGAGACGTAACCGAACGATAACATATAAATATTTTGGAGCAGACGTCTGGAGTTTGCCGCATGCCGCTCATCTCCAAAGCTCGGCGCTGTCTGAACCAGTGCACATCCACAGCCCTCTGCGTCATGAGAATCACATGTTTTTGGAATCTCTGCTTCTCTCGCAAACGGGATCCTCTGTGAAGGCTTTCATTTGAACTTATTTTGATGTCCCTGAGCATTAAGGGAAGTGACAGCTTACAAATAAATCCATAATTATCGCATCTGAAAGCCGCCATGCCGAACTTTATTTGCATACGGCGGGCTTGGAGGGCTGCGAGTAACAAGCCCGCGGGGTCCTACACAGTCTGGTGAAGTCGTGGCTGTCATCTGCGCCGTTTGCTCTGTCAGACACGCGCTCCGAGACAATGGCGGCGGCGCAGAAAGAGGCAAGATGAAATGAGTTAGGTTGAGTGGAGCACAAAGGAAGGTGCAGGACAGGATAGTTCCTTTTGTGTCCCTCCCTGTATTTCCCCACAGAGCGCGGTCAGTCTGGGCCCCGGCGGGTTTTCAGCTCAACTCTTCAGCAGCCGCCATATTTCCGAGCGTCCTGAAGATAGGAGCACAATGACTGCCCGCCGAATTTCATCTTAATTCTACCTGGGAACACAAAAGACTAATCAGAGCCATCACAAAGGCGCAGTTGGTTGGCGTGGCGGAGCGCGATAGGAGCGGGCCGGCCCTGGGAGAGCCGCAGAATGGATTAAGTCTACACACAGTGGACCAGACATCTATCAGCTCAGGTCAAAGCCGCAGACAGTCCATTGGAAGTGTTAGAATATCGTCACCGCAACCGAAACAAGAGGAGCTAAGCGATAAAAGTGTGTGGTCATAAGTCAGGCGGCAGCATTGTAACGGGACGTGTACGACAAGTTTGGATTCAGAAAGGGTTATCTGGATATGCCGGCTCCCCGGTGGGCGACCGGCAGCGGAGCAGGGAAATGCAGGCGAAGGATGACTTTCAACAATACTCTGAGTTATGTGCAGATTCAATGCAAAGTTCAAAACAAAAGGGTTTTTCAAATTATTGTGAACAAGCCTTGAGACAAACTCAAACTGTACCGTGCAATCAGATTTGTTTATTTGATGCTTGTGAAACAAAGGAGTTCATTGATCGTCTACCATTTCGAACAAAATCGAAAGCAAAATCCCACCTTCACTTATTGATTCCACTGAACTCCGCAATGTTGATTGGCTAATTCAGCTGTCAATCACACCTATCTGAACTTACTCGCTGAGATGAAAACGGTGAGCAAACTGATATTTCTGGACGATCCAGGCAAGCGATTGAACCCTCAAACTTCCCATTTTTCCTCTTCTGTTTTTCTCCGAGTGGCGGTATTTTGTTTCTGTTGTTGATGCTCTGATTGGCCGACGGTTGTTTGTCTGAGACTGGGCGGAGTAATGCTCCTCTAACTCCCCTCTCGCTCATCTCATCTTCAGCTCCCCAGATTCTGCTTTGAAACTTTTATTTATCATGTCATTTATTTAACAGAGGATTATTTATTTACCACATCAAATCATTCTAATATGAATATTTATATATTTGTGGGCCTTTTTAAATATACATGGCCTGTGCATTTTCTCTGGTGGAGCGGCTGTAATGAGTAGGGCTGTTGGATGTCGGCCGCGTTCAAAGCGGATGGGCCTTTGAAAACATTTGACTCTAAATTGGTGCGCATCTATTATCAGGCCGCATGCTCTCATTAAGCTGTAATTGGAGGTGTATGATTATGGGCGAACGGCAGTCATCTGATGTTAATCATATTTATTTGAATTTTAAATTTGCCAGCCGTGTTGTGTTGGATGGAAATACACTCTGAGAAAATAATCATTTGTTTACCCCACAATATAATAATGCAAACTTTGCTGACAGAGCTTTCTATGTTAAAGTCTGTATGCAATTACTGTATGTATTCATTTACAAAACTTCAAAACAGTTTTCTCTTAAATTGATTGGTTGTATGATCCAAGTATGTTGTATGCTCTGCCAGCCAAAACCAATATAAAATATTGTGTTTTGTTTTATATAAGCTATTTGTTATTTGCCGGACTGTATTAGATGTGTATAAGCAGCATGTAAAACAACAGGGTCTAGGGGTCCTTTCCCAGATTGTACTTATTTATAGTGCAAAAAACACAATAAAAACAAACAGAACAAGACACAGAGTGCAAATACACAAAAACACAAATAGTGGTCCAAAGTCAGTCTGGCCTATGTCTGCTTAGTCCCAGTGTTTGGAAAATCTGTCCATTTTCACATTTCTTGCAAAAGTCAGTCTCTCCATTTCATAAATGTCCAATGTATTTCAGTCTGGACCTTGACAGTCGGCTCCGTCCCTGTCATCCATCTCATCTCTCAGAATCATATGTGATTTTGTGTACTTTCTGTGAGTTCAGCACCCTCCAGTTACAATAGGAGTAGTTCTCAGCATGACTAAAATATGAAGACCCATTTATTATCTCACATAGCTGCTCTATCCAGATAGGGGTAGCTGGTAGGTAGTACAAATAATAACACAAAAAAACGAATGAAAAAGAAAATACTGTCTTTTGAATTTGTTAGGAGAGCTATTAAAAAAATTTACTTTAGGAGTGTTTAACCATATTGTAATTGTTCCCCGTTGTTGTATTTAGAGTGATTCATGCATATCGAAGTCATCTTTATTCTCCTTCAGACAAGACGTCATTGCTCCGTCAGTCCGGGTCTTCACCGCGCCCCTTGTCACGTCCACTGCTCTTTGCTTACATCGTTCAGCAATTTTAATTTCTTAAACGATGACACACTTAGGATTCGGCAGCGTCGCAAAGCCATTTTGGCACAAATGAAAAAAAAAAAAATCCTCTTATCACTTTTGTGAACTGCAGCTCTCCAAAGGCTCAACTCGGTGCCCCAGAACGCGTTTCATTGTTTTAGAAAATTCATAAATCGGAAAACAATGTAAGTAAAGAGCAGTTTTCACGAACATTGACGTCTTTATTGCAGGAGAATAAAGATGACGCAAACATACATGAATCATACATGCATACAACTTAAATGACAAGGGAAAGCAATTATAACATGGTTTAAACCTCTCAAAAGTTGATTTAGCATTTTACGTTTCTCTCTTTGAATTTGGATTGTACTGCCTTCCAAACATTACCATGTTCTGATGTATTTACATGCTGGAGCTGAGTGTTAAGTGAACTGTCCTCTTACTTTTTAGTCAATGTCATTATCTTTAATTGAAGAACTATTTTAAAGTCCATTTACTTTTACTTGAGTACAGCAGACCCATGTTCTTCTCCCTCTTTTCCCCGAGTCTTAATGACTAACCAGAATGAGTGGTGCAGAGGAAGCAGAGGCGCCTGATTTGTTCTGCATGCTAAATATGGCCTGTAATCTTTATTCCTCTGAGTGCCTTATTAAAAGTGAAAGGAAGATGAAATCCCTGCTGCCGGCCCATCCTTTCTGCTGTTTATTAGAGGGGTTTTTCCTCTGTTAATATTGAGGTTATGGTAACCTTAGCTGTGATAGATGCATGTGTGACTAGTGGTAATAATAGTTATGATTGATTCGCAGCGGAGCCCTGGAGGTGGAATGCAGCCCGTCGCGCTGGAGATAAAGTGGCCCCTCCACGGCTGCGGCGCGTCTCGACTGATGGTGTTTGGCCCTGTGCGCTAATTCATCATTCATTAGGCACTCTCCTCCGCGCACATCCGTCTCCATTTGGTGCTTTTTATCCATAAGGTTAGCCAGAGAGATACCCGCGTGTTAGTTTTTGATAGAGCCGGGAAGACAAATGTGATCTGTGACAGCCAGTGTGTCACATGGTGCGGATGTGTGCTGATAATCAGAGATTTCCCCACAGTCCAGGGCTCTGCTGAAGTTTGTCTCTGCACTCTGAAGTGGAAAAGAAGAGCACAGAGATGTATGGCATAAGACTGCAAATGTTCTCAGTAAATACATGCAATTTGGATTAGATTTGATCATATTACATCTGTAGTTATACTGTTGTCTTCGTTTTGAAATTCAGTTCTGTCAACAGCTATCAATTCACCAATAACCTGTCTTATAGATCAGTCAGTGCCAACATAACAAAAAAACCCTCAAATGATCAGATTGGATTCGTTGAGTTTCTCCACTGAAATGCAACTAAAACAATGGGGAAATGTGCCAAAAAATAGACACTGACATGCACCATTTCTGAAGCTGACACATGCAACTATGGTTTTGAAATAATTGTCTTACATTTAACATTGTCATCCTTAGCGGCATATACTGGTATATACTCTCTCGCTCTCTCGCTCTCCTCGTTCTCTCGCCTCTCCTTTCTCTCAAACACTGCACGCTTTAGAAAAAAAAATAAAATATATATATATATATATATATATATATATATATATAGTAACACACTATTGTAGCTATAATGTGTCTGTAAATGGTTGGGTTTAATTTAATTTTTGTATTGCACAAAAATTGGCTGTAAAACTAACAACATAAATGCTCTTTTATACCATTGTTTGAAATATTACAGTTAGATTTTTTAATTATCTACTTGATATTCTTCTTTTTGCATATTAACAGATAGTTACAGATTTAGTTATCCGTCTCTGCACCTCTTAATACAGGTAAAGCCGGAATTCGCATGTTGCACAACTTTACCTTGTGCAGAGGTCAGTGATTCCTTTAGGTTTCGTTCTCATAATTATTACGAGCGACGCAGGGTATGATCAGCATATTTTCGTGTCCACATTTGCATCGTGCTGTTGGTAGCGCTAATGAAGCTCCATACAAGACAAGTGTACTCCGAGGTAACGCTGTATCCTGTTGCAGCTCCGCACTACACGGCCCATCCATTATTCTATTAGCAGTTAACAGATGAGCCTCATTTGTGTAAGTGTTATTAAGCCCGCTCAAAGAGATGGAATGAAACACAACCACGAGCCATGGATTAAAAGAGCAATAAGGCCCTGTGAAAAATGATATTTAGCGAGTGGTGATTTTTCAGCGTACCTCGGGGCAGCCCTGACAGAAAAACACGCTAGTCTTCCTTCATGTTGATCTGCTTTTTTTAGTCGCAGCGTCGAGGGACTACTCTAAGTGTGATTTATTCATCCCTTGACCAGTAAAAGGTGTCAGCCAGGTGAAAATGGATGCTGCCGTGTATTGACAGGAGAAGGAGCAGCGCGTTTGTCCTGCATGTTCTGTCAGAGACTGGAGAGAGGAGTGGTAAAAGGGAATGTGGTGCATGCGTTAGCCTGGGGCACTTTTGATTTTGGTTAATTGAGCTTGTTTTTACTTTATGTAAAATGCAAAAGGGAATTACAGGGAAACACGATTGTTGATCCCTGTGCCCAATTTCATTCAATTGTGTAATGTCCTCCAGGGGCCATTTTTGGATCGTCCCCCAGCAGTTGTGGACATCTGAAAGATTCAGTGTATTTTGATGATTGAGTCTGTATCATTAAATCAATTACCTAAGATTAAAAAATGTTTTCTATGCATTTCAGATTTGATGTAATCAGACCTACATTTATGACATTTAAAAATGTGGCATATTGCACCAGTTTGTTCCCCTTCAGTGTTTTAGGCAGCGTTTGATTCAAACCAAATTTGCTTCCTAAAAAAAAAAATCGAAGTCCAGTGTTTACATGAGCTAATGATTCAAACAATATTTACAAACTTGTAACTAGTAATGTTTGATATCAATCATTTTACCACAGAACAGTTCTTGCTTTTTCCAGGCAGAACTTTAAACTGTCTAAGAGTCTCATTCCTTGGACTGCGTTCCTTGAGACGCTGAATGTGATAAATCGAGTAGAGGATCTGATTCCCCTCATGAGCACATCAAATTGTCCCTTTGTTCCTTTCATTTCTATGGGCTGCTGCTAAAAGAGATTTCCTCTGGGCTCCTCTCTCCTCCTGAAGCAGCAGGCCAGCGCGTTGGTAGCTCCAGAATCTGGTTATATTTACATTTGCTATGCTACTATCAATATTTCATAAATAAGTGAATATATTAGAGGCAGAGGAGTGTCGCCAGTGCCTCATATGCAGCGCCATAGCAACAGCATGTTCCGCCTTTATCTGCGGAGGCCCATGATTCTGGAAGTGTTCGGGATCCCCTGCAGCAGCAGCGTTATATACAGGTTAAGTCTCCTCCACAGTGAGCGAGTTGTGTGAGCCAGCGTTTGAGCCAGGCAGGACCACGCACCTCCCACACTCTTCATAAACACTGGCCTTTAATTACATGAAAGGCATTTTGTATTTCTGTTACCACTTATAAGTGAGGAGATCCGCCTGTGTTAGATGGTCGTCATCGGTGCATCAGCCCGTAGTGAACCTCAACCTTTGGACCTTTGCTTTGCAGAGGATTCTATACATTTTTACTGTATACATATCTTTGCTGCATGGAGGAATTAAAATACAATACACATTTCAACTTAACATTCACCATGTCTTATATTTTCAGGGACTTTCAATATTGCAATATTTAAAATCTGATCTGTGTCCATATTGTGCAGTGGTGGAGGAAGTTGATGTATGCAGGACAGCTTATGGGGGGGGAGGGAGGGAGGGAGGAGGGGAGGGAGGGAGGGATGGAGCCATTTGGAAACACACACACACAGAGTGAGAAGTGCTCCTTTGTGGCTGTTGTTAGCATTAGCTGAAGATTTGCATATATTTCTCTTGGAGCATTAGGCAACACAAAAAAGACTAATTCACCATTCAAAGTCTCTTTGTCAGATTGAAGAGGGCTCCTGTAGTAGGGCCCAGCCCGCCCCCTTCTTTGTTCATCAGTGACTCTGGCCCATTGCAGGGACGAAAAGCAATCAAATAAAGACAATAATTACGATAATGAAAGTTACAAAATTATTTAAATATTATTTTTAATTAACTACTGGCTAATGCCATTATTTTTCCTTACCTTTCATAGAAAGTCACTCCAAAAATCGGATTCACTTTCTCACCTTGTGTAAGTATTGAAATCCACACTCTGCATTTGTACATGTTTTTGTTCCACCTGAGTCTGCCACGCTCAGATTCTTGTGGATTTGTAATTCTGGAAACTGGTACTTCTTCTTTAAACAAAAGAAGTCAAATATTGATTTCTGTCTACAATACTTCTTTTGAAGTTCTCAAGCACATGGACCACTCCTGGACAGATGGTAGTACTGTGGATAGAGTGTTATTTCTTTTCACCCTTTACAGATATGTATTTAGATCGTTTTGCAAAGGACTTTTGTTACCAATCACCTTTTTAAGCATGATGAGGCTTAAGAAGAAAGTTTCACATTAAAATGTTTATTAGAATGGAAAACTTAGTCAGTCAGTTACAATATAAAAACGTTTTTATCATTTAAAAATTAGGATCTTTTTGAATCAGCATTTGAAAGAAGTTTCCATTTTACCCGTTTGTTGTTGTCTAATTGACTTTGGCAAAAAAGAGGACATGGCAAATTATTATAATTTGTTTTTTTTTTATTGTGGACTCTCCATTGCCAAAAAAAACTTTACCAACACTGATTATACTGTAAGTGCTAGTACTAGTTATGTCAGTGGAGGTCAGTGTCATAATGACGCAGATGTAATACTATAATTGTCCTTATGTGAGCGCAGTGCCACACACACACACACACACACACACACACACACACACACACACGTAAAGTACTCTCCCCTCACTCTGACCTGGATTCAGCAGCACACACTATTTGACAAACAGCTGGGGATCAATCAGAGCACGCTCAAAGACGCCACCTGCGCTGTCACATTAGAGCCCTGCTGATCAGAATGCAGCCATTTCTCTGTGGTTTGTGATTACAGTAAACCTCATGCACACACTTTAGCCATGCGCAAGCCTGACCAGAGGGGGGCTGTAAGACCCATCAGCACGGGACACGAGCTACTTCACAAACTCTGAGCTTTTTTCTTATTTTCCTCTTGCATCATGAAGCAGTTTTTGTGGCTCAAAGGATGAAAAAAACAACAACAAGATTTTCTCTACAGAGCGGCGACTTTTCAAAGATATTGTTATACATGTCATTTTTTGCCTAAGAATTAATTTATATTAAAGGCATAGTCTTAAAAACATGAAAAACAGAACCAGTTAATTTTTAATCGTCCAAACTTTGCTCACTTCTCCAATGCATCCCGAGCATCCAAATTATTCACCGCAATGAGTTTATTAAGTGATTTTCATAAGTGTCCAAAGCAAGTTACAGTAAAGGCACTTCCTGGTTCACTGAGAATAAAGTGATGAATATATCTGAGCAAAACTCATTCTTATTTACATGGAAAAAAATCAGGTACAACCCCTTTTTAAGATTGAATATCCTTGTGTACGAGGAAAAAGAAGAAAACAAGCAGAAAGGCATCTAGAAACGGATGAACTTTATTTTGGCCAGTGGCTGAAGAAGTACAGCTATAGGAGCAAAAAAATAAATAAATACAATTTTTGAAGGTTTTGGCATACCCGTTTAAAAATGTTCTTAAAGAGTAAAGAAGTATTTCAGAAATACTTTGATAACTGGTAATGTGTTAAATATGGTGAGTTTGATAAAGAATTGTGAGGATTTTTGTCAACAATAGCAAATACATACAAATACATTTTGTCCAGTGAATGTATATATTTGTATGTATGTATTTGTTTGCTCAAAGCCAGCACTTTAACTCAAAACCTTCATGTAGGACGTCACTGTGATTGTGCCAACAACTACCCAACAAGTACTTTTTACTTTTCAGTCCAGTTTAAAAAAAAAATGGAGTGTTAAGTACAGCTAGAAGTATAGATAGCTAAATAAGCTACTTAACTGTAGTACTTTTACTTTTGCACTTCGTTACTTTCCACCACTGATTTAGACTTTTTACTTAATATATATACCATTATTATAATTTTTTTGACAACTAATCCAGTGCACTAAACTGGGCTAAAGTATTTGTATATTGTTTGCATAGTTGCAGCCTGTTGAAGCAGTGCCAGTGGACCCTGGTCATATACCAGTATGACTAGTTGGCATTTTTACCGTTCTCATTACTTTGATGGATTGATGGATTGATGGACTGTATGTATTCCTCCGTGTTCTAAATTTCTGTTACAATTTAGTATTTTTTCTTTGATCCGTTTGTATTGGTGCTCATATCAAGTGCAAAACAGTCTCTGACGTCAGTTTGGCTCTTTAAAATATTCATCACATAACTCTTTTTCCTGTCTGACTGTTGTTTTAAGCAGATTCTATGTTCGAGCGGTTGTAATAGGAGCCTGCGTTTCCTGGTTGCCATGGGAACAGATCCAGATGAAGATGTTGCGTGGTTGGGTGGATGGTGGCCCGCTCCCTGCCTCTGTTTGCAGCCTCTGTGTTACAGCCATGTTTTATTAAAAGTTCATGAACTCTTTGCAGGACTGGTGTGAGTTTAGCTGCTTTCATGAAACATTACTGGCTCCTGTCAAACGTCTTTAAGAGTGATTTACAGCAACCACGGCTCATTTCACGGCAGATTAGGGACTTGTCAAAATAGTGAAGATTCAGTGACTCCACGTGGCACACGGACTGAAAGATTAGCTGATAAATGCACCTCAAAGTTGTTTTATGTCTCATGCTTTCGAGACCATTTGTGAGACAGATTATATGAGCTGTGTCACACCAGTTACTGTTAAAATGTTACAGGTCTCAGGTGTTATAGCTCCGTGGCAGGTGGCTGTGGATTTGCCTGGACAGAAAATATGCTATATTAAAAGTAAATTAAAAGTTCTTAAAACAAATATCAGCACTGCATTAACTATACTGTACGAACTAAGAACAAGTTGTGATCAGAAAACTCTTTTTGTGAAGTGAATAAATAAATTGAGCTTAATGTCCTGATAACAAAAGTGTTTGCCAGGGAACACGAGCAGTCTAATCAAAAACAAACGGATTCTGACAGGTGGGTTACATGAACGAGACTAGGGCTGTCCATCATCTAAAGACATGTCCTGTGGATTGATTGATCAACTAAAAGATGCGGTGCGGCGCTGGCAAAAAAAAAAATCACATTTTCAGGATCTTGCACAAAAACTCTGCATATAAAGTGTGAGTAAACCTCATCTATAGAGATTATAAATATTATGATATATATTGTAACTGGTTAAAAAAATATAATAATTTGCATTGACTGCAGTAAATAAACATTAAGCAAGAAAAAAAAGTTTTAAAAAGAGGTTAAAAAGTCGTGGCGAGGGACGGGGACGGCTTAAACACACTTAAAGGACTGAAGCCCAAGAAAAGACTACCAGTGCAATAGTTCCCATATTATAGAACTGAAAGTGTGAAAAGTTAAAATGTATACTATTATATTTCCATGCTATTTTATTTTATATTTTAATTTTATTTCCATTTGAATACTGTGTACTGATCTGCCATGAATCCTGGACCTGGAAACACTATGACTGAAATAGTTGATACTGTAGTGTATACCAATAGCTTTAGCTGTTTCTCACACCATATTAATATAAAAATAATATTTCCTCAGCATTGTTCTGTAGTAGTCCTAAATTCCAGTTCTCTGATAATAAGCACACATACACAAATAAGTCCTGGCAGAGATATGCACAGAGCCATTAGGATTGATGGTGCAGCAGTGGCTGCATGGTGCGCTCCGACACCAGGTGAAGAATGTCATTATTAGAAGAGGCACCTGCACACCAGCGCAACACATTTATATTTCCCCATGACAAAGAGGAAGAAAACCT
Source organism: Chaenogobius annularis (assembly GCA_015082035.1). Taxonomy (NCBI): domain Eukaryota; kingdom Metazoa; phylum Chordata; class Actinopteri; order Gobiiformes; family Gobiidae; genus Chaenogobius; species Chaenogobius annularis. The sequence continues at coordinate 368,863 of BJKM01000110.1, read as the reverse complement.
CCATCTACCACGGAGCAGTGCGAAGTGCAGCTTAATGGGCTGGTTTTATTCATCAAGTAAGGTCTGTGCTCCCGTCCGGCGCCGCGCTGCCTTCAGGGACAGTGAGTGATTCCGACCACTCAGCCTCATTACTGAATCATATTAATATTTAAGGCCCTGGAATTGAGGAATAAAGGGGGTAATTGATTGTGTCCAAATGGTGGGTCTGAACTTAGGTTTATTAGGAAGACAATTTCAGCAGTGGGAAAAATATTTTAAATGGCATTGAAAATAATGATAAAATCAATAGGTTGCGTTTCACTAATTTGATTATGGCAGAAATTCAGATGGAGGGCAGATTTCTATATGTGACAATGAATAATTAGAAATTAGTATTTACTGTGCCATCCGGCAGCACATATGCCAGGCTCCATGTGCAGCCGACCGCAGTATTGTGAGTTTGAAACCCGGCTCTGACAATTTACTGCATGTCTTCCCTTCTCTCTTCTCCCCATCTCATCCTGTCTGACTACGGGTCCAAAAATCCTTAATAAATAACCACTGGCCCTTTATCAGAGAACTCAGATCTGAACACTAGATCGAGCTCACAGGAGCAGCTCCCGGTGCCGCCTATAGGAACCTTTGGACAGAGATCTTTCTACCACATCTACACCAGGCTTTGGAATGATGTCCCTGTCGATTTGACGACAAGCTGTTCAGACCTTCTGACTTTTCAGCTGAAGGCTTCTTTCATTGACTATTGAACTTTTGAGTGTGTTGGTATTGTTTTGTGGTTGTCTGCTCTTGTCGTAAATGTTCTTGGTTCTTTGATGCAGAACGGGAAACTTTTTTCAACCAGCCCCAATCAAAGGAGATATTCACACTTTTATTGAAATAGCCAAGAAGTGATTACCGACATATTGACCATGCACACACAACCTCCAGTTCAATTTCAAACACAAGAGAGCATCTGCACGTGAACCCTTCATTGAACGCAATGTTGTTAAGTGACTAAGGACCTGCTCAAACAAGTCTTTGGGTTCAGTTACTGCAGTGCTTCTTACTACACTACTTCATCTCCGCTGCAGGGCTTGGGCCAACATCGTGGTGAATAATTTCATCAAAAGATACATTTGTTTTCATTAGTTGTTTACAGAATATGATAACCTGGTGCACAGAGGTGATGGAGACGGTGCTTCCAGGCTAAGGACAGTAACCTTTAGAAGCAGGCTGCCTGTACGTGCGTGTGTTAATCACCTTATTAGTCTGTATGTATGCAAAGTGACATGTAAGCAGAAATGAGTCCGCGGGCGACTCCACTGTGAATGATAACGATGCTGGAGTTCTACTTTGCATAGCATAAGGGACGACTGCACGCGCTCCTGGCACTCTGCAGCACACAGGCAGTGGACTGTTAGAGAAGAGCACTAATTAGGCACTAACACTGTTAGCTAGCGGCCCTACAAAAGCACCATTGTGGCCTTTCAGGTTCTCACGGTTGGATCGTGGTGTTGCATCAGCCGGAGCAGGCAAAGGCCCTGCTTACCTGTTACAGAGGCACAGCCCGGGAGGCAGAACACTGGAAACATGTTTCACGTTTCATATCTATCTTTCTGATCATTAAAATATAATTGTGTACTTTCAACCGAGTTCTCCAAAAATGCAACAACAACAAAAAAGTAGTGTTTCATTTCCTGCTTGGATGAAGTTACCATTAATATCCTCAGCTAAAAGCATGAATTATGCAATAAATTAGAAGCAGATAGAAAATTGTAAGGCAGTGGTACATTAAAGAAGACACAATTTGCTTTTTTGGAGGAGTATTTAGTAGTAAACCATAACCATGATCATGATTTTACACTTTGTTCATTGTAACAGCAATATTGATCGAAAACATCTGGACAGAAATTGACTTCCTGATCAAAACTGCAAAGTTGAGATGCTCTTCAAAGTGGCATTTCATTAACATGATTTATTGTTGTAAAATGACTGTGTGACATTTTTTAACATGATTTTTTGGAATAATCGCAAGTAAGTACAGGACTGTGGGCGGAGATAAGGGGTAAGTGAACACAGGACACTCAAATGTGCATGAATAAATGAAACTTTGATTAACCTACTGATGAGACTGATGAACTCTGGTACAAGTGGTAATTGTTTCTTCCCATTGTCCATCCTGCCTGAACTCTCCTGTGCGGTGTGTCACTTGCGTGTTAGTAAAGTACTGCTGTACCTGTTGGGGCCATATGGAGCGGGCCAGAACCAGCAGGCTGGATCTGAGATGGATAATCTTACAACACAAGCATCCAGCTGCTGTTTGAGTTGTCGGAGGAAAACAACATAAATGTTTTTGAGACAGAATCACAGACAGATTGCCAACAGATGCCGTTGCACTTGTAGAGGCACTTTTACTGTATACGCCAGTGTAGCTATTCAATAAAACAAAGTAAAATCACAAAAACCTCCTAAGACGCGGACTCTTGCTTGGCATGCTTTATTCATTTCTCTTTTTTATTTGGGCTGATTGGGTCTGATGAGTGTTAAAACAATTATATTTTTACATGATGTAGTTTAGAAAAATTATGTGCACATATGAGGACATTCATTTAATGTTTTAATCATTTTGAGAGAATATAATAAAGTCACAACTGAATAATCATTTGCAGAAACTATTTATTTAGTGTCTGAACACAGCAACTTTTTTCCTTAGTGTAAAAACATTAACTGTGCCTCTTAGTATAATGTGGCTAATTTGAAGTGCTGCTAACAGGTGCAGGAAGATGTTTGCCTTTAATAAAGTAAAACAAAACATTCAGAACATTCTAAACAAAACAAAACAATTTTATTCTGGTCTAGACCACCCAAAATGTGTTGTACACATATGTGGACGCCAGGTCCTAGGAGGCAACATGATCTGCAGCTCATGGTGAAACGATCAGCTGAGCATTGTAGTTTTTGTTGATGGTACCATACTCACGGTGGTTTGGGCCCACATCATATTGCTCATGATATATTGTTGTTTGTGTTGGCAGTGATATGAAATTCAGTAATTGTGATATAATTTTCATGCAGCTTAAACACTAAGCAGTTGCTAAACACTTGAAGGACAGAGAGCACATTTGTGAAATGGAAGCAGAACTTTTAATTTGTGATGATCACTTAAAAGCCTGAAACAAGTCAGCAATAGGAAAAAGACCACTGTGCCTGAAGCATTTTGTCTTTTGTCATTTATGTTGTTTGCTAACTAGCCACAGCTGCCCTGGGTCAGACTGACAGAAACTTGGCTGCTGTTTTCCTTCATATTATTCAGGAGATATGGTGTGTAATCTTCATCTATGAGGGTTTTTGATGCTGAACTTCTACTGTCTGAGGCTGGGGCAGGAGGATTAACCGCTGTACACATTAAAAACACATTCACTCTTCATTTACACTTCAGCACGACACTATAACAAGACAATCATGTTTTGTAACGAAGGCTCTAATGATTACAAGTGTAGCTGAGGGGGAAGAGATTTTGCCTCCGAGCTTTCCTCTGAAGAAAAACTGAAAGTACTGGCTGTATAGCTGTATTTTTCTTTCTTGTCGAGTGCCTGTGTTGATATAAATAGATAGCCAATTTGTAAAATGGTCCGGCATCTTGGGCCACTCTAATTGGTCAATTTCCCGCCTGTATTGAGTGCCTGGATTGATTTATTGCTGTTTTTAAATGGCCGTGGGGACCATGGAACAGCTGTGCCAAGCGCCGAGCCGGAGCCGCGGTGAAAACTGAAATCCGTGAGTCGGACAGTCACTGTGCCGAGCGGCAGAGGATCGGCGCAGAGACAGGAGCAGAGCAGCATGTCCAACAGCTGCACACTCCACATCTGTCCACTTCACTCAACAGCACAGACGTCCTTTTTTTAAGCAAACAGACAAGACCAGAGCTGTTTTTTTAGTTTTTTATTACGAATAAAGCTCCTTTTAGACTGAAAAGTACCACATCACATTTTTTCTTTCATTGTTCTTTTCAAATGTTTTATTATTGTGACTTTCGTTTTGAAGATATACAAAATTTGACTGTCGAATATATCATTTATAGTTAAAAAAATCCCTACAAAAAGAGCTGATTAAAAAAAAAAACTTCAAATAAGATAATATTTTTGCACATTTTGATTAATATTTTCCAGACATTTCACATCGGTCTGATACTTAAACCTTAACTAACACCTTTAAAGGCTTGTTTTATCACTTTATCGTGACAAATATAAGATCTGCTAATTCAAGAACCTCATGCATTTCTGAAGATGTTTGGTCAAGTCTAAACCGCACCTTTATCAAGTTTCATACATCAAAATAATACATTAACACATATTTTCTTTAGTTGCTCTTGCAATTTGCTCATTTCGACGATACACGTTGCGGTTTCTGTTCGATGCGATTAATCATGCTCCTGCTGATTGCGTCATTTATAGTCCCACAAGAGCCCGTCTGAGTGGAGTCACTGAATAGAGATCTTTAGTCCCACTCGACATAAAGAGCAGTGTTAAGTGAGATACAGCTCCTCAGGCACTGCACCGTGGCACTGACACAAACCAAGAGAGAGAGACAGAAAGAGAGATGTTCTTGTTCAGGACGGATAAATGAAGAGCGCTGTTTGACCAATGAATCTTAGAATAGTGTTGTTTTTTGGGTTTGGCGTGTAGTGGTGTAAGGCAATTGTAACTATTTATAAACTATTGTCTTGTGTAATCTCCCAAACAAGAGTATAGAGTCATGTTTCTGCCCTTTGTGGTTCATTTTATGTTCCATTCATGTTTTGTGCAATACTTGAAGACATTTACAGGCATATTTTACACATATTCCTGATGCTTTGTGAAAATACCGTCTGAATATCATGGTCAAGACACTTCGATTATTAATTTCTGTCAATATCGCCCACCCCTGCTACAACTAAATAAATGAATAATGTAGTTTGATTTTGCATTCACATGATGATTAGATACGTCGATTTTGGGATTGTATCTTCACACCATAAGGAAGAGTAAAGCAATGGAGATTTTAAGAAGGCTAACTCAAGGTACAGTTCAATTGTATTAGGTATTATTACTCGAAATATTCCCCGTTATTATCTTAATGACTTTTCCTACTTCACTGTATCGGTCGCCTTGTATAGCTGAACTGATTTTTATTTGCCGAGAAGGATGCAAGAAGCTATTGTTTATTTAGGGTTATTTCAACAGATTCACTATTTGGTACATGAGAAAATGGAGTCCTCTTACTTGGAAAAAAAGCGAATTACTCTTTGTAGCCTTTAGATATTGGCCATATACACATTTAGTAGCAAGTATACTACCAAAGCTATAAGGTGTCTAAAAGTAGTTCAAAAGCCTGTATAAAGCATCGCGGATAATCCACATTTTGCTCGAGCCTCTTCACAGTTCCCTGCCCAGCCATTGACTCCGTTCTCTTGTGTAATGGAGGCTGTCTCCTTTTTGAACTGTGATTCTTAGAAATGCCTGTATTTAGTGCTGCATGGGGACGGGAGGCATATGAATGCACATTTGCTGCAGTCAGGAGTGCGACTGACTGTGGCTGAGAGCGAACGAGAGGGAGACCAGAGAGTAATCGCACATCTCACACTAAACTTGAGGAAATATGAGTCTGCTTGAAGATGAAAGGGACTTAATCTCCATTGCTTTGAGTGCCTCCCTCTTTCTCTCTTTCTCTCTCTCTCTCTCTGCACTTCTCTGCCGTCTATGTCCACTGGGGCCGGTCCGTTCCTGCACATCGTTATGTAATCCCTGTGCCCGGCTCTGTGCCCACAAGTGAAAACAGTCTTTGCTCAGAGAAGGTGCACAGCATGAAACCTCCCATCCCATCTTCACATAAATAAATTAAACATGGTTTTTGCTTTCAGACATAACTTTAATTTAATGAACGGGCCTTTTAGTGGCCGTAAATTGAATGGGTATTTTCAATTTGCCTATTGCCATTCTAGAATACATGTTTCTCCACTGCTTTACAGAGATGTGGAGTCTGGATACTGGTTTAATCTTCCAGAGTTCAGGCTGTGGTTGACAGATCATCAGAAGGGGAAAAATAAGGTGACTGTAAATGGTAATGAGCTGACTACAACTAATATGTTTAAAGACATGTTTTAACTCATCATATGGTGGATTGATGTGATATTGTCTAATATTACCAGGATACAAATATTGAGATGTTATTGTTTGTCAATATTGCCCACCCCTAACTGAAGACCGTCGCAACGTTCTGCCAGATCAATGAGTGAAGCGCTAGTGCAGTTAATCTGAGGTGATAAAAGTTCGATTTTTTTTTCTAAATGATATAAGGAGGTAGTGACCAGACTGAGAGATCTCCTGTATGGAATATGAGAGAATCAGTCAGATCCCAGTCTAAAACTTTGGCTGTTACCAGATATGAGATAGAAAATACTTTTTGGAAGGAGCAATATGTCACTTTTTGGGTCTGTAAATCCTGTACAAACTCTCCTCTCATAAAGGTTTGTTACTTTGGTGCAGAGGTTCAAACTAAATTGGTCTGGTTGTTCTGCGCGGTGCACGCTATGTGAATACAGCCTTCATTGTCCCATTCAGATATCAGCTTGTCCTCTCTGCTTTTGTCTTTATGAGGCTGCAGGAGGGGCAGGATGGACTGTCAGCGCCTGCACAGCCCTCACTGTATGTGGGGACACGGGGACAGCAGGCTGGACACCACACGATACTGAGATGGAACTTTAATGGCACCCATGCATCATGACACCACATGACAGGCCACAATAGAGGAAAAAGTGAATACAAATAGAAATAAACGTATTATTTATTTGGAAAGTTTGAACACTTTTTTTGTCTCATCTGAATGCTTTTATTCTTTTTTTATTTTTAGTCACCGCTATAATGTAATAGGACTGTTGTTCGATGGTGTATTTTTTTCATTTTATTTATTCATTAACCTTTATTTAACCAGGTAAGAATCCAATGAGATCGAGACCTCTTTTTCAAGGGTGACTTGGGGCAAAGGAAAAACACAGCAGCATGCAAATTATAAAAACAGTTTCACAATTAAGTGTTGACATTAGCCAGAGTTTTTTATTAGTTATGTGTAAGGATTTATATCAAAACACTGGAGAAAAGAGAAAGCATGGAGTGAGTTTTCACTTATGAAGATAACACTTAGGTCTGTGGCGCTGACGTCTGTAGTCGTGAAGTCATTTGAGCGACTGAATGTGCTCAGACACTCGGACTATCAGCACAGGAGCTCCTCAGGGCTGTGTACTTTCTCCTCTGCTCTTCTCCCTGTACACAAACTGCTGCACCTCCAGCCACGACTCTGTAAAATTGATCAAGTTTGCGGACGACACCACCCTCATCGGGCTCATCTCGGACGAGGATGAGTCTGTCTACAGGAGGAGGTGGACCGGCGGGTGTCCTGGTGCAGCAGTAACAACCTGGAGTTCAACGCCCAGAAGAGATGATCGTGGACTTCAGGAAAGTTACAGCCCCCAGCCCCCCCTCATCATGACAGATTCTCCATCACCACCGTGGACTCCTTCCGCTTCCTCGGCACCACCATCACCAGGACTCATGTGGAAGCCCACCATCAGCTCCCTCATCAAGAAGGCCAGCAGAGGATGTACTTTCTGCGGCAGCTGAGGAAAGCCAAGCTGCCAGTGCAGATGATGGTGCAGTTCTACACGGCCATCATTGAGTCCATCCTCACCTCCTCCATCACCGTGTGGAGCCACAGCCAGGGACAACAAGAGACTACAGCGCATTGTGCGTTCTGCTGAGAAGGTGATCGGCTGCAGACTTCCATCTCTGCAGGATCTGTACGTCTCCAGGGCTCTGGGACGAGCAGGTCAGATCTGCTGACCCTTCTCACCCTGGACATGGTCTATTTGAACCACTCCCTCAGGCAGGTGGCTACGGTCAATCTGGACCAGAACCTCCCGCCACAAGAATAGTTTCTTTCCCTCTGCCGTTGGACTCATGAACACTTCTTAAACACCTGCCACTTTAACTGCAACTATTCAATCACTCACTGCACTGTCACTTTCTGCACTACAACTGTAAATGTAACTGAATTCTCGTCTACATAGTAATGCCTATGTATTTTTATTTTATATTATATGTAACTTTAAATGGTCTCTTAATGCATGCCCTTTTTGATTTCATATATGTTGTTTTTATTGATCAGTGTTTTATGTTGCCGAGACAAGTTGCTATGTTTGTGAATTTTGTTAATTGACAATGGCAATAAACCCCTTCTGATTCTGATTACAAGTGAAGTTGATTTTGAGCAAATCCTTATCCTTTAGAGAACTTTTGCCATTGCCATGTACGCTTTAAGGCAGTTATTTAATGCAAAGGGCATGTCTTTTTTTCAAGTTTTTCCATCCTTATCAACCGTGACTCGGGTAATGGGGGCAAAGTATCTTGACCTTTGCACCTTCAATCAAGATCACCAAGAGCAAGTTATTTCACTTTTGCACATTTTTCCTTCTTTACTTTGGCATTCTTGAAAAAACAACTTGAACATCTTGCCCATGTTAGGCTAAACAGCAAAAGAAGGATCAACAATGGTCACCCCCTTGTTTGCATATTCCCATAGTCCATATTGTAGTGTTCTTGGGCAAGACACTTCACATTAACCTCCTAGTCACAATGTGTTAAGTTGCAGAAGGAAGGGAATGTGGTGTAAAAACCTGCCAAATCATTGAAAAAAAGTACAAAGTAAAAGATAAAGAAAGTTATTGGGTGATAGATCATACGTGCATATTGAGATGCCACCTAAAGTTGATATCCCCAGACGAGTGTGTATTTTTAGTGAGTCTCTGCTGTGTTGAAGCTGCACCGACTCTAGCCAGTGAGAGAGGAGCATTCGTCTTCAGCACTTCCCTGACTTCCTCTCTCAGACTGATAAATCACCCTGCCCAAGCCCTTCTCCTGTGTTTTCGTTTCAAATGTAGAATCGATGGATTTTTCCTTCGTTTCATTGACCTGTGCATAATGGTACTCTCACTCCGCCGCTGTCGGGAGAGCAGCAGCAGCCCGCGCTTTGTGTTTCTTATTGTTCAGCCCCCAGAAATTAATGTGCTGTGAAATTAGCATTTTATCTGACTGCGGATACAGTAATGGAAGCAATTAGAGTGCGGGGAGAGGCGCCGGGTATGGAAAGAGGTGAGGGACAATCTCGGAGCAGCAGAGGCCCAGGCCAGAGTGGCTCAGCCGGACTCACAGATAACGCACTCACCCAAGTCCCAGTGTCTTAATGTTAAGTACATTCAGGGCCTCACACTGTTGGTGATGTTACTCAAGGTCATATTTAGCATAAAGTGACTTGGATAATAACTAACATACAGAATAATAGAGTGAAAATATTAATCAATTTTAAGGGTTTGGACAGCATCTGATCTGAACACAGAAATAGTGGTGATTGGCGTTTGTTCAAATGATTGGGCTCATTTTATTCCACAGTTAAGTGCAAAAATGTGTGTTATTGGGCCCAATCATAGTAGTTGCTATGAAATTGAAATTACTATGTAACTTTTCTGGTGGGTGGTTGTCTCCATGGAGATGTAGTGGCTTTTCTTGGAATGTTTCACAGTATTTCACAGTACTCCTGGATTTACTATTTCAATATGGGTCTTTCTATTAGCAGGCATCTTACTGTGAAGGGACTCGCCTTTCCACAAATCTGACATGTAACCTGCTTGCCCTATTAATGACTCAAAAGCTTGTCAGATTTTATAAATAATAATATAGGTTCAAACATGGAAACATGTCTATGGCTCATACTGTATTTTAAAATGACTTGGACCATCATCTATAAATTATATTATGACTGCTTATTTTCTCTGGTTTTGTTTATGTGCAGTTTGTTACTGTCAGCACATTTACACACATTCCGCACCCAGTCCTAATGATGGATTCCCCTGAGACACTATTTTTTTCAGTGTAGCACATCCAATTTGTCTTCACTGATCAACTTAATAAAAGTATTAGCTTTTTTATTACAAACCAATTCAAATGTTTGCAATGACCCTACTGTGAACATTTATGTTGAAGTGAGGTTATAGATTTGCCCTTTAAAATCCACCGGGGTGCAGGCTGCCACCCACCTCCATCCCCCTCTGCTTTTCTGAGTAAAGACAGCATGACTCTGGCACCCGCAGGATTCACGCCCAATAAGAACATTATCCCAAAGAGTGCACTGGGCCGGGACGAGGCACACAGAACAGCAGCCTTTCCAAGTCCTGCGGCTCAGGCTCACGGCTGCACCAGTGAGACCCCCGAGTATACCCCAACCCCTCACCCAGGAAGGGACATGTCTGCTTAGAATCTAGAGGTCGACATTTACTTTCATGGTCAATGTCAATTTCTAGAATACAGGGCAGCTGTTTACCATAGCCTGCCGATATTAGTTTTGATTATTTTCTTCAAATTATATTCTCGAGATGGTAAATGTATTTCTTGAATTGAGAGGTAAACAATGTTATACCTTCGTATTTTGTCTCTTGCTGTCTATATAGTGATAGCATAGATAATTATAATATAGCAATCACTCATTGATCCAGGACTGGGTCCATAGAAAGAAATTTTTCAAAGATCTGTCGCAATGATTTTAGGCATCCACTACTGCCCCCCAGTTTCTTTGCAAAGTTTTCAATATAGTTGGATAACCACATCAAGTCCCTTTCTTGAGGACTGAAGCTAATGTTGCAATGATGTGTTCAACATGGGCATGGGTCTGTAACTAACTAAATTACACAAACGACCAAATTGTCCTTACCAATACAAGCAGACCTGACAGCTCCCTCTGCTGACAAATGTTCACAAACTGTTGTTCTTTTCACTACAGCATAACTTTAAGACATAGAAATTATGAATATGATTGTCTAATGTTTTAGGTGCATTCACAGGATTAGGGCTTTGGGAAAACTTATTTATAATCAAGAAATAAAACAAAGCAACATCCATTATAACCCTCTGAGTGAAATATTTATAAAGGCACATAAAACAGAGCTTTCAAGGGGGGAAATATCAGAATTATATAAATATTGCTTAATGGACAGACACTCAACTAAATATATTCAAATTAAATTGGAACAAGAGGGCAATTTTGTATTGACGGACGAGGAATGGGAAAATGTGTGTACTTCACAATGGAGGACGACAAAATCACATGTTTTGAAAGAATTCAGTTGGAAGAATGTGACCCGTTACTTCATAACACCAAGTGCTCATTATTCACAGGGAAATGCTGAATGTTGGAGAACTTGTGGTTGCCAGGAGGAACATCATTATCATGTGTTCCGGGACTGTCCTGTTGCACAAAAATACTGGACAAAAATTAACAAGGTAATGCGAACTATTTTCAACACCACCATCCCACTCAATTTTGGAAAGTATTTGGGCCTCAAAACCAACGCCATGGACACAAAGGAGGGATATATTTGTCACATACTTCTGGCAGCTACGAAGAAGGCATCACAAAAAAATGGATGGCACGAATCGCGCCAACGACATCATAATCAACATACACAATATGGAAATTGTTTTGGACAAATTTGACAACCACTGGACTAGATGGCACCTTTATTTTGGACCTAATATGCTTTAACCTCCCTTTCTTTGGGTGCCACCCCGTCCTTATTTGTTAATTTAATTTCTTCACATCACAATCGAAAAGGAGCAGAAGTGAAATCCCATAAATATATGCCCCTTTCTGGAAATTTCATACAACAACAAAAACACAAGATGGTTCTGAACATTTTTTTTCTTTTTAAATGTCCAAAAAAAAAAAAAAATCTTATAGATTTGATCTTTATTGCTTTAAACTGTTTCTTAAAGATACCGACATTAGTTGATGTTTTTAAATTATAATCCAGAGAGTTCAAAGTTTTACTCTCCGCCAAAGTCTACTTAAGCTATCTACGCATCTGCTGTCTTACTGTCTGGATTGATGATGCGGCCACTTATAAGTTCTTGTGATTCGGCCAAAGGACAGAGAGGTGGAGCTTCCACCTGCGTCTTGATGATCGGAGCTTGAAAGAGACAAATTATCGCTAATGGCAACAGCAACTTTCTCCTTTATACATCATCGTGAGTGTTTTATTAGAGCTTGTCATTTCAATAATTTTGATCTAATACATATTTGGTTAGTGTTGCTCTCTTAAATGGACTTTATGAATAATTCTTATCTTTTAATTAAGGTTTATGTGTTTCCCCAAACTGTGAATAAGGCAAGATCAATGTACAGTATAGAAACCTTAATGCATTATGGTTGACAAAATGTTTAACTTTATGTTAGACTGATATATTTTTGTATATTTTCCTTCGTATACTGTTTACATGAGATTTCCAGTTTAGTTTCTCATCCAGTGTCACTCCCAAAAATTGTATTTCCGTTATTCCGTTAGTTATGCCATTAATGGACCACTGGATGTTTATATTTTTGTTTAAGTTTTTAAATAGCATACATTTAGTCTTGTTTACATTAAAGGACAATTTATTTTCATCAAACCAACATTTTATTTTTACCATTTCCTTTTCCATTGTCTTTGTTCAGTTGTTTATGTTATCACAAACAGTGATTTATGTGCAGTTTCACAAATATTGCAAATATATAATAATAATAATAATAATAATAATAATAATAATAATAATAATAATAATATGATGAAAATTTAGACCCAAGAATGGAACCTTGGGGAGTTCCACATTCAATATTTAATTTTATTGAGGTGTTGCCAACAAACTGTACAAATTCTTTTAGATTTACCAAGTAGGAACTGACCCAATGCCATGAAAGCAAAGTTACATACATTTTTATCGGAAACACAGGTACCAAAATACCCGTCAGATCTATCTCTGTGAGTGTCAGTACATCGATGCGATGGCCCAGCCGGTCGGTTTTCTTGACAGTGGACTGTGTAGCTGGTCCGCTGGGTGTTGTGTGCTCTGATTGGTTGCGGTGCACACTTGGTTAGATGAGGATGTGGCACGCAGGCGAAGCGCATGGATGTGTGGATGATTATGGAGGCTGCTGTCAGGTCTGTCAGAGCAGCTGTTTACCTGCTAAATGATGCTGATCGCGGGGACCAGAGCCAGCAGCGGGGGATGACTGAGGAGGTGTAAGCACTCATTTAACACGACTAAACAACGACTTTGGTCACATTACACGCAGATACTTAGACGCTGATGATAGACTTGAAAATACATGGGCTGATATGCTTCGTATTGCAGTGTATCAGTGGAAGTAGAAGTGAAAATCTCTCCTCTCATTAGAGCCAGTGCTGGTGCTGTTACACAAGCGTGATGGGGAAAGGCTCTGTGCAAAGCCCAGTCAAGGCGCAGTGTCCGGGGTTTGCTTACACAGAGTCGGGCTAATGAGAAGGCCCGGCTGGAACGCGCTACTTGGCCCATTGCCACACCTCTTGTTTGAGTGAACAACACAAGCTGAAGGGCTTGTGTACAATCACACAGGCAGAGGGCAGCTATGAGGGTTATAAAATGTGGTTTCGGTATGATAATCATTTCTAAGCTACGTAACTCTTTTGGTGGAGGGTCACTCAGCCGTCCATAGAGATGTTATTGCTTTGCCTGGAATATTCCAACATTTGGTATTAAACAGTGCAACCACCAGTCAGATCTGTAGAGTGATGACCCTGTACATAGTAAGAATGTTTCTCAAGGTATTTTTCAGAAATAAGTACAGTTTTATTGCCTGCCCAGCCAAGACCACACGCTTTGACACTACATGTCTTGAAACGTGCTACAAAAACAGAATGCAGAATCGACTCGCTGGTCAGGCAGTTAAGTTTTATGCCTTTCTTTGGATCATTCAGGGCAAAACAATATAATCTCAACTCTCAACAAAATCCCATAAAAGGGTTTGTATTTCTTGCAGAAAAAGGCAACAGGTCTATATTTAACGCTGCAGAAGCAACATGCATACAGCTGAGCGGCTCCAAATCGAACCACGGTAGCAGTGAAGTGGATCTTGTAGATTTCAAAATGAAAACGGCCTGTGCAGACTTCTTCCACAATGCAGCAATCGTGTTTGTTTCTGTGTACTAGAGATGTACCACACAAGCAGCACATTAGACAGATGGAGACCTCTCTATCTTGATCTTGTCGAGGGGCTGCTAGGCTTCCCAGAGTTTATCATATCATATCATAGTTATAGTTTTAATACCCTTTTTATATATTTTTTTCATGGTGTGTTTATTTTGTTACACATAGATATTGCAAGGAAAATCCCTGTCTGTGATCCTGCAATTCTGACATTCTCTGCCTTGAGATGGAGATTGACTTTGAGGATCTCTCTTTTCTTTAATAAATCAACCCTTGATGGTATCAACTTGGCTAGTAACCCTTCAGCACTTCTTCAAAAGGTCCTGCTGGTTGATAAGGAGGCCAACAAATACCTTTTAAGTAAACTTTGAGGGGAGATGAGTTATGCAGCAGAGGCAGAGAAAGACGTGTCCCGTTTCAGTCAACCAAGAGGATAACTAATGCTAAATTGCTGCAACTGCCCCGATTCACCTCGGCCTCGCACTTTGTTTTAAATTACAATGAACAGATCAAACAACTGAATCATTCTGTCTTTGTGCAGCTTGACCGACAAGGCTGTTCAGTTTGTTTTTGTTGTGTACCTGGGTGCGTTTATTGGTTTAAGCCTCTCCCGCCTCCATGTCCTTACGGAGGATAGCTGGCATTGGCTAAACAAGTGCTGTTTCATTTCTAGTGGTCCTTTGGCTCGTTGTGCAGGAGGTGGATTACGAGCTCGCTGAGAGAAGAGTGGGGTTAATAACGACGCGCTGCTTTCTCATGAGCTGCTGTTCTGCGCTCTTCGAGACAATCGGTCTTTTTATCTCACCAAAGGCTCTGCTTTGTGGGTAATCAGAGCTGAAGTGAGTTCTATACCTTGTGAAAATTAAGCAATGATTATTTATAAAGCATTCACTTACCCAGTAATTCACAGTGATTCAAGTGGATGCCCTTCTTGTCTCAACCAGCCACACATTTGACTATTTTGCCCCGTGGACACATTCAGCAGGGTTAGCTTGAGTATGGTTTAAGAACATCAATATATTGCAAAAGTATAAAAACAAACTAAACACCAAGTTTTTCCATCTGACAGAACTGTAATATATTTTAAGACATGTGAAAAAGGATGATTTTACAAAATGTGTTTGGGCTTTAACTTAACTTGAGAAAAAATAAGTAAAATCATTATGGTTAAAAAAAAAAAAAAAGATAGAAAAAAAGAAAGAAAATAAATTGTGATTTTTTTTTTTAAATAGTTATCCTTGTTCAGTCTAATTGTGAATCATTTAATTCTAGTTGTTTGTTTTTTTTTACTGTTAAAGTTTTTATTTTGACATTAAGGCGTGGGCTTAGTTTTAATATCACAGACTGTGGAAAAGTTAATTCAAATATAATTTCCAATTTTTGCTGTCCTTCCGCCAACCCTTTTTAACTACACAACTGTTGATGATATCTTAAAAGTTGCACTGTGGTAACTATTCTCGTGGAGAGTGCGCCACCTGCTTGTCTCCATGGAGTTGTGATTACTTTGCCTAGAATGTTCCACAGTATAGCATTATCCATCTTGCATTTATTCAATTACTGGCTTTTCTTATTGCTGGGAGAAAAAACACACGCATTCTCACTGTGAATGGGGTCGCCTCTCCACAGATCTGACCAGTAACTTAGCCTGGCAGCATCACCTGCTTGTCTTTATATAATTAAGATAAGTTTAATGCCATACTATGGAACATTCCAGCAATAACATCTCCATGGAGACAAACAGGTGGCAAACTGTCCACCAGTTACAAATTGCACCTTTTAATATGAAATAGGATGGAATTCACATTGCAATTGAAACAAAAATACAGATGGTTGTATAGAGACACACTTTGTTTTGTTTCTAATTCCCAACCCTGTGTGTGTATTTTTGCAGTTTTAGCCTGTGAGAGTTTTGCCATCATCAACAACTGAGAAATGCTTCTTGCAATTGTTTGGTCGATTATTGGTGATTTTTGCTATTTTCGAGGTTAACGTTGGTTTTGATTAGTCATTCGCTTCTGGTCGTGGGTGTAATAACAATAATCCAAGTCCATACACCTATTCCAGACTCCTTCTGATCATGTCAGTGCTCAAATTTCCCCATAAGTGCTGCTCAGCAAGTTTGATGCTGAATAAAACTGGTGGCTGATTACACATACTAAAGTGTGTTTTATAGTTGTTTACTGTTGCTTACTTATGCAACTTGCTCTTGATTGATGTGATTTAATAGTCTGTGGTGGTACTAAATATAAGAGGAGAGAAGTTATTTTTGTTTATGCTGCTTTAAGGTTGTAGTATAGGACCAACACCAAAATCAGTGTATTAATTTATATGTTGTCAAAGCGTTCAGGCCTTAACAAATCCCGCACACACTCACACCGCTGTTTTATTTGCCCCTCAGAACAAATCAGAGAACAAAGGCGCGTGGCTGGCTGCGCGCTGGAGCAGAGTGGCTATGCTAATGTCTTGGGGCGGACTGAATGGGCGAGCAGGAGAGGTAAATGAGCGTGTCTGCATGAGGTGAGGGCCAGCGGGCTAACGCGCGGCACAGAGGGGTCAGGCTCAGCGAATGCAAATATTTATACAAGTGATTTGAATGCCCTCCCCACTTCCCGCCCACTTAATTTAAATGAGGAGCTAAACTGCAAAATGAGTGCACTCCCAAAGGCTGCTCTGAAAAGAGAAGCAGGAAGAGGCGGAAAAACAGAAAGAGAGCAAACAGGCGCTGACGTAGATGTGAGTCACTGGAGTTTGGCTCACAATGCACAGATTAGCGCTGCTGCCTCTTCAGGGAAGGCACTTTTCAGACATTGCTTTTCTTAGACGCTCATCCTTACAGCGACGAGCCGGCTGGATTTCACACTGTCACAGCCATTCCCTTTGAGTCTCTGGACGGCTAATCTTGTATAATCATATATTACTAAAATAATGGGACCTTCTTTAATGAAGACCTGTGTTTTAGGGTTCAAATTGAACCAGTTGATCTGTACAAATAAAAGTGCATGATTATATTGTAAGCCCTGATGAATGCCTATGTGGGTTGGAACACGTTGGCTTGGCCATATAAATTAAGTCCTTTTATTTATCTTCCTTCATGCGGCTTTGAGTGTCGGGATATTTAAGTGTTTTTCTAAGTTTTATCCTCGTTTCCAAGAGCAACCTCTACCATTTTCGCTGATTGGAACATCTGTAGCAAACAGCCACATTCTTGTTTTGTTCAAGTAAAGAAAGAGGTTGACTTTTTCAGATCATGTTATTCATTTGTGTGCCAAATGTGTGTTTTGTTTTGATTTTGTTTTTTTTACATACAATTAACTATAAACCAGGTAAAAACATAGACACTGGGATGTCAAGATTTTATATGAATCCAACCTTTTAAAGCAAATGCATTTTAAAACATTATTGGGCAAATTAGACGAAGAAAACTAAACATAACATGATTTCTTTGACAAAACACTTTCTTGGTCTAATCACATTACTCAAATCGTCATATCTACTGATCTCGCTTATGATAGGCACGACAAATGCATACTGAGCTGCGTTTGAAAGCACGACCTGCGGCAGTTTGTAACGGAACGAATCAGGTTGGTCTCCGTCATCTCCGCATCAGATAAGTGAGGTGCCCCCACTTCTGCACACGGCTGTCTGGAAGTGTGCGCGGCTCTAATTGAAATCTGTATATGATAACATGGTCGTTATGGCGGCAGTTTGGGAAGTGCTGGCGGGCTCTGGGTTTGATGCAGGGCTGATGTGGCAGGCCTGACCATGTCTTATCACTGATCAACGTCTGCTTCACTGTTTGATCTGCCGCCGTGTGCAGGCTGTGGACAGGGTGAAGGCCATTTCAATATATCCTGTTAGTTTGGCTTTTAAAATCTCCAAAAATTACATCATTAAGTTATTAGATGTACCAATGTTAGTCATATTCTAACTCACAGTTACAAAGCAAAATCGTGTTGTGTCTTTGAAATACAGATGGAAAGTAAATCAACCGTTACAGTGTTACTGGTAGAGCTGCGACTCGCCTTCTTTGCACCCGTTTGAATTCAGTAAAAGCACAAATCAATACAAGATGTTACCACGCCACTGTATATTTGTAACGATTTTCTATTTCTGTCACAGTTCATTGTTTGGATTGACTTTACAGGTGTCACAAAGGTTTACAAACCTTTCCTGAAACAGAGGAAAACCACAGAATACTCAATCAATCTTAAAAGGAAAATGTGTGGAGGATTTGCACATAATCTCAATGTCAGTGTCTTTTAAATACTTTTGCCTCCCTCAGACGATGTTGAAGATGTAGAACATTATCAAATGGCAGCGCAACAATTTCTACTCAAGTAATTAAAATTCCACTCTAGATAAATTATAATTATAATTTTACACAGCTCAAATGCATTATTGAGGTAATAATTGAATTGCAGCAGGTATTTAGAGTTAACCTGAACTTTATTAATTCCAACTAGTCTACTATATATTTTCTGCCAGTATACAAAACACTTGATAAACCTACTACCTTATCAGAGTAAATCTTTTTAAATTTGGGTTGCCACTACTGGTAATTGGCCACACTTCTGTCAAATGAGGAGGTTTAAAAACAGTACCCTCAGCACATGCTTTGCGACTCCCACTTTGGGAGCTTTAGAAAGGCAGATGCTGATTTATGTTTGGGATAGTGTGTGGTCTTCAGGCTCTTAAGCGGCATTACATGGACCTGAAAAACTTCAACTTCAAACGTTGCATTTTCAAATATTAGCCAATGAGTTTCAGTCTTACTAACAGTGGTCAACACAAAGGCGGCTGTTTGAAATGTTCCTCCTCCCTGCCTGCAGGGGGCAATCACTATCAGTAGATTTTATATAGCCATTAGTTTGTGTTTTATTTGAGTTGTGACGGGGTGTATTCCATGGGTGTATTGCATTTCTCCTCCAGCCCTGCTCCACTGACCCATTTCCTCTTAATCCCATGATGCAACTTTAATTTCCTGATGGGAGGGGCAGCTGTGGTCATGGCGGCGGAGGGGTGTCTGAGGCGCTCCTTTTCTTTCTGGGGTCGGTACATTGTTATAATGCTCGTGTAACTGTACTCACTGCATCTATACCAAAGCAATATTGTTTTCATTCTTTTACGTAGGGAAGTAAAGATGATTTGTTTCATTTAGAGTCAGGATCACAATATAAGTGTGAGAACTAAATTGTGACAATTTTATTAGTAAATTTCAGCCATTTCAATTCGATAAATTCTCCAAAAAACCCTGAATGTAAATTGCTTATCTATTTGTTTATGCAAAAGTGTAATTTAAAAGCCAAAATTTGTGACAAAAAGGAGACTGCTACACGCTGTGTTGATCTAATCGCAAGCATTTGATTTATTTCAAACTTGTAAGAAAGAGCCAAATGCGTCACTCAATAACTAAAGGGTGCTTTCTGGAAAAAGCTGTTCTAAAGCTGCCAGTGACCTGAACATGCACAGTAATATAGACATGTATCATCAATAATTATGAATAATTGTAAAACTGTGCTAAATAATTGCTAAAACACTAACATTGCACTGTCTTGAATATCGCAAATATGGCCCTGGATCCAGTGCCACACAATGGGACGTTTTTAGATTATTTTTATTAAGAGTGCCCAATCCGTGCACGTGATTCCTCCGCTCCACACTCAGTAAAATTGCTCCTCTCTGACTCATTAAAACCATTAAAATCAAGCCATGAGTACCAAAGTAAATAATGTATCTCTTTATTTTGTTTTCTGAACAAAACCTCTGAAAAGCAACACGTGGTTCTTCCAATAGAGCCTGATTGTAGACAAAAATCAGAATAACATTCAAACATTATTACCAGAGTCATACATCCGTTTGGGGGTTATAATCTGATCCTCATCAATTGTTTTGGGCGACCCGTATTTGGGGGATACGTATGGTGGATTGTGGCCGCCGCTCTCTTATGGCTGAAGCGGCTCTGACATTGCTTGTTGGTGGTATATGTAGCCTATGTCAGGGGCTCTTAACCTTTTTGACCCAGAGGCCCAACTTTTTCCGTAAAAAGTAACGTGGGGCCAAATCTCATGTTAAATGTGTTGATTGTGCGGCCCTCAAGGAGGTGCTCATGGCCTTAATTTGCGTCCTGGCCGGATAGTTAACAGTAGGTGGGCTATATGACAAAGTAATAGGTGGAGGTTTGGACAAGGCCACTCTGATTCTTTCAGTCCTTAGGGCAACTGTAAGAAGATCTTCACCGAGGGAGGAGCCTGTTTTGTATTGACATGATCTACACGGAGAATCTAAATAAAATTGTTGCTACTTGCAATTCTTTCTTAAAATAAAAATACAGCATGCGTGGTGGTGTTACTTTGACACAGAAGATTACAGCTTTGTTGTTTGCAAAATAGTTTAAAAGAATATCCACTATCGTCTAACACTTTTCGACGCATTACTCTAATATGAAGATGATCTCCAGCCGCTGTGGTCAGGCTTAGTTTGTGTTGTGAGTGAACAGCTTTGGACTGCTGATCCCTGATTGGTTCTCGGTCCAAATCTAAGGCGTGCTGTTGGTTCACGGCCGTGGCGTTTGCCAGAAAAGGGCTGTGCTAAACGTGTGGAACTTGCAAATGGTGACACCAGCGAAAGCAGATCCAGCCTCTATGTGGCGCTATGTGGCATCTCAGAATTTCACCCAACCTCATGTCGTTGTGATTTTAATGAATTTTTTTCCTGTTGTGTGAAGCACTTTGAATTGCCTTGTGTACGAATTGTGCTCTACAAATAAACTTGCCGTGTGTGTGTGTGTGTGTGTATGAGTGAGTGAATACAGTACTTTGGATGGAAAGGTAATCCATCATTATTTTTGTTATTTTAATTCTCATATCTATTAAACTGTCGCATTTACATCCACGCCACAGCATCATTGCAGGATCCCACCTCTTCCTCCAATACATTTGTTTGGTTTTGCCGATGCATCTCTCCCGTCCCTCCTCCTCCAGAGTGACCCATGTCAATCCTCAGGCTGACTCTATTCTTTATGCTTGCTTACGTCCCCCGCTAAATGACAAATGCTCTGCAGCCCGCTCATGCCCTGTCTGTAGCATGTTTGTTGTTGTGGAGGAAGCAGTTGGACAGCCCGGCTCGCTGGGTGCCTTCTCCCCTCCAGCTGAATCCTGTCAGTCCCTCTGGGGAGGCCCGAGCAGCTGACAGCGAGACTCATCCAGCATGGCCGCCGCTCGCTCCCTTCCTGCCACTTTACATCCATGAGCTCTACATTTAATTAGAATCACTTGTCATGTCTCGTATATCACCTGGGCCTCTTGGTGTCAGCTGTCAGCTACGGAAATGCGATAGTTATTCATCGGTGTGTGGAAGTGTAGCAGCAAGGTCGCAGGGAAAGGATGCACCGCGAGTGAGTGTTGTTTAATGCTATACCTGCATGGGTCTAGCTCAGCGCGCACATGCAGCTAGCTTTTTGCATTGTTTACATTATTTATCATTTTGCGGTAAGCTATTTTCTAACACATGCAGGGTGGTGTACCTAAGTTGAGTGGTGGTCCCTAGATGGTACAAGGTTTTTTTTTCAAGGCTGTTAGGTGCCTGTATTTTTATAAGGCAAGAGGTTCCCAGGGACATGCGCTGCTAACGTACAGGTAACGACTTCTGGTCATAACCGTTCTGCATTTTTTAATGGGGACATACTATGCAAAATCAACTTTAATGAGCATTTAAGCTTATTACAGTGGTGTTTCCTCATCATCAGTGTAGTCAACGGTCTGTTTTGATTGATTCCTGCTGCTGAGTGATACATGTAGGGTTCTAAAATGTCACGTAGCCCTTTTCCAAATTAAAAACATGTAAATGAAAATTCTCCGCTTGCTACGACGAAATGTCACTATGAAGAGTTATTTATCATTTCTGCAGTTTTGAACAGGAAGTTAATGGACCTGGTTCTGTTACTATGCAGTTTTAGATCAATATTGTGGTTTACAATTAGCAAAACGTAAAATAAGAATCTGCTTATGTTATGGTCCAATAATAAGCAAAGAATATCTCATTTAAAACGACCTTTCTTTTGTCTGCTGGTGTCGCCAGAGCTTTAGGCAGGTGTTTATTAGAGATCGACCAATATGCTTTTTCATGGCCGATGCAGAATGTCTAGAATTCAGAGAAACCAATGATAGATACGCTCTGGCAATATTTTTGGGCCGATATGGAGCCAATTTTGATTATCTTCCCCAAATGAAATAACACCTGCTTTACTAGAAACGGACAAGAGAGCCATTTTGTTTATTTTTAGCAGTTCCCTCTTTGCACAAAGTGTTCAAATAAAGCTTCATGTGTGTTCTTTAGGCAGCTGGTTGGCCCCCAAAAAATATATAGCGTATTTGCCCCATCTATCAGTAATGTTTAGTTCTTCAGTGATATATTAATGATTTGTTATCTGAAACATTTTCTGTTATTCCTGTTTTATTTGACGCATCACATGTTATGGTCCAGGTTTTGAGGCAGAACGAGAGAGACACAAGATTGGGTCCACAAAACAGGATTAGGATTAGACAGATATCATGTATATTAAATAAATTGTGCGGGTTAGTTCACAATTTTATGGCTTCTCATTAGCTGTAATGACCCGTGCTTATAAGTTGTGTGCCATTATGTTTGTGTCCAGTTTGGCTGATGTGTCGCTAATGTGGTCCCTGTCCCTTTAAAAGTGTTGTTTGCACCCTCCCTGGCTGTCTGGCTGTTATGTAACCCTCCTCTGCCTCTCCCGCGCAGTCAGCTGACACCCTGCACGTCTCTGCGTTGGGTCGTTCTGTCTGCTCTTCCGCTGGCTGGCCTCATATCCCTGGGCCTCTTTCACATATT
Source organism: Chaenogobius annularis (assembly GCA_015082035.1). Lineage (NCBI taxonomy): Eukaryota > Metazoa > Chordata > Actinopteri > Gobiiformes > Gobiidae > Chaenogobius > Chaenogobius annularis. The sequence continues at coordinate 345,956 of BJKM01000110.1, read as the reverse complement.
AGCTCTGGAGGCTACAGGAGTCTGCTGCACCTCACAGATCCTGCGCGCCGGTGAAAAATGAGCTGCGGAGAGGTCATAAATTGTTTCCAATTTAGAGATGAAGGCAGAAATATATGTGTTTTTAGCTTCTAATGTCTGAGGAAAGGAACAAAGCCCCTTTTATACTTCTGGATCTATTGTTTCATAATGGTAAAATCTTTGAAATATCTTATTTTTAAATGCACTGAATAATTTTGCTTTTAGATTACCATTTTTGTCAGACCAGGTTTGAACATAATAAGGGCAGTCTTTGCTGATGTCTTACTTTTAAACTTGGTGAGATTAGACAGTTAAACCATCAAATTTACACTGTAACCTACTACTTCTTTGAAATCAGGAAAAAAAAGAAGTAACCAAACATTACAATATTACCTATAATATTAGTAAGACACCAAGTAAGAATAATAGTTAAAAAAAATAACACACTATAGATCTATAAAATGTAATATCACAATAGTTGGGGAAGTTCCTGGTTAGTTTTGAACTCAACTTAAACCGTCAGCTCATCAACAAGTTAATAATTCAAACGCTCAAACCTCTCTAAAAAAAGAAAAAAGCTTCTTAGCTTTTTGGATTATTGTGTACATTTATGTAAAAATGTTTTGTAATTTAGTTTTATTAATATATATGCATTTTAAGGCGGTCTATAACTTATCTGATGGAGGGTGTGCCACCTGTACGTCTCCAAGGAGATTGATTTGCCTGCATGAAATTATCCACAGTTTGACATTTATCTTGTCTATTTTCATGGAGACAAGCAGGTGTAGCCAAGCAAAGTTACAGGTCAGATCTGTGGAGAGACAAGCACACTCAATAAGAATTTAGGTTTTTAAAGATATTTTGCAGCAATTAAAACTCCAGTAATTAAATAAATCTAAGATAGATAGGTTTAATGCCATACTGTGGGACTTTTCAGGCATTACAATAACATCTCCATTGAGAGAAGCAGGTAGCGAATCCTCCACCTGAAAAGGTACCCCTTCATTGTTAATTGTCTCCACGCTCTTGTTTTTGTTCTACACCTGGAGAAACATATTTTCAGCTACTGTGCCGAGCCCTTATAACACACACCGACTCTGCACTTCACCTGTTCACTCATCTCCTCCTCCTGCCTCTGGAGACCGTGACGTAGCCTCTGAGAGCACCGCGCTGGGGCCGGTGAAGCTTGGGCCGGTGGAGCGTTCTGTCCCTGCGGTGCCATCTCTCAAAACCGAACCTCTCCGGTTTCCTTTGAGCTGCAGCGTGTTGTGTTCAGGCGTTCCTGTGCATTACCCAGGCCGCTGAGAACATCAGGGGAAGACACTCCAGAGAATTACAGCTCTCTCTGTTCTTCTTTTTTTGCCAAGCAGCTATATGTTTCTTCCTAAGTTAAAAGTTTCTCAAACCCTTTTAAAGTGATCCGCCCAACTGTGAACTGTTGAAATGGGCATAGAACAGTCAGTAAAGAGCTTTAGTGCTATGGACTTCAAAAATGCTTAAAAAGGTGTTGTGCGTGACTTCATGACGACGACACATTTTGCCAAAACATCGTCATTTCCATATGTTTTTCCCTAAAATAGAGTTTCGATTTTTCAAGTCAATATCTTGAAGAAGCCTTAAAGCGGGTTTTGGTCTCACAGCATGGAGCCGCGCTTGTGTTATCTCTTGAAATGTCATCTTAAGTTGAAACCATGGTATAACGCCACTTACTGTGTCCTCTCAAATTGTCAAAACAAAATTTGCCAGTTTTCTTGAGTTCGAAGATTATGGTTAAATGTCATGTTTTGTGGTTAATAAAATGGTTAATGAAATAATACAATGGTTCTAAATTGCACAAATAATGTATGCAGCAGTGATTTGAGGCATCTACTACAGCCCTGTTTCACTTGTACACAGCAGTATTGATCAAAAGAGTCTTAAGTACTATAAGTTGCAAAGTAATGAGCAAAAAAGCACCATAAACAGAAAGTAGCATAACATCAATACCCAGGTATACTCATCAATACTAAAACTAGTATAGAAATTAGATGATGCACCTTAACGCCGAAACAAGTTCCTATGTTTGTGAATTTTGTTCATTGACCTTGGCAATAAACCTTTTCTGATTCTGATTTGAACAAATAAACAAGATCGTTTCCAAAGTGCTGCACGCAAAAGCAATATAAACAGACATTTAAATCTAAAAGTCAGCTAAATGTAATTCAAACTAATGAAACTATCAATGAGAACAATAAAAACGGGAATGCACATACATCGCAATGTCTTAGGGTTCATGTCTCCGGGGCTTTGTTTCCAACACCAGCCTCATGCTTGTTCTTTCAACTGTCCGGCTTCTTCAATTTACTCCACAACAAGTACCGTCAAAGGTGTATCTTTTAGTATCGAAATCGAGTCATTTTAGTTATGTAACAACTCATGTAAAAGTCATCTAGTTCTAACAGAAAGGTGCATGATAAGAGTAGCAGAGCACGTTGGACGACTTGTTGGCGGCAGACACACATTCACAGTAATACAACACAGGATGCTGGCAGTGGGGGGCTCCGAGCTGACAGGCTTGATTACTTAAGAGGCAACATTTGAGATGAGAACGGAGTAAACTATATGAACTGATTTCTCTGATTGAGGGGCTCTGGCAGAGGAGGCAGCAGACAGTCTTTGTGAGTGGAACGGTGCCGTGATCCTTTCAGGAGCTCTCAGTGATGCAACGTCAGTTATAGACCTTAGATTAAATAAGTCTCTCTCGGACCTGCTGTGTCGCCATACTCGCCTTCAGTGCAGACCGGTTTATGTCTGGACCACTGCCTGTGGCCTGTGGTGAGGATTCATAATATCTGACCAAAATATACTGGAGAATGTTACAATGACGTGTGTGTGTTTTTCATACATATCATACAGGTTATGTATCATGCAAGCTGATTTTATGTAACTTTTAATCATTTGTTTCCCAGTCAATATGTGCTGGCTTTTAGGGCTGCAGTTATCAATCGACTAATTGTACTTAACTATAAAATGATTATAATATCATGATTATTACAATTGTTATCTGCACTGTACAGACTCTACAACACATTAAAAACATGTTTAATCAAAGACAGTGGCATTATTAAATAAAATATTTAAATAGAAATAAAAACAGATTTTCATCAATAATACACTTTATTAGTAAATATTCTCTCTATATAGAAGCCTTCAGTCACCATATTTCAACCTTTATTTTGTTGAACGTATTCAGAAAGTCTAATTGTTTTGACTAGTCGACTACTAAAATGATAGTTAGTGTGAGCTCTAGTTATGTTTTATTTACGTAAACCTACTGTTTTGCTTTCGGATTAGAATTTATTCCAGAAAGTGCTCCTCCCTCCGCGTTTTTAAAGGTCCAGTCAAGTCAGAAGATTCATTCGGATCATTCCAGCGCTCAAACTGCCCATACCTGATGCAATTAAAGAAAGCGGAGCATAAAGAGTGGCGAGCCCAACAAACAAAGTGGTATCAAAACCTGATGTGTAATATTGCAGTTTCCCCCATCGGAATACATTTTAGTGTAGGAAATCTGCACTTATTCTGATTGAGCAGCAAAAGGCATATTTTGAAAGACTTGCTGAAAAGACAGTTTTTGTGTTGGGAGTATTTACGTCGGACGTCAGTGGGACTTTTCCTGTTGAGCACTTGCAGTTCATCTGAGCAGGCAGTTAGCTGGGCTCAGCTGATGAATAAATAAGCATGCCACGGTCACGGATCAGCGCGTCTCTAATGTGCTGCGACTGTGCGCCCTTGTTGTCATGCTCTCCTCTGAATGCACAGGAGGGGCGGGGCCTACAGCCGCCTGCTCTCACCCCTCCTCCCACGTCACCCCCCTCTCCATCAGCCGAGTAAATGATGTAAGTGCGTGCCGAGGGGGGAGGGGTGTGAGGTGGCAGTGATGGCATTTGTCTCTGAGTGCTTTGGGTCAAAATCACAATATGAATGGTCACAGCAAAGACTACAATTATTTCAGTTTGCAAACATCAAAATATCTTATCTTATGACAAAAATGTACTAACGATAAGTTAAGACCTCTACAATTTGAGAAAAGGGTGATTTTATGAACTGATACAGCAGTACAAGTATTAAATGCATTTTAGGACACTTTGTAATGCTCTTTTGAATTCTGTAGGAGTGAGCAATATTGATAAAAAGGAATATCTCTAAATTTTATGGACGATACTGTAAAAAACGCGTTACTAAAACGTGCCTGAAACTGTCTTGGTTGAGGTTCAAGTATTGTACAAAATGTGAAATTAACCACACAAAGGCACAACTATCACTTACAGTTCCACTATTTGAAAGAAATGTCAGTTTATTTTATTTTTTTAATTGGTTCTCTTTGCTGTCATTTTCAGTAGTCTTAATCATGGACAATAAACTCAATATTCAAATGTTGCATACCTCAAGAGTTTTACATTTTCCTCCAGTTTTCGATGTGTTTAACGACTGTCCCGCTACAAATATATCTCCCCCATCTTCTGAGAAGTCTACAATAATACATATATTGCCATGGAACAATGGAAGAATGGACTATACTATACTATAGGTATAGTACTATAGGTATAGTATAGTCATGCTTGTCTTGTAGATCTGTTATTTCTACTGATGTTGGGAGGTTGATATTGTACAGAAAACAGTCTTGTGTTTCGGGTCATGTCTTTGTTGAAGGGTGTTTCCCAGATGAACTTGTACCAAAATATTATTTCTGGAAAGTTCAAATCCTTCCTGTGATTCAGATTTTTGTCAAGATATTGCTCTTTTCTTTGTGTGTATGGGCTTGTGTCACTATGGAAAAACATTCCTATCAAATATAAGTATTTTATGCACCCAATGTTAAAGTAAACTCCTGACCTGTCCAAGGGCACGAACAGAGGAGGAACTGTTGGTTTCTTCAAGCAATAGACATTTGACACATAGATTAACAGACACTTTGAAATTAAACCGTGATTATAATATTCTTGGCTCTGACAGAAGCATGATGTGTCTTGAACTTGCTTCGCCGAAACCTTTGTCCTGACTCCGTTACTAAGCAATGTAATGGGGTCTCAAACGAAGGACCTCAATACTGTGCTTCGGTTTTTTACACATTCATGTAACATCACCTTCAACAATTGCGTATCGGAGTGTCTGTGATAAACAATCTGACCTCTAAACAACCCCCATTGACAACGATCTCTTTTTGGGTCCAGACAGTGTTTTGTGCTTACAATAATTATGGAAAGACATCTCAGCCTAATTTAGTAGCCAGTAAATTCACATGAAATTAACAATTCATTTTTCTTATGCCCAACAGCCAAAACAGCTTCTCTAAGATGTGCTGACCACACGTGAATGTTTTCACTGCACTTGCATTCTTCTCCGGCTCAATGCTGCTTACTCTCACTCTCACTGATTCCACAGCACCCCTTTGTCTCATTAATATATTTTTCTTTCATCATGTGTAAGTAATTTGATGAAAAATTTAAAGTAATATTAGGAAGTAATGGCTGTGTAATGCCTGAATCGTGTTGATAATCCCAATAGGATAACTTTAGCCACTCACGGCTCCTGTTGTGAACTAATCCCCCAATTTCCACTTCATTGCACACTGCATGAGCCTGCTGTTGTAACACACTGTATATGTCTGGCACAGGAAATACCAAAACAGAAACCAGCTAGGCACCGCTGAGTGGCTGGCACTCTCGCCTCACAGTAAGAAGGTCGTGGGTCCGACTCCCGGTCCAGACTTTGCCTTTCTGTGCGGAGTTTGCATGTTTTCTGGGTGGGTTTCCTCTGGGTGCTCCGGTTTCCCCCATCAACCCAAAACATGCAAGATAGATAAAATCCTCCTGCGAAGGTAGTCCTGGCCTTGCTCAAGATCTGGAGCTGGGTTCCATGTGCTCCCCTGCAGCGACCACTGCTGCTGACAGGTTGCCCCAGCAGCACTGGTTGAAGGATGGTTCAAATGCAGAGGACAAATTTCCCTATGGGGACAGTAAAGGCTAATCTAATCTCATCTAGAATGTGTACCTCTGCAAACTGCCATTTAATGCTCTGGTTGCACTATATTTAACTTGAAATTCATGTTTGTTCCATGGCTCTGAACTTGTCTGTAATAATTTGTCCGATCCTTCTGCAGACTCTCATGACTTCTGTGTTTACAAGACGCCTCTCTTACATAAATCAATAGTCTATGTCTCTCCTCCACTCACTGCTCTTTTTGTGCGCTCATGTGGGCGGCGCCCCCTGCTGTGTGCAGTAGGTCAGTGTGTCAGTGTGCCATGGCCTTGATGCTTACACATTCTGACAGGCTCTGAGTGGAAGTAAAAACACTGGAGGTCTGTGCGGTGCTACACCACTGTCAGGGAGAGCTCCAGTTTGGAGGAACACGTTAGCATAACCTCACGTGATGTCACGTGACTTCACAGGTTTGTTTTGTTTCTGTGAGTCAGGAACCGGTGATTCGAAAGCTGAAGTTGTATTTTTTTTGGTTTGAAGTGTCTACAAAAGGCTAGAATTGCAGAAGCTAAGAATACAACACCTCCTGTTACCTACTACATACTGCAATCTGCAGAAATGCTTTGTTCTCCACTGTTCCTGACAAGTGCCCCCTTTCTTGCATGATGTCTTCTGATGTCTGCTATGACATGTAACATATGTTTGCATGAATATCCTTAGAATGATTGGGTTCAATCTGGCTTTTTTGTTGAAATTGAGTTATTAATGTCCTTGTTCCTAAATAAATTCAGTTTTGCTGGATTGGTAAATTTTTTTGGGGGGGGGGTTATTTGAGCAAAACAACATTTTATCCATTCCATTTTGCTCTGAGTGGTCAGAACTTAGAACCTCAATATCTCAGAACAAGTGATTTTAATAGGAATAGGCTTGAAACAATAATAATAATAATCAGTAGATGGTAGTTTTCAACACAAAAAAATAGAGCTTTCTTTATGTGATAAAGCTCAAGATTATTTTTAAATGGTCCAGGACTGGTTAAAAACCAGATTTTTGAATTGAAAAGCACAAAAAAATAAAGTGCATAATTTGCACATTGTTTTAAATACGGGATGCACAATATATGAAATGTAGCAGCACCTACTTTGAAACACAATCTTCTTATTTTCTACAAAATCAATACTAGCCAAAGACGGAAGACTAAAACATTTTCTTCCTAAAAAAATAAAAAAAATAATTTATAAACCAAAAACAGTTATCATTGTTTATTGGGTGAATGGATATTTACTAATAACGTAATACCAAGCATTGCATATTTTAACATGTCCATCTGTCTTTCCACCTCTTTTGAAAGCACGTGTGAGCAGTTGGTTTAGCCGTTTAGAGTGAAAGCGGGAGACGTAGCCTGTGAAAATATGTGGAAGGTCCGTGGCAGCGTGAGAGCCGGGGCCCGTGAGCTCCGGAAGCATCACATCAGTGCATTGTAATGAGAAGGGACTGCTGCCTTTGATCACGCGCCTCTGGTCTGCTTTAGCATTGAGGCCTGTCACAGCGGCTGGGCTAAGCTAATATGGCACGGGCTGGAGACGGCGGAGAGGCCAAACTGAGCCATCACTTCACAGTAATGGGCACATTGAAATGCAACGCTAAATGCTATATGGAAGTTCTACTGTGATAGGCCTGATGGTGTTGGGATGGGTTCTTTATGGAGTTGTTGACCTCCATTTATTTCAATTAGCGGGCGTCACAGTCTATCATTAGAGGGTTAATTTGGCACATTTTACGCCATTTTCTGAAGTCAGTCAGCCTCAAGACAGCTGTAGCTAGAGGTTGTTCAACACCACCAAACGTGAAGAGTGAATGAATAATGCAAAGCACTGACTATACAAATGCAAACATTATTTTGATTGAATGTGTATATATATATATATATGTAAATATTTAAAACAAAAAATAGAATGCACAATTGTTGTTTTGGAGTTATTCAAAATTAGAGTATCATGTTTATCTTTTATGATTAAAACTATTCAAATGACCTCAAAAGGGGGTATATATGATATTTCTGCTTTTTTGTGCTTAATTTTATGGTCTATTTGCATTTCGTTCGATATTTGAACCTCAACCAAGACATCTTAAAGCACATAATAGGACATTCCTGATGCACTGTCAAATATTGTCTGAATATCGTCATTAAGATGATGAAAATATTGAGATATTCCTTTTTGTCTTGCTTCTGAGGAAGGTGACAGATGCTCACATGTAAAGGTAAAAAACAACCTATTTTTGTCTTTATAAACAAAAATATTTAAAAAAGAGAATTCCATTTTATCAAAGCCTATCCCTAGATGTAGTCCATTTATTTATTCAACATTTCAGTATGCTTCCATAAATGGTGGGTGATATGCCAAAAAAAAATTATCCAGATTTTCCAAAGCCTGGATCACAATATAGATTATATCACAATTCATGAACACAAAGTTATTTTAGTCTGTAATTACAATTGGCTTCTTCTGAGAGTTCACACTTCACTGTGATTCGTCAAAACACGCCAAAACAAGTAGTACTTGGATGGGAGACTGCTGGCATGCCAGGTGCCACAGGGGGGCAGTAGTGCATACTGTTGTTGTGTTCTTGGGCAAGACACATCACCCACCTTGTCTCCAGTGGCCATGTGTGCTGGTGTATGAATGAGAGTGCGTTTGGGAGAGTGAATGCAGGACAACGGACGGAAAATATGGCTTGAATCCGGCTTGTTTACAGAATGTATATCACAATAACATTTACTGTCCTGATGAAATAAATTAATAATATAATAATAAAAACCCATCACTCAATGAGACCATGAATGTGGCAATAACCAAAATAAATTATTTAATGATTACAGCCTTTCCCTATGCATTGATAACTCGACCTACTGGAAGCACATTTGTAAGTAAAAAGACATTCACAATTAATTCCCAAATGTCCATCTGATTCACTCTACTTTCTGCTGTCTATATAAAGTCTTTATAATCCTAATCAAATAATTAGTTCGCAAATAAAATGTTTGATCAACTAAGGTTCCATCCACCGATTAATCGACAGGACGACTAAAGGTCTACTGCCCTTGATTGTGGCTGGCCAATAGAAAAATTATCGTGATATCCATCCATCATCATGCTTCTTCCGCTTTATCGGGGCGGGTCGCGGGGGGCAGCATCTAAGCAGGGACTCCCAGACTTCCTTTTCCCAGACACTTCCTCCAAACTCCTCCGGGGAATCCGAGGCGTTCCCAGGCCAGCCGAGAGACATAGTCCCTCCAGCGTGTCCTGGGTCTTCCCCGGGGCCTCCTCCCGGTGGGACATGCCCGAAACACCTCCCTAGGGAGGCGTCCAGGAGGCATCCGGAACAGATGCCCCGAGCCACCTTCAGCTGGCTTCTCTCAACGTGGAGGAAGCAGCGGCTCTACTCCGAGCTCCTCCCGTGTGACTGAGCTCCCCACCCTATCTCTAAGGGAGCGCCCGAACACCCTGCGGAGGAAACTCATTTCGACCGCTTGTATCCGCGATCTTGTCCTTTCGGTCACTACCAAAGCTCATGACCATAGGTGAGGGTAGGAACGTAGATTGACCGCTAAATCGAGAGCTTTGTCTTTCGACTCAGCTCCTTCTTCACCACAACGGTCCGATGCAGCGACCGCATCACTGCAGACGCTGCACCGATCCGCCTGTCAATCTCACGCTCCATCCTTCCCTCACTCGGTGAAAAGATCCCGAGATACTTAAACTCCTCCACTTGGGGCAAGGACTCCCACCCACCACCTGGAGAGGGCAAGCCACCTTTTCCGGTCGAGAACCATGGCCTCAGATTTGGAGGTGCTGATTCTCATCCCAGCTGCTTCACACTCGGCTGCAAACCGTCCCAGTGCATGTTGCAGGTCCAGGTTTGATGGAGCCATCAGGACAACATCATCTGCAAAACAGCAGAGATGAGATCCTGTGCTCTCCAAACCGGACCCCCTCCGCCCCCTGACTGCGCCAGAAATTCTGTCCATAAAAACAATGAACAGAACCGGTGACAAAGGGCAGCCCTGGCGAGTCCAACACGCACTGGAAACAGATCTGACTTACTGCCGGCAATGCGAACACAGCTCCTGCTCCGGTCATACAGGGACCGGACAGCCTGAGCAAAGGGCCCGGACCCCGTACTCCCCGCAGCACCCCCCAAAGGGCACACCGTGGGACACGGTCGAAAGCCTTCTCCAGATCCACAAAGCACATGTGACTGGTTGGGCAAACTCGCCATGAACCCTCGAGCACCCGATGGAGAGTATAGAGCTGGTCCAGTGTTCCACGACCAGGACGAAAACGACTCTGCTCCTCCTGAATCTGAGGTTCGACTATCGGTCGGATTCTCCTTTCCAGTACCTGGAATAGACCTTACCAGGGAGGCTGAGGAGTGTGATCCCTCTATAGTTGGAGCACACCCCCGGTCCCCTTCTTGAACAGAGGGACCACCACCCGGTCTGCCAGTCCAAGGCACCGACCCGACCGCCACGCGATGTTGCAGAGGCGTGTCAACCAAGACGTCCTGCAACATCCAGAGACTTTAGGTACTCGGGGCGTATCTCATCCACCCCCGGAGCTCTGCACCTGAGGAGTTTGCCAACAACCTCAGTGACTTCGGCTTGGTGATAGATGAGTCAGCCTCCGAGCCTCCGTCTCTACTTCTCTTCGGAAGACGTGGCAGTGGGATTTAGGAGGTCCCTCAAAGTACTCTTCCACGCCCGACGACGTCCCCGGTCGAGGTCAGCAGGTCCCCACCCGCACCGTAACGGTGTTGGTGGAACACTGCTTCCCCTCCTGAGGCGCCGGACGGTTTGCCAGAATTTTTTGGGGCCGACCGATAGTCCTCCTCCAGGGCCTCCCCGACTCCTCCCAGACCCGGGTTTTGCCTCTGCGACAGCACGAGCTGCGGCACGCCTGGCCCGCCGATACCCCGTCAACCACTGAACAGGAGCCCACAAGCAAAGAGGCCTGATAGGCCCTCTTCTTCCGCCTGACGGCATCCCTTACTTCCGGTGTCCACCACCGGGTTCGGGGGTTGCCGCCCGGAAGGCACCTGAGACCTTGCGACCACAGCTCCGAGCAGCCGCATTGACAATGGAGGTCGAGAACATGGTCCACTCGGACTCAATGTCCCCAGCCTCCCTGGATCTGGGAGAAGCTCTCCGGAGGTGTGAATTGAAGACCCTGCTGACAGCGGGTTCCGCAAGAGTTCCCAACAGACCCTCACTATACCGCTTGGCCTGCCAAGTCTGTCCGGCTTCCTCACCGCCAGCGATCAACTCACCACCAGGTGGTGATCAGGTTGACAGCTCCGCCCCTCTCTTTACCCGAGTGTCAAGACACGCGGCGGAGGTCAGATGACACGACAAACAAAGTCGATCATTGACCTCCGGCCTTAGGGTGTCCTGGTGCCACGTGCACTGGTGGACACCCTTGTGCTTGAACATGGTGTTCGTTATGGACAGTCGTGACTAGCACAGAAGTCCAATAACTGAACACCGCTCGGGTTCAGATCGGGGGGCGCCGTTCTTCCCAATCACTCTTCCAGGTGTCACTGTCGTTGCCCACGTGGGCGTTGAAGTCCCCAGTAGAACAACGGAGTCCCCGGTCGGTGCCACTGTCCAGTACCCTCCCAGGGACTCCAAGAAGGCGGGTACTCGGCACCGTTGTTCGCCCGTAGGCCGACACCACAGTGAGAGACCTGTCCCAACCGAAGGCGTAGGGACGCGACCCTCTCGTTCACTGGGGTAAACTCCAACACATGGCGGCTGAGCTGTGGGGCAATAAGCAAGCCCACGCCAGCCCGCCGCCTCTCCCCGCAGGCAACACCAGAGAAGTGGAGCGTCCAGCCCTCTCAAGAGGATGGGTTCCAGTGCCCAAACTGTGCGTGGAGGTGAGGCCGACTATATCTAGTCGGAACCGTTCAACTCTCCGCACAAGCTCAGGCTCTTCCCCCCAGTGAGGTGACGTCCATGTCCCCAGAGTTAGTCCTCTGCGTCCGGGATCGGTCGTCGAGGCCCCTGCCGTCGACTGCGCCCAGATCCCTCTGCACCAGACGTGATTATGCGCTAAACATATCATTTCTGCAGCTCAAAATATAATCATTCAAATTACCAAATCCTGACCATTTAGAAGTGAAAAATAAGTCATTTCTGTTCAATCTATACGTATTAAAAATTATTACTTATATATATTTTCCAGTTATTATTGTCAATAATCATAATTGTTAAATCCTGATGTTTCACACAAATCGTAACACTAAAGTTTGATATTGTGACATACTTAAACCCGATATGAAAGCTGAAATAGCAGCGTTGAATTTGTGACAGGAGTCAGCACATGATTTTTACTGTCATGTTGTCCAGCCTTATCCATCCAGCACAGAGAAAAGTCTGCACATCTTGACTGAGCACACATTCTACTGTTAAAACACCTCCCTGTTGGATACACAACCTTTAGGCTCTGACACACGAACAGGCAGAGATTCCCCGACACACCGGCTCACCTCTTGTCACAGCGCGAAGGAACAGTTGACTGGGTGGTGTGGTCTGAGAGGTGCAGCCCTAACAAGGCGCTCTTCAAAGCCTCTTTAGTGCTCCGGAGAACATGAAAGGCCTGTTTAAAAATTCAGGAGCCCGATCTGTTCCAGAGCTATGGAGCGGCAGTGGAAAGCAGATTTTACGTCGCCACAATTCCCCAGTCACTTGCTTTGTAAATTAATTAAGATGTTTATGACAGCTGCTTGCACCTAATGGAATGCTTATAGACTATGTTATTAATTATTAGTGCTGGCTGTGCATGGCTGCTGCAGTGTACAGTGAGATACAAGGTTCTGTAATAGATTTTGTTACAGTTTACGTCTTTGCGTTTGCATTGTGCTATGTGTTCTTTTGGAGTCTGGAGGTACGTCGCTCCACCTCTTTTATCCAGTGCAGAGCAGGAGCCTGTTAATGTTAATGTTTATTTCGTCGTAATCGCTGAACAAAATGAAATGCCTTAAGAGAGCTGGGGGAAAATACAGTGCAACAATTCTCTAGATTACAGGTTTGTGTTTACTTTTGATTTATTCCTTGATGTTAGCTGTTATTAACCTGGAAAATTCACAACCTCATTTTAGTATTTTCAGTAGGATTTAAAGACTAATCTAAACTGCTAAATGTGATGTACACATCTATATTTTCACCTCTGAATCCAAAGATCAGAGAACATTAACAAACAGGAGAAGCATATCCTGCATTTGAAGAGTTATTGCAGCTGGTCCCTGCTTTGTGGAAGCTCGAATGGTTCAGGTCTGTGTCAGGACGGCAGCACTGAACGGAGAATGATGGTCGGTTATAAACCAGCTTTGAGTGACTGGTGGTGTTTGGAGAGGCCGATGGCACTGACTGGCAGCCAAGCTTCAGCCGGTCGACTCCAGGGAAGCTGTGGCTACTGAAGTTGCTCATTACCACCGTGTACGAGGAGTGAATGAATAATGTATACAATTGAGTGTCTGAGAAAGCAACTTATATTATATTTGGAAAATTCATTCTGTCTTATTTCTCAAATAAATTGAACTTTTCTTCTATCTTCTAATAAGACAGTGGTATACATGCAATAGCTGTTTTACTGTCATCTTAATCATTAACAAGATCAGAAAAAGAAAAGGCAACACATAAAAAAACACGTTATGGACTGGGACAATGCAAAAATAGTAGGAACAGAAGAACACAAGTACAAAAGATGGATATGAAAGGCTATCGTAATCAGGAAGCGGGGCACACGGACCATCAATCGAGTCGAAGGAGCATTTACTTTGGCTCACACTTGAGACTCACTTCTCCAGAGACCACCACACGGGCGTGATCAGTCTGATAGATCTGTCAAACTGACCACGCCTGGGAATAACATCTGATAAAAGACACGTCCCCTCTGACAGGCAAATAAGCTATTGCTTGTATACCACTGTTTTATCAGAAGAAAAGCAAAAAATGGAATGTAACTTATAGATAATTATTAACTATTGCAATTTTTATATTCTGTTATTGTTAGGGCTGTCAAAGTGAATGCGTGCGGTTAAGCCACAACAAATTGTCACATTAATCATGATAATAATACCAAACCCACGCGTTAGTGGGAGGATTCCCTGACAGGCAAAGCCCAGTGCTTGTGTCATATATTCTATCAGTCCTCACAACGAGCGCAGACCATTCAGCGGCTGATGTTTACGAGCGCAGCGCAAAGGAGAGACACACGTGCCTGTTCTGTGCCCCACGGAACAACCGTCACCACAGAGATGTCGAGTCAAACGCTGAGCGCTCCTTCAAGAAAATAAAGATATATTAGAATATTTCACAAAACTGCCAGAACACTAGATAGCAGGCCTAGCAGCTTGCATCAGTCACCATAAGAGCCAGTTACACCCGCAAGCAGCAATGAAGGGCCTTTAACCCATCGAACCGGTTGTCTGTTTATATGAAACATGTGGCCACACAGGTTCATTATGAACAATGTTGAGACTTAAACTCAGTGCACACTGCAATTAATTGATTAATCAAATTTCAAATGTGTAATTAATCTGATTAATTTGAAACACTAATGTGCTTGTCAAAACTGAATCTGTTCAAGGTATTGTTCTCATAAAATCCTTCTGTCCACACATTATACAAACCTAAACTTTGATAATTCCACTGCTGTCTTGGAAACTCCTGACTGTTCTGAATCTCTCGTCTGCCTTTTTGAAGCCTTCTTTCACGTTTGATTTGAAAATGTTGAAAGCCCACAGCCTCCATTCATCATGTGTCTTGTTACTGTGGAGCAGTTCTCTCTCAGCGTGGTGCAGACAGCAGCCCCGTGGCGTTCACTTACGCCGCAGTCAGTGGGACAAATAAATACTCAGTGCTGGCAGCTCTGTTGATTACTCCAAGAGGTGGGCTTGTTCCTCTACACCGCACCTCCGTGTCTTCTCTCAGCATCATCCGCCCAACACATTTACATAGAGAATGCAGCGGGGAGGGGCACAGCACTCCACCTGAGTGCCCAACGTGAAATATGCATCAAGTCTTTCATCAGGCTCTGTATACACTGCACTCTGGTGATCCTCGTGTGTACCGGCTGCGTTGTGTTGGCTTTGAAAACGCAGGAGGAGCGCGTGTTGTGTGTTCTATTAATCATAGTCCAGTGCGATGGATGTCCCTGGTATCACACATGTAGAGTTACAGTGCCACACGTTTGCCTCTCGTTACTACGGAATAGAAGTGCTGATGAACTCCTGCTAATAGCGCTAGCTTTGATCCACCCAGAACATGAAGGGTGCGCTTTTTAATTATGGAAGGCATGAAAAATAAATGCAGCGTTAAGTGCAGAGTCGCTTCTTGGTCTTTCCTTTTTGTCTGAGTGCTAATTGAACATTGGCATTACTTCACTTGCGATGGTGTGTAGACCTGAGATGTTGAACCAAATGTTTGATAGATCAAGATCAAGAGATAGATAGATAGATATATAGGGCACTTTTTAGCGCATCAGTGATCAGTCTAAATTCTCTAGCACAAGGCAATATTTAGTTTTCGCCGACCTGCTGCCTAAAGAATATAAATCAAGCTTTATTTATAACTTTTTAATGCGAGGAATTGCACAAAACGGGACAACGCACTGACAGGTTTGTGGAAAAATAGAGCTGTGGTTGAGATTGGAGTCAATTCGAATTAGACAATTTTGGGAAAATATTCAAAATCGGTCCTGCGTATCGGTCTAAAAATATCGGCAGAGCTCACCGTTTCTCTGGATTCTAAACAATCGGCATCGGCCATGAAAAAACAAAAAAACAAAACATTGGTCGATCTCAAGAATCAAATCACACACACACACAAAAAAAGAAATTATCCACTTGTTATTTCTCCAAAACCATTCACTCCATGGTGCGTGGATGTGACTGGTGTAAACAGTATTGTCCCTGTCACAATGCTTACATATTAGACCCCTACTTTAATCTCAAAAGGCCCAGTGTCTTATCAAGGAACTGCCGGTCTCAGTTCATTAACACAGAGATCCGAGATATGACTGAAGTGTAATGACGGACATGCTTCATAGAGGTCTTCATTACATGGCATGCTTCAGAGGGGCACTTCGGCTTATTGGCCCGAGCTAAGAGCCTGTCCTAACGGCTGCACTGTTCCATCCCATCCCTGCAATTACGCTGGGTCCTCATATGAGGGGAGAGCCCGGTTGTGTGCGGAGGGAGCAGGACTTTGAACGCTCGTACAATGATGCTTCCCTGTAGTCCGGCGTTCATTAGACTTTCTGCTGTTCACTTTACCACAGAGAATGCTTGAATGATTATAATGAGTGGCGTCGTATACACGCATGTCAGACACTGCTACACAAAATGTCGCCAGATCGGGGTCCCATTTGTGCTCGCCTTAGTCTTTCTTTGCTAAACTTGGTTACCATCAGTGTATTTACCTATCTGTAAAGCATTATCTGACTCCGGATATGCTTGAATGTTATACAGTTGTTTTGAAAGCACACCTAGAGTTTTGTTTTGTAATTATTTAGTCTCTGTTGCCGTCTCTCTTTGAGCTGAAAACGCGTTGTTGTTTTTAGCCCCTCCTACTGTTCCTATCCCCTCCTACTCCAGAAATCACTGGTTTATATTACTAAAAGATCTGTTGTATTTGCAGCATGTGGAAAAAAAAAGCTAGTAAGGCGTTACAGTATTTACCTGCATCAATATGCTCTGAACAGTGACGTATTTTTGAAAGTCTGCTACTCTGGTCACGTCTCAATAGGACGATGCTTGAGCTCGTCTGATCCCGGCAGCTGGTTAGTGCTTGGATGAGAGACCGCTGGAAATACAAGGTGCCGTAGTTGGGCGTCAGTGGCTGTAGGATGTGCTGTCATGTACTTGGGCAAGACGCTTCACCCATCTCGCCTCCAGTATGAATGAGAGTGTGTTTGTGTGAGCAAATGCGGGAGAACACATAGAAATGAGCCCAAAAGCATTTACAGCATGTTTACAGCATATATCTCATGTATGCACTGTCCTGAGCAAATAAACAAATCTGAAAATAAGACCGTGGCGAGCAACTGTGCGGGCTGTTGCTGTGTGGCACAAAAGACATGGGATTATTGAGTCTCAAACGTGCTAGAATCCCAAGACATTGCTCATTGTGGTTATAAATTCAAGTATTATTTCTCATTCAGAATAAGTATATTTTGTCAATGATGCGCCAGACCCCGTATTGTCCAATGACACCTGAGCTGGCTCTTGGACCGGCCCCTGAACCGGCCCCTGAACCGGCCCCTGGTCTGTCCCTGCATGGTTACCATAGCACACAACAGTGCGCAGCCATGAGTACAGTTTCCCTTCCACTACAGTGAAGTAGGAGTGTATTCCTGAGTGGGTTCTGATTGAGTGGTTCCATGTTTAGTTAGCAGCTTCCTTCTCTTTGTCTCCATACTTCACTGGCCCTCTTGAGTGTGATACGTCCTGTGCATAAGAGCAGGTAGCAGTAAATATTGTTATGACATGAATTACTCTCCAAGGAGCCGCGTATAAGAATAGGCGCGGTGAAATAATGCCAGTGGAAAGTGACAATATCCTGTTAGTTTAGTTATTTAAGAAGCAAATTTCAACAGAATGCATTTATATAAAACTACATTGCACATATATAACAGTGGGTTAGTTAAATCCACTGGTTTAACTTGCAGCATGCAGGGGCAGGGTTTGCAGGGTGGGATGGGTACTTGGGAATATATAAATAAATGTATAGGCCTGGATGTTGCAGCAAAGCTCAACGCTCACACTTATTCTCCGTCCTCCTCCTATCAGCTGAGGAGGACTGTGGTGTCCTCTAAAACTAATTTGGATGTAAATCTTCTATTTGCAGACAATTCCATAGCGATACATTGGAGTAACCTGTGGAGTGCTTTTAGTTAAAACCAATTATAAATGAGCAGAAATAACAGCGCCGGGAGACAGAAGTCATCTTTCTCCACCACCTCTCCGGAGAGTCGGCCTCTCCATGGATTACTCTTTTAGTATGTTGGGGGCAGCTGATTAGAATCATTGGACTTTTTAATCATTCAATGGATGTATAGTTTAGTGAAATAAAACGGATCATAAGGCAAAGTGTGTCACTGCAAGAGGAAAGTGGTGGATGTTGGCTTTAGTGATAAAGTTAGAGAAATTAGACGCCTCAATATGGTAAAATTACAAACTGCTTTAGAGACGCAATCGTTGTTACTCATAATTATTAGCCACAGTCTTAGTAATAAACGGAATGAAGCCCTGGGCCTCATACAAACCCATGAGTGGTGGAGGAGCTGCGACCCCCTCCCTCCGTCACTACCCTCCCCTCAGTGGCTCCTGCTCTCTCGGCAGTTGTCTGGTTGTTTGTCACCAGGCCTCAGCAGTGGTCCGCTCCACTGCTCGGCTTGTGTCCTTGTGAGCGCCGGGTGTGCAGCAATGCCATGTGGAGCGTTCGGCGGGACGCGGCCCCTGTCTCCCCAGACTGAACAGTGAATGAGGATAAGTGAGAAGCGCCAGTCAATGAATCAAGCAGCAGGAAGGGAGCAGCCGGGGGGAGAGTGACGTCCCCCCGGGAGAGGCCTCGCATTAGGAACTTCCTCGTCTGTGTGTTTCTGGCACAGGTTAAATGGATCGCTCCCATTAGCGCGCTGAGAGGACAGCTCCATTATATGAAGGAGACTGTAACTTTGAATGTCACGGCGCAACAAGCCCGGAGCACGGCGCGTCTCGCAGGAGGCTGCCCGGCAATGCCCATCTATGATAATCATTGGCTGTCAGCGTGTGAGCAAGCGCGACTCCATTACGACACTGTCAGTCTGGGCCCGGGCTGTGTCTGTTTACAGGATGTGTGCCCCCTGCAGATAAGAGCGCAAGTTAACCTGTCCCTGTGAGCAGACAGCACCACAGCTAGTGCTTAAACAATGCACGCACAAAAGATCAGAGAGACGCTGACAGGTCTCCTCCTTCGACTGTGTGAAGCACTGAAACAGAATCACGCGGCTTTCTTCTTACCTCGACTTAATTTAGTGGAAAAATATGTCATTATTTTCCTACTGGAGGATAACAGTTTCGTTCTTTGAAAAACTAATGATCTGAGGAGAATATTAAACATAATGCTGCTTTGGTAAGTCACACGCTACTGTTATTCAATAAAGGTTTGAACATAAAATATATACAGTCTAAGCTTTCTTAACAGGGCTTTTTTAAACGGTCCGTGGTCAAACTGAGAGCTGTTGATTTTATGTTTCGTCTTGATGGTTACTGAGAAGGCTGGTGTTTCTTTTGTCTCAAACATTTGTGCTTCGGGGTTCGACACTGTTAGTCAGCCAAGGAGAACGTCACCTCCAGACGACCCTGTGACCCCGAGGTTCGGACGAGCCGACAGGAGCTGGCAGCTATGGCACTCCTCCTCAGTTCTGACTCACTTGATGACTTTGACCCTGTTGGGTTAGACTGGGCCCAGACAAGACGACACAAGAGGGCACAGCAACAGGACATATGAACTTTTATATTTAATATACAAAAGTCATGTTTGTTTTCTAACCCAGAACGCAGTCAGTGAAATCACTCATTCGTCCAGGAGTGGTCCGTGGTAGTAAAGGTTTTAGAGGTAGTCACCAGGACAATGTTTGTAAAATTGAGACATCTGCTGGATCTGAGCCCACATTTTATTGGAGTTTCTGTTTTTTTGTTTTTTTATCACCAGATCAGTTTGTTCACAGTTTGCTTTATTCATTAATTACGCCGTATATATTTCAGTTCGCATTGCATTATTTATCTGTTCAAAATAGGTACAGCTTAAACATGTAAGTAAATTGTGCACAGAAGCCAGTCATGAGCTGAGCATTGTGGTTACTGTGGTGCACCGCGGGCACAAATGTTCATTCCGGCACAACAACATTCTTAAAACAACCTGCACACTATGTAGACCAACTCGACAATAACAGTAACTTTCAACTTACTAAAATAGTACTTAAAAATTGTTTAAAAGTGGCGCTATATTGGACAAATGTAATAACAAACTGGTAAAAGTACGAAACACTTTCAAAGTAACCTTTCTGTTCAAGACAAGTAGGATCTAGCATTGCGTGCATGTCCTTTAAGCCACAATGGTTTGTTGGGCAATCTGTATATATATATATATGGCCATAATGTCTTTTCACAATGCAGTAAATATTTTTAATGTGGTTTTCCTCCTCTGTTTTCCAGGTATCTCAGTAACAAAGAAGACTCACACTTGTAAGTACTTTCACTTTTCATCTTGAGATTGAGCTCGGTGTTAAATGCTATTTGATATCTCCACCACACTCACACATTTATAAGCACAGCACAACTTTGGAAGAGCGCCGACCTCTGCCAAGACACTTCTGCTTTAGGCTGACACCACACCAAGTACATCTCATTTGTCAGATTAATAAATAACGCCTCACAACAATTGCTCCCATGATTGTAAATGTGTGTGTTTTATGAATGTTTTGTCTTGTTGAGTGTAAATTTGGTGGGTTTGATGAAATTGTAATTTTGACATTGGATTGTTCTGTCATTGTCACCAACAACCAACCGACTTTTTTTCATATTTTTTGCTAAATATTTCTACATCAGCTTCACAGTTTTCAATCAATAATTTACATAATATAATATAATGATTTCATATTCTTGAATGAGACACTGCCCTCTTTGTTTTGTATGAATTGGTAATGTATTTAAACATGTATGGATTTGTGTGTCTTTAGTGCATTTTCTTGAACACACAGTGTGTGTTGTCTCAGATGGTTCTGGCGCTGGCTGCTCTGTGCAGTTTGCATCTGAAGAGGATGTGGTCTGTTGTGTGGTCTAAGTTCTAAGATTTACACAACTAAAGTTACACTTTTTGATTTGATAAAAACTACGACATCTAAATGACAATTTGAAAGGTTTTTTAAAATAGCTTTTGACAAAATAAAGAATATTGTAGTTTACCTTTGGAATAAGCTCTGCACTGCATTTGAGTGAAGCAGTCCAGGTTCCGGTTGTGATTATGTTTAAATGTGCACTGTGAACTGAATCTTGATTTGAAAAATTAAACCCCAAATTTAAATTATTTAATGCATATTCTCTCCAGCCAGTCAAGTGTTTGCTTAATACGCACACTTCTTGCTGCTCGTGTTGAATAGATGGACAGGCAAACTGCAACAAGAGGGCGATTCAGTGAGATTTGTGGAGATTTTGGACAGCGTAGTGCATTTGAGAGACACGTAGACACGTTTGTGTGTAGTGCATGGACGACATACTGCGTGGATGAGAGAGGCCCGAGGCTGCCCCCGGCTCTGATCGCTCTGATCAGAGTAGAGCTGGAAGGGGGTCCAACAGACCCTCCTCATGCTCACAGCCAGACCGCCGCACACACATTTGAGACAGGCCTTTTTGTTTTGTCGTCATTTTGTTACACACTTCTTTCTGATACTTATTGTCTACTAATATTGACACAAAGAAAGATTTAAAGTAATTTTGTTTTAGAATTTGGGTAATTTGCTAAAAGTCCTTTTTAAAACTAAATTCTTATCATATTAACACCATTTAGAATTCCTGTGATCAAAATCTTTGTACATTTATTCCAGATCATTTTGTGGGAGGATCTGAGGCATGCAATGAAAAATCCTTTATTCATTATACAAGAGACATAAAGGATTTTTAATTGCTATCAAAGTACTTTGGATCCTCTGTTTGTTTTTTTGTAATTTACATTTCCAATTGATCCTGGATGAGCACCTGCTCTTGCACACTAGAACTGCTGATTCATCCCTGAAGCACTCGCTGTTCTTTGTTAAAAAGTTTTGTTATTTTTGGAAAGCTGCAGAAGTTTTTCATAAATTTACCTTTTTTAAGCATGGGTGTACATTTTTGTGAGAACACTGCTCAATTTAATATCAGAGCATTAGATGGATGATTAGGACTTTTAAGATGATTTGATTATGATTTTTACGCTCTTTGAAATGCAAAATATCTAGGTTACACAGCAGTGGCATTGTTGTTATAGGCGTAACATTCATCGTAATAGTTCCGCGCATGGGAAGCATTTGATATAGATCTTGCTATCAAACGGAAGGAGAAAAGGTGCAATATGGAAGTTTTAAAATAAATCAATATTAGTTCATTTGCAAAAACAGATGCCACTAATAAATAAAAATATATGTCTAATCTATTTTAGTGCGATCAAATTATTATTGATGATGGTATCAAAAAGAAAACAACATTGTGATACATTTTCCAAACGTAGACCTCTGTTTTTGCAAAGGAACTCTGTATCCATTGTGTAACCACCAGTTTTCTTATGCTGCGTGGATGTGATTTTGTCCAAACTACTAAATGTTTGCATATAAGTGTTCGCGGGAAATCCGAGCATGGCCTGTCTTAATTAATGCGGCTCTTAGCACCTCCACACCGGTCGGGGCCTGAATCAAAGAGCATGAGTTACCAGTCTGCGGTTCAAAGCCCTGGGCAGTAACTGGACTGTCTCATTTTCCGCTGAAATATTCAAATCTTGTTCGTGTGAGGAAATCAAAGTGGAGCCCTCTTAAGAAGCTCGTAACAAGTGGCTGATTGCTGCGGCGTACGGACAGGAAGCGGCGATAGTGGGCGGGCAGAGCTGTGCGCACTACGGGGCAGGTCTGAGGCCAGCTAATGGTCACGGAGGATGTGGAGGGAGGGCCTGTGGAGAAGGAGAACCCTGCTGATTATGAGGCTGCCGGAGCTGTAATGAGCAATAGCGTTTGGCGTATGCTAATAGTCAGTCCTTGTGCAGAGACGTGCAATCAGCAGTCATGGTTTTCTTTATGTAGTTATGAATTAGCCCTCTATTGCTCTTCTTGGCTCGGTCTTTGTTAAGTGTTGCAGTCAGAATTTTCTGTTTTAATTTAATGGAATTCACTGCAATATTAAACATTCTCAGGATCAGAATAAAATATCGATTGAAAGATTGAAAGAACAAACATCGGACGGGAGAAAAATGTTTTCATGGCAGTGAGTAGTAGGTCAATGTCAATGTCTAATTTATTCATAAAGTACATTTAAAACAACCAAAGTGATGTGCAGACATTATAATACGTAAAGAAGAAAATGAGAAAAAGGAAAAATATGAAAATAAAATAAAATACAGGTTTAATAATATCAATCAAGATAAAAGCTAAAAATGACAACAAAAAAGTAAAATTTTTATAAGACACTGTTCAAAAATGCTGTTCTGCAATGAAAATATGAAATGAATACAACATTTTGAACCGAACCACAGTGATATTATGTCAAATCTAGTCTCCTAGTCGATCCAATCGCTTGTTTCGTCTTGTGTTCACAAAAAAAACCATATCTTTAAATAGACAAATAAATAGAGGTCCTAACCTTAATCAATACGTTCAATATGTTACTTGCTGTCATGTATTTATAACCTTAAGATGTATGTTTTCTAGTGATGTACTGAAATACTAATAGTATTAATGATTACCTCGCCCCCTTCTTGGCGCCAGTGGACCAGATTTCCTGCCCACCCACTCCTCTCCTCCAACAAATCTGCATCTACCTTTTCATTTTCAGTCTGCCCACCCAAACTTAGCAGGCTGGAAGTGAGCCTGTTGGGCCGTGTACTGACCAGAGGCGAGTGGAACGCGGGGGCCACAGGTCTGACGAGCTGCCCTCTCTGCCTCACTGATCAAACCGTGCCGCTCCTGCCAACCCCCTCATCAATATCAATTACACAGGCAGCTGTTCACTGGCACCCTCGTCTACCCTCCTCCCTCTCCTCCCTCTCCTCCCTCTCCTCCCTCTCCTCCATCTCCCTGCATGGGTCATCACTGAGCCATCCCAAACTCAACTCTTCCACATCAAAATGGATATCCCCGGCGCGTCCCTGTGTTCGCTGCGGTGGATATTTTACACTCCTGGTTCCGCAGCCTGTTGGTCTCTCAGTCGGTTTGGGGGATTTCTACATTGTGTGCTGATGAACAGAAACACATAATACATACTTGGAGATGCGTTTTGTTTGAATTGAGCGTGTTACTTTGAATAATCTTGCGAATAGGTCTGCAAATAGACATTGCCCCGCTGATCGACGAGTAGACAAAATGAGACGGTGGCGTGAAACTGGCAAAAGCTCTCAAAACGAACTATTTATGTATTTTTATGTAAACTGAAGATTAAACTCATGATTTACTTCCACTGGCTGCTGTTTAAATGAAAGAGGAATTAAAAAAAATTGTCAGCTGAAACGCCATAAACCGATTAATCGACTAAAACGACTAAAGGCCAACAGCATTAGTTGCAGATTTAGTTTCCTTCGAGTTCAAAACACTAGAGCCATTTTCTAGTTTACGTTAGCAAGTGACCCTTGAATCACCTCCATGTTTTTAACGTTCCTAAGCTTTTGCCCGACTCGTTCTGATCATTACAGTGCTCAAATTGCCGCCAGTGTGCAGTTTAGCAACTTTGACAGTAGCTGCAAATGTTTTTTTTTTTTCTCACTCGACACAAACTCGTTCCACTGTTGCGCCAGCAGGTTCAGATCTTGTCTTGTTTTGAACAATTTCATGACAGCTAAAGCCCGGGGTATTTTCCAGACACACATATTATTTTAAGTTATACCAGGAAATACCAACGCCAAAGTCGGGCAATATATCAAAATGTAGATAATATCGTGGATGTTGTTTTGAAGATATGCAAAATTGGAATAGAGTTTATCGTTTATTGTAAAAGGCTACAAAAAGAGCTGATTAAAAAAAATGTGTATTCATGTATTCTACTCAAAGAAGGGTATAAGGTGATGTTTCTGCACCTTTTACATTTGTCTATTAATTATGCCTCAACTAATATGTTTGAAGACGTTTCTGCTGGCTTGACCACATTGTTGTTGGGATACTCCAAAAAACCATCAAGATATTCATTTTTGTCAATACTACCCCTAAGCCATGGTGTCCAATGTAAAAACGACAAAAAAACAAAACAATTATGCGTATCAATATTCTTATGAAATCACCTGAACCTGACTTGTACATTAAAGTCTCATTGACGTATTTACCCCATCCCAATCTCTTTTAAAGTGACATGGCAGATCAACATTTCAGTGAGGTGAGCTGCTGCAGTTAATCAAACATGAGATTTATGGCCCTTAATAGTGCGGTATATTGCCAATTTGAGAGAATAATCTGTCCCAGTTGCTGTCTAATTGAGCTTGCCAACAGGCGGGTTCCTGTGGAATGGCCCGGGGCAGCCCGGCGCCTGCTGCGGCTCGGTGCTGGCTCCTCGTTTGAAGGTATTTCATCACGCGCTGCCTTGAATCAGCGCTGCAGGGATTTGTTAGTTGCACTCCAGTGGGAAGTGCATCCAGTGCATTGTTAAGCTGCAACTGATAATACAGATCATATTGTTTCCGGATACGAGGGAGAGAAATCAACCAGGAACGTCAATGTAGATGAACATGCAAAAGATGGAGTTTGTGGGTTGTTTTCAGATTGTTCAAAGTTATGATGTCTTTCTCTTTGATAGGTTCGTCACGATGTAAAACTTTAGTGTCACAATTATTGTGAGCAAAAACTTCAGAATTCCTCAGTATTGGACAAATGATACTCAAGTTTGCTTCTATAATTGTGATTATTAATTAATGTTTGGTTCTTCTTGTGACCTGAATATTCACAATTATCGATGACCCTAATGATCTTGACAGTCCTACTCTTTGATGGGGACAGGAGCCAGTATTTTTCTAATGAAAGTTATTTTATTTGTCAAATATCAAATTTGTTTAACCTTGAGTACCCACAATGATTCAGGTAACTCATATGAGTCTGTTCATAGCAATACATTATAGCTCATAAATTATTATTTTTTGTAGCAAGTGTTCCGGTTATTTTTAGAGGAAAGGTCGTGGTTTTACAATAATCACAGTCACACCACTTTTTGCAAGGTTTATGAATTCAAACTTTCTGAAAGAAAAAGTAATTATGTTGTCACAAAAACAGGCGTATAAAAACAGTTCTTTACACATATTTTTATTATTTTGACATACCGATCAAACAAAAATCACTCACTTTTGCTGCCTATAAATCTCAAGATTTAAATTGTTTTTAGCTCTCACAATATTGTGACCTGAATTATCACAATTATAAATGAATCAAATCATCTTGACATCACTATTTTATACATTTAGATTTCAGGAAAAAGCAATGGAATGGTATTATCTCTGCCATCTTCTGAATGATTAAGATTCAGGTGTTAAAACATCAGAGATTTCTTCCATGTTTGTTTTATCACTGTAATTTTATTTAGAATAAAAATCAATACCAAACTCTTTTACTTTCCCATCAAATACATTGCAACATAAAACAGTATGAATCCGGCTTATACTGTGCCTGTAAACGAGGTGAATTGGTTCTCCTAAATGTAAAATTGAAGTCCTGCTCGGCCCAGACAATGCAGGACCCGGTGAGGCAGAGCTTTTGGGTGCTCGGGGTGATTTGATTCTCAGCACACTTCCACAAGTTGTTTCCTCCTCTCCCCGGGCGACGCGCGCTCCTAAATTGACACAATCTTTTGTTCGGCTGTATTGTAGGTTATGTTTCATCTTTCTGTGTTTGTTTGTTCCGCGAAAAGACAGTATTTTCTTTCCGACATTTTGGTTTAATCTATAATAGACAGCTATTTTTTTTCTGAAATAGGTCAGTGTAATCACAGCTGTGAGGGATGGACATCACTGTACAAGGGAAATCAATAGAGCTATCTATTTGTCGTAAACCAGGCCAGCGTGATTTTTCTCAATTTTTCTGTTCCAACACAATATGGCACTTCCTCATTTTTCACTCAAAGCATAATGTCTGCCATTATGTACAATTGCAAATGGCTTTTGAAGGAGCACTTTCTTTGCATAAGTTCCTCAGTGTGGGGACTTTGTTGGACACACATAGGTTTGATAAGTGTCTACGGGCACTTTTTTGTTGGTCTGGGGCGCTCTGCCATTGTGGTGCCAAATCTGCATCCCTCTTCAGAGCGCTCTTTGACAGGATTTGATTGAAGACGGAGGCAGCTCTTCGTCAGTCTCTCCTCTTTTGTGCCATGAAACCTGTGAGAGGGACACAAAGCCGGGCGAAGGAGCAGCGCTTCTGCGGCGGCCGATTCCTGCCCCTCCAGGTGAAGGTGAGAGAGGGGCGAGAGAGAGGGAGAGAGGAGGCGGGGGGGGGGGGTGGGGGGGGGGGGGGGGGGCTTTTCTATGCCAGGCTGAGCAGTTGGCACCATGACACACCGGACAGATTTCATCACTATCACTGCGTTTGATCCAGGCCCAGAGGGAAGCTTGAGCAACGTCCAGACTTATATTTAATCTGTTTGCTCCTCACTGTAGTACTGAAAACACATAAACAAATAACAAAGTCTGAATAATTCTTAATTCGTTATGAAATTTGTCAAAATATGGAAACAGTACATCATATATTGAGCTGATTTAAAAGACACACTTCACCACAAAAGGGTCTTAGAAACATTCGGAAAACTGTGACGTAATATTCCTTTGCATACTTTTGACTGGCACGTTTCAAAACATTTCAAGTTGTCAAACATGTATATTTGATTGTATAGTTGATTGACAGTTATTGTGTAGGAACTGTTGGGATGTCATATCAAATTGTGTTGCCTTCATTCTTGTGAGAAGAAACACCATGGTTTTAGTCACACTTATCAACTCTTCTAGTCCGTGTCCAGCGTCATGAAATGATGCTTTTCCTTTTTCAGTTTAGGGGTGGGCGATCTTGGCAAAAATGAATACTTAAATATTTTTAGAGCATTCTGATAACAATAATCAATCCAACAGGAATGTCTTAAAACATGTCAGTAAATGTAATATTTTAAGTTTAATGTCATCTTATTTGAAAGTTCACAGCATAATTATTTTAAATCAGGCCTTTTTTTAGACTATAAACAACACATTTTGATTATCTTCCAAACAACACAATATTATCTACAGTTCTATATACCCCCCACCTCTAGTACAGATTTAATTAAATGTATTTAATCTTGGTAATATCTGAAGCCAATGTAGTTGTTTCACTATTTATCACAATTATCAATTAACAGAATAATCCTTCCCAAAGAGCATTTGTAGCAGTTCTTGTCCATAGTCTAAAATTGGTTTTCTAGCGCGGTGCATTTAAAACCATTAGAACATGTTCAGGTTTTAAATGCGCCTAGCTGAACTTTAAGTAATCTGGAGATCTCGGATGCAGCTATGAAATAGTTTGAACGTTTCCTCCCTCCGTTCTGAACAGCTGGATACAGTCTAGTCTCCTGAAACCCAAACAAGTACCAGAATAAATGAATAAAACATATTTGTACAAAAACAAACTTAGGTAATTATCGCTCGCAGCAATATCCCCCTGTCTTCAGAAGTGTTGCAGAAGTTGTGTGCAGCGGAGAAAGTGCTCAGCGAGGCGTTTGGTGATCGGGAACATTGACATTTGTGCTGATGGTATTGTGCGTGTTTTGTTGAATCTGCTTTATTAGCGCCGGCCTGTTTCCCCCGTAGCTTTGAATTTGTGTTTGTGCGAGAGCTGGAGTGGGCGTGCGGCAGGAGAACAGAGCGCACGCTTAACCCACTGTCAGGTCCGCCGTCATCATTAGGATCCACTGATAACCGGCACACACCCGCGTTTCCACAGCTCAGCATTACGGCAGCGCAGACTTCAAAGAGAGGCTCATTCTGTGTGAGGAGAAGGGAGGAGAAGGGGGTTCGAGGGGCACAGTCAAGGAGGAGGATTGAGAGAGAGGGGGGTCAAGAGTGTGGATGCTAGGATTAATTGGTTTTGTATGATTGAGGTATAGTATTGTTGCAGTATCAAAGGTCTCATAGTACTATTGTGACATATATCAAACTCTCTGATCCCCAATGTTGGCGTGCAAATTTCAGGTTCTGTCTCGACCCACGATATAATGTCCGGAACACAGACGTCTAGACTGAACTGAACTTACAGAAATGAACATTTGCATGCATGGGGTGCATGTGATGTGATTGTGAAGGTGTCTCTTTACCACAGATGTAGAAACAAATGCGTATTTTGTTTGAATATTGTATTGGATTTGTATCGGATTCTCCAAAACAATATCGAGATAATCATTTTTGTCAATATCGCCCCTATCTTGAGTCATTTTTATTCTTGAAACCAAAATGTTTCCACTCGGCCGATGTAAACTCAAGTGTGATATATCACAAGAGATCCATCAAGCTATGTATAGTTAGACTCCTAATGCCGAGTCAACTGAATCAAATGTACTAAATTTCACTGCTTCAAACGTATCAAACTGTACACTTTAATTCTCCCTTCGCCCACTGACCCAAAGATCGGCGGTTCAATCCCAAATCCCCTCTGATGTGAGTGTACGTGTGCGGGCGACGGTTCCTTCATGTAAAGCGCTCTGTTTTGCTCAATGGAGGTAGAAAGTTGTGTGTGACTATTTTGTAATGCTGCTTGGAAAACTTGCACAGAACATGCAATCTCCACACAGAAAGACTCCTCAAGATCTGAAAGCTGCTAGACCAGTGACCGCCTTTCTGCAATGATGTATAATCCTTACATGTGACCACATTGCATAACATGTGTCCAGGCTCAAATCTCCCATTCGTTTCTTATTTGGTCTTATTTCCGTCAATATGTCTTCTTCTTAATTCCTATTACTTTCCTCAGCGTGGTGCCAACACGCTGCAGCCATTACATCAGCTGTTCCATGCTCCGACTATTGAACGCACCGGAGAGGGAAGTGTGCAGTTCTGCTGGATTACCGAATCAAGGTCGACTCACAAGACACAGAGCAGCATTATCCCTTAATCCTGTGTTTTGGTTTCAAATAGCCTTTTTACACCTAATCTTCACAAAAGAAATGACAAACAGAATCTGGAGGTAGGTATTTAAGGGCACATTACCTGGATGTTAAGGTCAGGGCTTACTCTGACTGGAGCTCTGTCGTCTACACCGGAAAAACACATGAAGCATTTCCTTCTGTGGTTGACCAAAAAGTGTGTGCCATGTCAAAATTGGATACAGCAAATAATTGATCGTACAGTAGCATGTACCTTGTGTTGTTGGTCAATATTATTGCAGTGTAAATACTCTTTGCTTAGTTTGATGGTGGTACTTGAGTGAGTGTGGTTCCACTGGGTCTGTGCCGTCCATCAGCTGAGGCTGGAGTGAGGCGGAGGAAACTCAAAGGTGCTGTGAAAGACTAAAAGTGGGCCATCGCTGCTGTTGACCTACCTTGTTCAGAAGGTCCAGGCGTAGGCCGATGACAGCGGTGTTTCTCTGTGGACCACATTACTAATGTGTGAGGGTGCAGGAGGAGCACACTCAGTGATGAATCACTCCCCTGCACCGCACCATCCTCATAAGTCAAGAGTAAAAGTGTCCTGTCCACCACAGAGGCATCAGCCACAGCAGGAGGGCACAGCTCTGCCCCAAGTTGTGCTCAAGACAAACCAGGAAGTACAGTCTGTGGGTCATACTTCATGCAGCGTGTACTGGCCACATTTATGTCTCTACGGAGCTCTGCTCTGAATGAGTCATCTACTTCTGGAGACATCTCCACAGTGTTTCAGTCCTCCTTTGAACACATGTGTCTGTAGCTTTCCCCTGGTGTCTGGGCGCTGCTAGAGTCTGCTGCTAGAGTCTGTCTGTAGTTAACTGCACCAGCCTGACAATTCTCTGACCTCTGACATTATCATAACCTGCTTCTCATGGATGGTTATTTCTGGCATGAAATAGTATTATTCAGCCCCAGTTTCAGTTCTTGTTGATGTGAATGCTGGACGTGTAAAAATGCAGAATGTAATGGCAAATTGGCTGCATTTTTTCCCGAAACACTTTTGTATAGAGGGGTTCACAGCCTGTCTCTGATCAGTTCCACTGATGATGTTGTGTATTTTCTTGGAACTTATTGCTTCCTACTTTGTATAAATAATCTTCGTCTTCGTCTTCGTCTTCTTATTCTTCTTATTATTATATTCTTATTCTTCTTATTATGGGGGAAAAAATGATCGTGAGTTTAATTTAACTTTGGGACACATCTCTGTTTCTTGCCGTGAGCTATGAGGTTAACTATTTTAACTAGCGTCCCCACCCCTCCTTCTCCGGTCGGTTTTATTGTTACTGCTGGGGGAGTGTGGACGTCGGGCGCAGGGTAATACATCACACACTCCAGGGGGTCTTCCTGCTCTGCTCCTCAATAATGAACTTCATTCGTTAACTTGTGCCTCAAAGGCCAGTTCCCCCCTTTGCCCTTTTCAACAACTTACTGGAACGCAACACACCACCATCATACTACTGCTGTCCTGGCGAGCCAGCAGGGGGCGGAGCCTGGAGAGGCCCGGATTATAGCTGTAATAATGGAGGTAGAGTGGGACATATTTTGACTCGACGGCAGGCGGCTACAAACAATACTCCTCCTGCATATTCTGTCTTCTTTCTGCCATTTTGTGTCGTCATATTCTTGCAGTTTCATCAGAGAAACCCTAACCCTTTATTATTATTATTATTATTATTATTATTATTATTATTATTATTATTATTATTATTATGTCACATTAAGCTCTATTTTTTTTAATATATTTTTTTGCATGCACACTTTCAAAAGCTGCCATAACAAGTGCATTTTTCCTCCCCCAGATCAATAAAGTTCAATCTCATTTTAGATTTTCCTCTTCATGTGTCCTTGCTCCAAACATGGATTATTTTTTTGTTTTTTTCAATCAAAAAAAAAAAAGTCCGTACATTTGCAAGCATCGCTCTGTGGATTGGAGTGGTTTAAAAGGTGCACTTGTGTAAAATTTATCGGTTTCTTTGATTGGAATGACTTCTCAAACCCGATGAAAACTAGCAGGGAACATCACCAGGCCAATGACGTGGAAACAACAATAATTGCTTATATACATGTTTTTAGTCAAATCTTTTTAGTACTTAATGATTGGTTGAAGAGTAGCGCAGAGCATTTGAAGATGACTGAATATGTGCAAGTCAATATTGTGCAAATTGACGATTAGATATGCAAAGATTATTCGACCAATCATGACTTGTCCACTATAAACAATAATTGCAGTCATATTTTGATAATCGTTATCGTTATCTGGACTACACTCTAAAAAAGATTCTTAACAGCCAGGGCACATGGTAGGCCACAAAATGAATGTAATGCAACGCAATTAAAATGTGAATCGCTACAGATTTTTTCTTTGTATGTGTTCTTACCTTTTTCATAACAATTATGAATCAAAATGACAAAAACAAATAAACCATGTCTGATTTTTGTTAACAATACACTTAACTCGTACATATTATTCATCTAGAAGACTTCTGTCACCATTATTTGGTTGATAATGTGTTTTAAAAGTTTCAATGTACTGTAGAAATAATCGTTTGACTATTATGAAACTACTGAAATAATCATTAGTTCCAGTGTGTTTGATGGAACTTTTTAACATGGAAAACAAACAAACCAAATTCAGGTAAATGCTTCTCTTGAGTTGAAAAAGTTTTTTGGGCAAATCAATAACATGACTTTGCTACTCGCACTGACACCGTCTCTCATCATCTCAATCATTTCATTCTATTGATTCAGAAATATATATTTAAATCATATTTTTACTCCACCATCTTTAGAGTGCTTCTATAAATACCTGTGGAAGAGTAAGCAGGGCTGTAGCCTTGTCACACATATTCTATATGAGTGTGTTGTTGGTTGTGATTGTGTGACAGGTGACAGCTGTACACTTCACCTGTGTACCAGCGATCTGCTTTCATAGTTCTCCTTTTGACCCCCCTCTTCTATAAATATGCGGTTTGTGTGCGCGAGTGACAGATGTGAATATGCTGAGCTGGCCTGGGGCTGCGCTGCCACTGCTCTCTGTTTACATGCACCCAGAGAAATCCAAATGAAGCTTTTGTTCCTGTAGAGCATTTATGTAAGCGTCTTACTCTGACTGGGTGACACGCTGCCGCCATAATATTGAAAATGAAATATTATTGCGCGTCGTGAGGTGGAGAATTGCCTCCGCTTCGACCGGGGCCAACGCTGTCGTCGACTGGAGATGTCATGATATCAGACTTTAGTGTTGCGACGAATAATGTAAGAGGAAATATCACGGAACAGATTACAAAAGTACTTTTCGAGTAGTTTTGCTTTTGTGGAGTGTAGATTGAACTGAAATTCCCATTGTTGCTGCCTACGATTCTCACAAATATTTTATCCCACTTAACTGAATAATCTTGACTTCCCTATTTGTCAACTAAATACATTCTTGGTCGACTAATGACATTCTCTGTGCAGCGGTTAGTCGACTGAAGCAGCTGATGTGCGGCACTAGAAAACTTAAGTATTTCTAAGCTAAACTTCACTCACAAGACCCCAGCCTCACAGGGATTGATTCAAAGACAACTAAATGCACTAAGAAAGTGTGTATTTATTTCTTCTTAAAACAAGACCAGTCCCTCCTAAAGTACACTTAAGTTCACTCCATGGTGTCGTCCATTGAAATCCTTATAATCTCTCTAAAATAATTAGTTGTAGAGCTGGGCAATTCATCACATTGTAATCGAGATCGAGATTTGGGTCTGTTTCGACGTTGTGACAGAGAATATGACACATTTGGTTTACAACAGTTGCAGATCGTCAGCATACACCTACAAACACATGGATGCACACAAGTCGGTACATACATACACAAGTAAACCTACATTTGCATCTCCACCGTGTGTATTTGTTTCCCAAGTAAATGCAAATGATTAACCCCATTAGCTCGAAAAGGAGTGGGAAGAAGAAAAACATTTGCTCTCCACCCCATGCTTTGTGTTAAATGGCAGAGATCCTGTGTTTGCATTGTTTATGTTCATGAAATCTATACTGAAACACATTTTATGATTTTTTTTTTTTTTTTTCTAAGAAAAAGTAACATATAATTGAAAATCCAGATTTGATCAATGTGAAGAGATTTTTTTTTTTTTTTTTTTTTTTTTATTTTTAAATGGATGTGTTTTCTTTTCTCCATAAGCCCAGCCCTTATTAGTCGACTCAAATTTTGGTCAATGAGGACATCTTCAATAAGTCTAGCGCTAATATATTTGAAGAGCCCTAATGTCCATTCGCAGACGTGGACAGTCTTATCCCTGTTTCCACCAGTGCAAACTGTGTCCTGAGACAAGACACTTAACGCTTGCCTCCAGTGTGTGCATACGCAGCACACATGATGTGGGTGAATGGCTCTTTGATGTAAAGTGCTTTGAGTGCTCGAGGAGGAAAAAAGGCTTCATAAATCGAGTCTATTTACAATGACCACATTTTGAGGGAAAAATAATAATAATTCTAGTGGCTTCATACTACTTGAGTATTAGAGTATACTATACTGAAGTTAAATTTTTAACATTCACTTTTCTTGCTCTTTACTTTCTGATCGAAGTTTGTTTTAGTTTTTTTTAGCTGTTGTTTATTGTGGCCATATTTTATGTTTTCTAATTACTTAAACTCAGACGTTAGATCCAAACTGTTATTTAATATTCATTTATTTTCTTTTATTATTTTTACTCTACATTTTATCGTATTATTATTGCAAAGTAATATGACCCTTATGTATACTACTACAGTACTTATACTTTCTTTTTGTTGCTATTCTACCACCTCTGTCCACATTGTCGTACACTCGGAGCACATCTTCTTAAACCCGACCTGTGCATTCCTCAGACACGTTCGGCTCCCTTCGCCCTGAAACAGATATTCCTCTGGTGTCCTTGTGATTTATGGAAGTCCTCCCACCAGTGGAAGCCCTCCGGAAATTGCCTGGAATGGTCCTAAATTGGTTTATGATTGTGTGGTGTGGGCCGGGGATGTTCTGGCTCTAATATTATGCCCTCCACTTGCTGGCATCTACTGTATATTAAATTGTTCTGTATTGTTTTCTTGGAGAACTTCTTGGGGTTGGTAATTGTGCTCGGGGCTCGGGCGGGTACGGCAGAGGTTTTGTGCTCCAGACGAGAATGTGCACATGTAATTGGCTCATTCACAGACATGACATGGTGAGGATGATGTGTGTCCTTTGTACACCTGATCATTCCAAGACGCACTGTACCAGTATCACAGTATCACACCCCTGCTCTGATTCCTTGTCGATGTCAATGGCATAATATAAAAAGTGTATGTAAACAAACGTTTAGTTCAAACGGGCACAAAAAGCTACACTCCACTCTTTCTGTTGGGTTCTTCATTTTCATTTTTTTTTTCATGTGCAATGCTGAACTTGAGATCATTTAAAAGCATAGCACTAGTCTTTGCTATTTAATGCAAAACATAGTCACATTTCTTCCTCCAAAGTTTGAACTGTGCGTCAACCACATGCTGTTTCCAACAGAGGATTGGCTGTGGACCTCCTGAGTGAAAAGACCCAGGCTGATCATTGACGACGATTAGGGTTTAGTTTATTCTTTATTTGTCTGGGACCATGTAGACATTCATTAATCTTCCAAAAGAAAAGATGTTCTGTACCAGAAATGATTGAATCTTGGTCTCGTTTAACATTTGATTCATTGCTTAGCCCTTAACCCTAAAGAATGACTTCCTGATTTGAAAAGTGTTTTAAAAGTAAATGACTTAAATGGTGCCTATTAAATCAATGCCCTGTCAGTTTGGTAACATATTTAAAGTGTGAGAAGGAGCAGAGCCGTGAGCCGTGAGCTGATGATCATGGCTCAGTCGATGCTCTAATGAAAAAGAGTGAGGCTGAAGTATCGGCATCCTGTCAGAACTGCACTGTCCTGTGGGACAAACCCATCACATGCATGCCTAATGCACTGACTAATGCACTGCTTAATGCAGTCGGATTTCAATTGAAACATGTTGTTTATTACATTATTATTTCACATTCCAGACTACTAGAAATATTTTCAGACCTCTCCATGCAGTTTATGGCTGTAATTAACTATTAACAATTTTAGTAGACAACTAGTCTTCCACTATATTGTCACTTAGTTGACTAAAGAAATTATTATTTCTATTGCACATTGAGACTTTTTCAATGCACTTTTAACCAAATGAAATACCAAGTAAAATATGTTAACTGAAGGCTTCTAGACAGAGAATAATTACGAATAGTTTATTATTGATGATACTCTTAAATAGTTTATTCTTTTTTGACATTTGGATTTCATGTTATCGCAGTCTTTGTTATTAAATGTGTGTTTTAGAGTCTGTATTGTCCAGTTATGATAACAATTATGTTTTATATTAGACTAGTCTCTGTTAGTTAGTTGTTTAATTGTTGTAGTGCAAGTGCATCTTGATTTTACTGTTAGAATAGCTATTTAGATGAATGAGAAACACAGCTTGGGCAAATCAATACCGATAAAATCCTTTGTTGTGAAGTCAGTTTAAAGACTAAAATGATCTGAAACAAATTTGAAACAGAACTTGAAATTGCTCAACACATGTATAGATATAGACATTTGAACTGTATTTAATGAATGTCGTTATCAGAATCAGAATCAGAATCAGAATCAGAAAGAGTTTATTGCCATTGTCAATGAACAAAATTCAAAAACGTAGGAACTTGTCTCGGCCTTAAGGTGCAACATAAAACACTGAGTAAGTAATAATAAAACAACATATATTCAATCAAAAAAGGGCATGCATTAGGAAACAATTTTAAAATTACTATACAATAAAAATAAAAATAGGCATTTCTATGTACACAAGTTTACAGTTATGTTTAAAGTTATAGTGCAGAAAGTGACAGTGCAGTGAGTGATGAATATTGCAGTTAAAGTGACAGGTGTTTTCAAGTGTTCATGAGTCCAACAGCAGAGGGAAAGAAACTATTCTTGTGGCGGGAGGTTCTGGTCCGGATGGACCGTAGCCTCCTGCCTGAGGGGAGTGGTTCAAACAGACCATGTCCAGGGTGAGAAGGGTCAGCTGTGATCCGACCTGCTCGTCCCAGAGCCCTGGAGACGTACAGGTCCTGCAGAGATGGAAGTCTGCAGCCGATCACCTTCTCAGCAGAGCGCACAATGCGCTGTAGTCTCTGTTTGTCCCTGGCTGTGGCTCCAGCGTACCACACGGTGATGGAGGAGGTGAGGATGGACTCAATGATGGCCGTGTAGAACTGCACCATCATCTGCACTGGCAGCTCAGGTTATTAGAAAATGTTTCAGTTTATATTGTTGTAAAACATGCTTTCTTCTTTTTATGACAAAGATTAATAGCAGACTAAAATATATCCATTGATGCATTTTTGAGTCCTGCCTCATTTCAGACGCATCAGTGGGAGTATTTGCGCGTTGGGCCCGTCTCACGTCTGTTCATGCTCTGAGCCTGCACTCATTAGCCGTTAGCACAGAGCTGCGGTTGACACGCAGTTAGTTAATGGCTTTAGTGTTTGTAATGGATCACGGAGGTCTCCATAAAACATGGTCAGGAGGAGATTTATGCCTGCAACCGCTGACACCTCATTTCCATATTATGTATCGTTACCTATCTACCATAAATACAAGGACAACAAATGGTGGTTAAGATCAGGACACATACATTATAAAAAGGTCTCCTCCGGTGTAATGAGAGGGGACTCGGCAATAAAAATATGATTTTCCTGGTGTGTATATTTTGGTGGTTAATATTCCAGCTTCAGCTTATTCTGGGAAATGCCAAGTGCAATGTGGTTTTTGGCCAAGGCTGGATTGCACTAAAACCAGAATATTGTATCAGAGAGAGGCAGCTGGTTAGGAGTCAGAACAGATTATCATATGAGAGCGGATGAGCGAGAAGGAGGAGGGGAGAGAGAGAGAGGGGAAGGGGTATGAGTGTGTGTGTGTGTGTGTGTGTGCGTGTGTGTGTGTGTGTGTGTGTGTGTTGGGGTAAAGCCACTATACATATTTGCAGACGGGACACTATCAAACCAACTACTAAAAAGTTGACTCTTTTTTCATTATGATCAATATAAATAATCAAGTACACATAACCAAATAATCTTCCAAGGGCATAGTCCAAATCAAGAGTTTGGGTCCAGGATTCAAAACAGAAAATGTAATAGAAATAAATAAAAGCAGTTATAAAAAGGCGACGACCAAAAGCCAAATATTTTATTCAAAGGATTATGCACACACACATACACACACACAAAAGTAAGTGTATATTTGAGCATAACAAAGGAAGGAGAGGTTAGAGTAGGACACAATCTGCTGCTAAAGGATCATGTTTAGGAGACAGCGTGAGTGTGCTGTGTCTACCAAGTCTCTCCTGAAAACTGCAATCAGCGGGACGACAGCCAGCTCCCTGCCTGAGCTCTCAGCGCCCCTACTGGCTGCATGCTGTGCCAATCAAAGAGCAGGGGGCGGGGCCAGGCAGGCTGAGGCGTGATGTCACAGTCACATGGATTCTGGTGTGGTCATGCTCGCAGCAGAGAGGCAGAGCTGTGGTGGCCAGCTGCTGCTGAGACAGCAGTGGAAGGCTTTGCTCTGCACATACTCGCTCTCATATGGACTGGAAGCTTAATGATGTATTTTGTGATTTCAGCGATGAAAGGTAAGAGCAGTCTGCATGCATGTCCATCTGTGCCCCGAGTAACAAGTAAGTGCTGCTATTCACTAGCTGCCAACTCTTTGCTTTTCATTTGCAAGGCATGAGCGTGACAGGGAAAGAGGGAGGGAGGCAGCGAGACGCGCTTTTCTGATGGCTCCAGTGCAAAGGCTGTGAGGTTCTTATTCATACAACCGATTCTACTGTTCAGAGGTTTCGTGCACAATAGTGCAGGCTGAATCTGTGCTCCTACTGCAGCTGCTGCTGCTGCTGCTGAGGAAACACAAACCACAGCGTCTGTGGGCTGTCGCGCTTGTCTCCACAGCTCCGGCTCAGGAACAAGTTCTACAGCAGTGAGAGGTTGAGGTGGGAACAACATGTGGTAGTTTCAGCCCAGAGGAGGGGTCTTTCGACTGGGGATGCATTAGTGCTGTGTGTGTGGAGGCTCCGGAGCTCACCCCTCTCTCTCAGAGTTGTTCTGGAGCTTGTGTGAGTCTGTGTTTGTTCCACTGACCTATTTTTGGCCTTGGTTTACATGTGTGGCCACGAGAGCACCATGGGTCCTCCCAGTCATGGTGCTGTTGATGTAGAATGTTAATCCCAGTGCTGCCTCCCCCTCCATCACAGAGTCATACATGCGCACATGGAGCTCCTGCTGCGCTCGGCACGCTCACGCATGCCTGCACAGGGCTGCTCTGAGCCGGGCTCAGGTGCACCGCACTCGGCAACAAAGAAACTGCTCCTATTTTACAAACAGTAAAGGTGCACAAGGGTTTGAGGACCGTCTTCCAGCATTCAGGAAAAATAATACATTCTTGAATTGATTACACATTTTTTATATTTATATTACTTTTTATTATAATATATGCAA
Source organism: Chaenogobius annularis (assembly GCA_015082035.1). Taxonomy (NCBI): domain Eukaryota; kingdom Metazoa; phylum Chordata; class Actinopteri; order Gobiiformes; family Gobiidae; genus Chaenogobius; species Chaenogobius annularis. The sequence continues at coordinate 306,511 of BJKM01000110.1, read as the reverse complement.
CCTACTAAGACATTTGAATATTTTACCCTATTTTGATCGTACTTTATCATAGGACTCTTTGCGAAACAAATTTTGAGTATTTTAATTATTCATCATATTTGTGTGTGCGTGCGTGCGTGCGTGTTTGTGTGTGTGTGTGTGTGTGTGTGTGTTTTACAGTCTGCAGCCTGCTATCAAATAAAACCAGGGTTTGTCCAACTTGATAATGTGATGTAAATGGCTGGTGCTGCTCAGTGCTCTGTCTCGTGCGCTCTGCCTCGTGCGCTCCGGCTGTAGCTGCTCCTATCATGATGGGATTTAGGGACAGTGTCAAAAATTAAATTAAAATGTGAACACACAGCGCTATAGGAAACTCATCTAAATCGCAGCAGTCATTTTCTGCCCGAGAAATGGATGAACCTTGAGTGACATTGGCTGTCTCTGCACATGTCTTTCTGTCTGGGGCAGTTAACAGTGACAGCACCATTCTGATAGACTCCTGGTCACGGTGCTTACATTTTACACCAGAATCAATTTAGTGCGTGCATATTTTCAAAATGCTAGTAATTTAAAAAGTTGCAAACATAAGCCGACCATTTTTATTATTTTATGTGACAGTGTCATGGAATATGGGGAAAGAAAACACACACACAAAATAATGATCTGAATATTTTTTTTAAACACAGCTTGGTTCAAATTGGTAATTTTGATCAAACCCATTCATCCTTTTTTAATGCTGGTTTAGAACTGATGGGACCCTCTAAAACGATCACAGTTTTCCTACAATGTTTCAAAAATGACAAACATGAAATTCAAGCCATGACCTGCCGTTGGGACCTGAACCACCATTTGTGAAACAGCTAATCTTTTCTCGACAATCGCGTCCTTATATGTAGAACATGCACGTTAGGCTGGCTCCTGCCCACTTCTCCCTCTGTGCTGAGCCTCTCATGTTATCACCACCGCCTCTCATGGAGCTAATTACCAGTAATGGAAACATCCCTCTCATTAGGCTATGCAAATTAGCCAGCCTACTCAGCACAATTAAGATGGAAAAATTCCAATTACATAATTAAAGAAAGTTGTTTGATGTGTGGAAAGGTGGACGTGTCTACTGTAAATATAATGAACCTTCTAAAGAACTATTGTTGTGGGGTCGGGTGCAGACGGCTTGTGTTGTAGCTGTGTGAGAAGTTATCCTCTTTGTGTCGGTGGATCATAGAGCGCAGAGACATGAAACACACAAGAGCAATAACTGCTTTGATTCACAGGGCATTCTTTTTTCAGTTTACCGCCCGTAACCAACTACCTTAACCTTTAATACAGTATTAAAGGCGTAGCTAACTCTGATGGGGGTTTTGAGGGGGGCATGTACATGTATTGACTTGGCTGGAATGTTCCACAACAGTGTTTTTCAACTTGTTTTGAGTCATGTTACACTTTTTTGGTTGAAAAGATTCTGCCGCACGCCTAAAATATGACCAAATCACACCTTTTAGAACAAAAAATAAAGATGTACAATGTAGCAAATATTGTCTATGCCACTGTGTCCGGTTCTTAAAATTATGCTCTGGTGATTTATTTATTTATTTATTTGTTTGTTTTCTTTTTTGGACCAGACGTTTGCTCTGGACACTCCAAAATGTTAAATGATTCAATAAAATCCATGTGTGAATCTCTATGGAGACAAACATATGATGCCACCAGGCCGAGTTGCAAGATATTTATGGTTTCAGTTTCCTGTTACATCTGACATTTTGAAGACTTTGCACTATTTAAACAACAGGATATGTAGTTTTGAATTGGAAAGTGCGGTGCAAATAGTCCAAATTTGTCATAATTCTGAAATTCATGGATTGGAGTTGGCGATATTGACAAAAACTATACATATTTTTTGAAGTATCCTAACATTCAACAGAAAAATGTCTTTACATATATAATTGGGGTTTAATTACCAGACAAATGCCTAAAATGTATCACAAAAATGAAGAAAGGGGATTTTTTTTACAACATATATATCGTTCTAAAATAACAGCAGCCCTTTTGTAATATAAACAATATACTCAAAATTCAACATTTGCATATCTTCAAAACTATCTAAACTTTGAGCTATTGCCCACCTCATGGCTATATGCTTAATGCCATACTGTGGAACATTCCAGGCAAAGCAATAGCATCTTCATGGAGACCAAAGCATTGACAAACCCACCACCAAGTTGTTGTGATAAATAGTTTTATTATGCTTCAGGATTGGTTTAATTTGTTTTGTATTTATTGTTTGAGTCAGTGAGAGCACCGTGGTTAGTTTCCATTTTCTTATAAGAACAATGGTTTAAGCACCGTGGTCTGCGCTCTCAAGTGTGCAGAGATGACACTAGTAAATGAAAAAGAAAGAAGTGCAGGCAGTAAAGATTTGCTATTCCTTTAATCAGGTATTGAGTGTCTACAGAGAGCTTAGATTTTTGGCTCCAGAGCAGTGTGGATACAACGCTGCACTCAGGAGAGGCTCCACTGATGGACAATTACCCACAATCTGCTTTTATTTGTTGTTATAGTAGCATCCATTTCGCAGCCAGCAAATTGTACAAAATAATGATTTACTGTTGGGGATGTCGTTCTCTAAGGATTCAAGCTCCTCTAAGATTCAGAGGGAAATGAATATCAGTTGTATTTTAACAAGACGAGGAAGAAAACGTGACAAACAAAAAGAAAATGTTTTGAACATTTTACAATATTCTGGCTCAACTTCCACTTATAATGGAAAGCTGATCCAGTGTTATTCATGAGGTGGGCAGTGCAGATAATAATTTGAATGTTGTTTTGAAGATATGCAGAATTAGTTAGGAAATCATATAGTAATAAATGCTACAAAAGTGCTGATAAAAATAAGTGTTTCTGCATGTTTGTGATTAATTTGACTGACATTTCACATTTGACATGTTTTAACACATTTTTGTTGGATTTACATCGTCTGACCATCGTTATCGCCCAGCCCTGATTAAAAGTGCACTGTGTAACTTTTCTGATGGACGATTTGCCACCTGCTGGTCTCCACGAGGATGAGGATTTTACCTCGAATGTTCCATTGTATGGCATTAAACAGATCTATATCCATGGAGACAAGCAGGTGACATCACCAAGCCAAGAGGCCTCATTTATAAAACTTTAAGTAGAATTAATCATGTGTGCACAACACTTTAAACTTCAACAAACTGTCTCACTTCCCATCTCTTAAGTCACCTTTTACCTCAAAGCTTCTGGACATTTTTTTTGGCTCATTTCATGTCAAGTTGTTGTTATAGATCACAATCTTGGCACGGTTCATAAATAAGATCTGTGGAGAAGCAAGGCTGCTCACTGTAAGAATGTACTGTATGTTTTTCAAGATATTTTTGAGCAATAAAAACACTCGCACACAATTACATCATTGAAATATGTATACGTTTACTAGTGTGGAACATTCCAGGTAAAGTAATAGCATCTCCATGGACTCTCCACCTACACACTGCGCCTTGAAAGATTGTATAGTGTGTTCTCATTGGCTCCCCAGTCAGGTAGATATCCTCATTGGCCTAAGCTCCTCCAGCTCAAGACTCGTTTTGCACTTAACTTTCTCTGTGCGTTCCAGGAGACGCTTATAGACCCTTTGAAGTGTCTTCCAGTTATGCAGCATTCATCTGAAGACAGACCTCTTTCTCTGTCAACCAGATTTTTGCAGAGCACACTTGTTAATTCACTCTTAATCATTCGTTTTTGCCAGTGTTTTTCACAAATACGTTTTAATGTATTCTGTTGCCATACAAAATTCTTTAACTGCTGTGTTGCATCGTTGCCTTTTGGGGCAGAGAAGTTACGAGTGCTTAAAAGAAAGGTGAAGTTTTGCTCTCTTGTACTTTGATTCTGAGTGTGTTTCTTACCACTGGCTTTTCCTCCGTGTGCCTCCGGAGGGCTGTCCATCGGCTTTTTGAAGTTGCATCAAAGAGGAAATGGGGGAGAAAAAGCATTATTGATTTTGCGTTTTGTCTGACTCAAAGGCCGAGGACAGAGAAGCACAGAGGCAGCGGGTCTCTGGTGTGAGCCCTGAGAAGGCAGAGTCGAGGGGGCACGGAGCAGCTCCAGAGTGGTCAGAGGATGAGCTGGAGTTCATAGAAAAAATATAAAATAGGCCTACTATATGTTGTAATATTATTGTGATAGTCTTTCTGCTCAAAAAGTGTTGCTCATTTTCACTGTATTTGGATCTATTGACTATGAATATGTGACAGCAGTAATTTCTCCAAAAAATGATTAACACCACAGGGGTTCAGGGGCAGTTGTAAGTGTCAAGTTGGCAGTTTGATTTCAGCACTGACCAGTGTGCACCGTCTGTGTGTCTTGAGGCAAGACACTTACCTGTTTGAATGTGGCTGTGAGTGATTGGAGAGAACTTTCTTACCACCACAAAGTGTGAAGAGACAATAAAAATTGTCCTAAAGTCTTTGATTCTACAATTCATCAGTACCTGATACATGTAACAAACAAACAAAAAATGTTTTTTTTTTAACTTTTCAGAACTGAGGAATCTGTCATTCCATTTTAAGTGTTGATGCTTTAACACTGTACTAGATGTGGTTAAGATGTTGGAGGTGAAGCTGGTTGGAAGACGAAAGGTCAGAGGTCACTACCTGCTCTCACAGCCTTCTTCTCTGAGCAGGCTTCACGATCCAGGAGCCTCAAAGAGGAACAAAGAATGAGAAATGATCGTTGTATGGAATTTAGATGAGACGGGGGAACAGCAGCGCTCTCAAAAGGTCGTCACAACATGCCTTCTGCTGATTACAGAGCGAGGGGGGCGGGGGCGTTTGATTACACGTCCCAGCAGAGGCCATTAGACTGCTCTTCTTCATTCAGAATAGTGAAGAGCAAACAATGAGAGACTCCCTCCCGAGCACTAGGGGGTGCTCTCGAGACAGACAAGTGAACAACTGTACTCAACACTTTGACATGAGCGCCAAACTTTCTGTTTTACTTTCTTTTCCTGTTCTGATTGCCATGAGGCAGAACATAAAGCTCCCCAGAGAAGCTGCATGCGCTTAAGTAAAACTAACTCTCAAGGTAAGCAGCCTCCACTGCTCAGAACATCTAAGACGCATGAAAGGAATTTATATCATAAATAACAAAGAAAAACAGCCTTGCCAAAAGAGTCTCAGATTGATTTTATGCACTTGCATTCATTTGAAATAAAAGAAATGCTGCTTCAGTACTAATTACAAAGATGAAAGCACAGAATGTGCAAGGCATTGAACTTACTCCAAAGGCACTGAACACGCTAATCATGGACGGAGATAATGAAACCCGGACAGTTTAGACACACACAGCTTTTCTGTTTGAATTAATTTCACCCAAACAACTGTAGCCACAGTTATCGCCATCTTCTCTCTTCTGGCACAGTAAACGTAATGTTCTTTATCTAATGCAGCGGATCAGGAGATGGAAGGTTCTCCTTGCATCAGGGTTTTATTTTCTGTCAGTGCCACTGTGGTTCCGGTTTTAACTTCTCTAAGAGGTGAAGACAACTATGTGTGTAAATACGGTGCCATCTTGGTGCCATGTCACACGGCTCCTGTAAGTCTCTCATACCCACAGCAGACAGCCACAGCTGGAGCACTGCTCGAGTCTGAGAGCTCCTTGACCCATCTGAGCTCGCTGCCCCCCTGCACCCTGCCATTATCTGATTGCTGATGATGAGTTTACCGCCATCACGCTGAGGCCAAGGTGCGCCCGGCCCCTCCCTCAGAGCTGATGAAGAGTCTGTACATGAGAGCATCTGGCAATCACCCACTGCTCTCTCCTTCTGGAAGCTTTTGGGCTTGTTTTGTTGTTTTGAAGTAGTTTTTGGCGTACTGTTGGCTGTGTTCCCCTGGGCCTCTGCTTTCTGGATGAGAGCGCTCCTACTGCTGAGCACAGGTCCTTGTCAACCTGCTCAGCTCTGCCTCAGTCCAGCCTCCACCACAGCAGCAGCAGTAGCAGCGTCAGCACAGGCATGTTCTACGCCACATACAAGAAGCCTTACTGTTGGCTGATTATGTTAGAAATGATTTGATCGCATATTTAGCTTAGTTCTCACTGCATTCATGTGATCCGAGTTGAATCCATTTTCAGCCTTTGTTTTATAAAATTGAATAAGGTTTCAGTTCAGCCTGGTTTCTTCAGGCTAATGCAATTGATTATTTTACACCAAAGGATACTGCACAAGTAAACTGACAAACTTTGATCCTAGGGTTTTTGGCGAAATATTTAATACTTTTTTTTTTTTAAGTGTTGCCATTAAAATGTCTTTATACCTGGGACGATTCTAATCAGAGAACATACTTTAACATTTGAGAGAAGACTGAAATACTGGTTAACTAGTACAAGAATTTCGAGACTATATGGTGAGCAGTTTGCGTATACTTTAAATAATTGAAGTAGGGATGGGACTGCATGTTGAAAAATAAAATTACCACAAGATTTTGTGTAAAATGATCGTGTGAGATTGCATTCTCCATTTACATTTGGCTCGAACAAAAACTAAATGCTGGTGAGTTTCATTGAGAAGCGAAAGCAGCTCTATAAAGACTACAGAAAGATATAAGAAAATAAATACAAATTGAATAAACACCACATTTTGAGAACAAATTTGTGAACTGAACCACACCGTTTATTTTTATTATTATTGATTTTTAAATTGTATTATATTATTATTTTTATTTTGTTGATTTGAGAGATGTCAACAATGGGGAAAAAAGCTTCCGACCTGATACACTAGTGACTGAGGTGATAAGGAGAGTCTGCTGTGGTGGAGATGAGCAAGTTTGACGTACTTATACTTCGCTGAGTCTGCAGGGCAATTGAGAGGCGAAAGGCTGCATGCCGTAATTTGTTAACATGTGAATAGGAAGTGCAGTCTTCCGTGTTGAAATTACAATTCAACTTCATTTTACAATAACTAAGACGCAAACATCCTCTCTAAGCTATAGGCTACACAATCTTTTAAACCCCAGTGTAAAAACGTAGACAGTCGAACCACCCTGATCTTCCTGCAGCCTCATTTGGACCAAACAAAGCCTTGCCAACGTTAGACTCTTGTACGCTACCTTCCCGAGCTGCCATGTTCCAATGAATGCATCAGGGAAATTGAAACAAATGGCTTCTCTGGAGTTAAACTTGTACTTGTGTGTCAGCCTTTAAGAACGTTGTAGCTGCTCACTGGATTTCTGTCACTGTAAAACAAACACCGCACGTCGCCTTTATTTGCTCGCAGCGATCTGTCACTTTGCTCGGAATCTAAAGCAGTCGGCGCTAAGTTGTGATTCTGTCAATATCTGTGTGGGAAAAGCCGGTTCAAGGCTTCTAATGCGATGTTGTTGTTGCCGCGCCGCAGAGCTGGGCCCGAACACCACTTTCTCAATTACCGCCCATCACAAGAGCACAGGCCGGACAGCTAGCTGTAAGAATCTTAAATGTAATGTGTTAAAGGTGCCTTTCAATTGAAATGTATTTGTGTATGAGGTTAGGTTTACAGTGCGCTGCCGGAAAGAACATTTGTTAATGTGAAGAAAATCCAAAGAACTCTGCTGCTTGCGGTAAAACTGCCTCAGGTAAAATGCCACCTTTTCCCCAAGAGTGTTTCTCTCTCAACGTTGGAAAATATATGGAGTATTTTTTGCTGTTCAATGCATAAAAATCATAAAAAGCACCTCATTGGTTTGTGTTAAATTACATCAGCGTGCCACACTATGTTTCTGCATTCTGCATGAAACTAAATTATTATATTTTTAGTAATGTTTTTTTAGTAATACTCAAGAATGAACATAATCATAACATAATAAACATAATAAAAGTTGGACATAAATACATGAGGCCTTTTGTGCCCACACAGTTCAGACTGTGAACACACTGTTCGGCCCTTACCAAGCCATTTTTATATTTGATTTTTTTCCCCATCAGATTTAGGATTTTAAATGCTGACAAATTTCTCACATCAGAATCCTAAGAAAACATGCTTGAAATCCTCTATTTTGAATTTCAGTCGCAGAATTTTGCAGCATATATTTCCATTGTTTTTCACCATTAAATATTCAGTGCATAGATTTTCAAGCCCTCAAATTCAGCAGTCTAAATTCAGTGTGTGATCCATGTGAGTGAATCTTGGCATCTTGAATCTTTGCTCACTCTCTGAATTTAAACTGTAGAATTTGAGCGCTTGAAAATCAGCGCATTAAACGGTTTTTTTACATACATTTTTCATTTCGAATTTTTTTAATTGAGCACAGCACAAAAATTCGGCAGCCAAAAGTTTGAATAAAAACTATGTTCAAACATGTTTTTCAGTGTTTTAAAAATAAATAAATAATAGTAATTGGAGTTCAGATAAAACACATTATCTTCCACATTTTTTCCAGTAGTCATTATTCTTTTAAATAACAATTACCATATAGCATGTCTTAATTGATATTACGTTTGTTTATACTATCCAAAAATGCAAATGTTCTTAATTCAATAAAAAATGCATTTCCATCAACGTGTGAATGTACGAGCATATTTCTTTTCAGCAACAGTTCATACATAATATTATAGATTTGACTTTTTGAATCAGGTCTTCCAAGTGAAAAAGAGCTCGTGTTGGCTTTTTGACACACACTTACACCAGGTCTCTGCTTTCATCTCTGTGATTTCCCTCTCCAATTGGGATTATTATAATTTATACAAGTGGGATTTTTTTATTTTTTTTTTTTCATCTGTTTCAGCAATTTTGGGTAAACATGGCAGACATAGGAGACCAACAGTGTATTCAATTAGCCTTTCTCATTAGCACGCTCAAACTAATGAATACGCGGCCGATGAGTAAGAGGAGATAGACAGCGCTGGAGTAATGTATTCCACGGTGTTCTGCTTTTCGAGTGTGAGAAAAAGTGTCGGATCAATCGTGGGCTCAGGATATAGCGCTTTGAAGATGCACAGAAACGCCTCAATCGACTAAACCGCTGTGTGTTCTGTTTTTGCATCAGATGCCATTCCACTTTACTCTGACCGGGGATTTGGGCTTGTTTCTTACTCCTGGACACAACAACAAGTGCTTTTTGTGTGGGGATAGAACCAGCAACCACCCAGTTCGTAGGCAAACACACCACTGCCAAATTCAGTATTAATATTTAGGATTCAGTGTCACAATACCAATGCAATACTTTCGATGCAATTACCATAGTTCTGATATAAAAAAAAATGTAATAATAAAAAAAGTATTGTCTTCATGTAATCATCGTGTTTTGAGCTGTCCTTATTATTGCATGCACTGTTAAATATGACAAAAAATGTAAACTGCACAAATAAATATGAATAAATAAAAAAGACAAAAGGTATTCGAATGATGCGATTTGTTTTCAGTACTTGCTCGAATGAGTTTCTAGTTTCGATAAATTGTTTAATTTTTCTTTATTTTTATAACTCGTCTGATTTAGATTTTTCTGTTATTGTTATACTGCGATGATTCAGGGCTTGTTAGGGGCTTTGCTCGGACTACACTTGATCAATGCGGCGCTGTGATGGTTAGAGATGGTTTTGTCCAGTTTGTTGCCTCTCAGATCTCTTCCGCCTGTACGAATGCGTGTTTGTGAGCCGCTGTTACAATCATCCACCCCCCACACAAAGCCTCCTACAATGAAGGCTCTATTTTTAAATCTCTAATTCCAGAGCGTGCTTCCTCATCAGAGAAGTACCAGAATTAGTGATGCATTCATCTCACATCAGTTAAACAGTGTTTTGTGAGTGGATGCATTGTGTAAAAGCCATACGTGCGGATTTGTATTTTAAGCTTTTGAACATGTTGGATGTTTGCTGTTTGCACATACTAAAACTAGAGTTTAGTCAAGTTTCATACGCATAAATATAATGTCACCTTTTTTCCATTTAATTATTTAAAATGTTGATTTTGAAGAAGATATTGATCTAACGCACAACATGTAAAGGAAAATGTGACAAAATATGTTTGCGCAGTTAATTTGCAAGCATAGATAATTGCCATTTGAAAGAAATGTGGAAGGCTTACAGTTCTGTCTGCCAGTGTTTCCAAAATCCAAATGTATTTTAGTGCAATAAAAATATGATTCCATTTGTCCTTGAGCAAATCCACATATACTATACAGTTATTAATAATATGTGTAGAAGAAAACTTTGCAAATTAACTTTTTAAGGTCAACATTTCATCTTTTTTTTCTTTTCTTTTTTAAACAGTTTTACTGTTGTATATTTGGGTCCTCTTGTGGTCGCCTCAATCCAAGCAGATTGTCTTTTTCATGTTTCCAAACTGAATTTATCTTCACAAAAAAGCATTTATAGCTTAGATTGAATGGTGGAGCTGTTTACTGTAGCAACTTTGTGATTTTTAAGGGTGGAACAAGTCAGTGGTATAGATGGTTCATAAAAACATGTGCATTCCTATATTGAACTGAATAACAGAAAAGAAAAAAAAATACAAAGACATTTTACATAAAATTAAACTTATTTATCACATACAACACAGACGACGACAACAACAACAAGACAAGACAGCACATAGATAAACATAATGTTCTGATTTTTACCAAATTTTTTCAAAGATAATTCCACATAAATAAGGTTGTGCACTATACAGTATGTAGAGACATTTGTAGTTGTTATTGTATTTAGAGCTAATATTTGTTAGAATAATAATAGTTGTATAGAGGGCTGTGGTTTGTCACTTCATGTCTGCTGATGATGCACCTGTTCTTATGCTAGCCCTGGGCCTAGTCCTCTCCCATCACATCACCGCACCAAACTGCTGCGGCGGCCCATTCAAAGCGATCTGCTGACTCAAGCTGTCAGAGGTGCTCTTCTTTAACATAACCCTGGCCTGCTCCCTCTCATCAGGCTAATTCTTTATGTTATACACCGCAAAAGTTATCACGATTGTCTTTGGATTGACAATAAACTAGCACGACTGCCCTCAATCACGATTTATTCCCTCTGTGGCTGTCAGACAATGAGCTGAAAATGGTTTGGCTGTTGACGTGCTCGGAAAGGTCGAGATAAACCGCGCTACGTGTGCTCAGATGGACAGGATGCAAAGAGAGTGACTGAGCGCCGCGCCGGGGTTCAAGGTTTATCTGGACCAGTCCACTCCTGTTTCTCACTCTTGGTCTCCGCCGCTGGTCGGGGCAGTTTCTGGTGAACCGGTGCGAGCAGGTTCTGCAAGAGGACGCCGCCTGTGAATCCTAATGCTGTCATTAAACTTTTATAGCAATTTGAGGAAAATGCTGCTTTTATGAAATTTAAGGGATGAGTGGGTTTTTGTGAGGATAGGATTCATCGCATAGCGGCTATGACATTGCAATTAGTAACTACATCTTAATTGGCCTTAGTAATACATGAACAAATACTTAATTCACAATGAAGAAATACGGTAGATTAGTTACAAAAACTAACCCTAAGAGGTTTTGAAATCAGTCTTAATATTCTATTTATTCATTATGAATTAAGTCTTTGTTAATGCTTTATAAAGCCTATTAAAAGTGAGTGTTGTTACCAGGTATTTTATATTATCTTATTATAAAACAGATTAATATTTGTAAATTTTTTTAATTAGAAAAATGTACGATAATTTTTTTAAACTATGAATATCTGTAAGTGGCAAAATTCTTATGGCCCACAAAAGGCTACGCAACACAGCAGTTTTATTAACAAACATGACAATAGACAGTGGACAATTTGGAAAAATAATAATTAGTCGAGTCAAAGTTCTTCCAAGAGAATTGGCAAATGGAATCATACGTGTTTCAGAACATGTTTGCACAGATTTAAACTACAGGGTTAACACTTTTTATTCTGAATAAGATAAGATATTGTGTTGTTTGTGGAGGAAATTGTGACATTTCATGCATTTCGATTTGCTAATTGCGTCCATTCGAATTGTGATTTCGATTTGATTTCGATTAATCTGTCAGTACTGCGCTCCTTCCCCACTCTTTTCTTTGCCCCTCACCTGCCTCATTTCAGGTTTGGTATTTTCCTCTACCCTTCACCTGCCTCTGCCTCACATCTGCACCTGCCTCTGCCTCACACCTGCCTCTGCCCTGCACCTGCCTCTTCCTCACACCTGCCCCTGCCTCTGCCCTGCACCTGCCTGGGCTCGACACCTTCCCCTGCCTCCCCTCCGCTCCACACCTGCCTCTGCCTCATTCTCTCCCCTTATATTCTACTTCTCCCAAAACATTTGCTTCATTAAGGGCTAAATATCCCCGTTCTGTGCAATCTCCATCATTTCTGGCCTGAAGGCATCCTGATAATTGCCTGTTCTTATTCGCTCCTCTGGCCGGCAGGGAAGTGTTCTCGCATTCGTTTGCATGAAATATTATCGGAGTATTGCACATTGCACTGCAGCAGTGACGCACACAGGATGGAGTCTTTGTTAGCAGCACCTTTAAACTCACCCTGCCCACAATTTAATACAGTTATGATGATTTGATATACGTTATATACTGTAATGGCACTGGCATTTGGGTGATAGATTAACAGCTATTTGAATGGTTACAATTGGCAACCATTGAAATGATTTTGGTAATGTAATATTTAGATAATTGATTATTCACAACCAATCGATTATTGAAATAACTGTCAATAATTTAGTAATCATATCATTGTTATCTGGACTATACAAAGACTTGGAGTCACAGGCATGTGCGAAGACGAGAGGTTTCATGACTCAGACAAAGCAACAAAATGACACAGGAAACGTGTAAAATTCATGTTTTTGATGATTAACCTTTTTTGTCTCCATCAACAAAGCCTCACTCTAGCTTCATCTCAGTGATTTTTTTGGGGGAAAATCTCATATTTTAGGGCCTTTTGCAATCCCAACAACTCATCGTTTAATCAAAAGAATAGTTGCTAGATGAATCGATTAGAAAATGAATCATTATTTCAAGCGATGACGTCTATATTGTCATTTTTAACCTTTAAAAACATACAATCCTATTTAATTAGTAATGTTTTGTGACACTTTTGCTCATAAGCCAATGTAAAATAGCAAAATGTCTTCTCAACAGAAGGTAATTAATTGTATTTTCATTTTATTTATATTTTTATTGAATAGAGTTATAGAAGAACTCTAGTTTAGTTCAGTTTAACAGTTCATATTTGTTTCTTGCTCCAAATGTTGAAGCTCTGTGTTTAATATGAAAGTAACAAGGTCATGATTGCTCTTGCTTTCATGATCTCCAGTAGAATATTCTGCATGTTCCTCTCCTCCTGGATGTTTCCGTCTTCAGGCTTGCAGTGCTGAAATCAGCTTTGTTCGACTCCAACAAAGTGTGCTTGTTTTTCTCTCGAGGAGATCAATTGTCGCCAATTTAAAAAATGTCTTGGGTGTCGTTCACTAATGCGCATTGGGTTTTCACAGCGCGTTAAGCAGAGGAAGTGTGTGATGTGTGCTTGTTGGTTCATGCCGTGGTAACATTGCTGCTGCTGCTGGACTTTGTGCCGGTCACTCTAATCTCTAATGAAGGCTCGTCCGACTGCTCAGCCTGTGATAGTGCGGCGCTTATAAACAGCCCTGTCAGGGGGATTGCAGCGCTAGCAGTGCAAATGGCAACAAAAACCCCAGGGAACGCACCATGCTAGCATTACACTTTAACTCATACTGCTGCTCTGGGAAAAGCACATTTTCATACGAGCCTCATCTCCAGGCCTAAAGAGTAACACATCCCCTGGGCTCCTGCGTGTTTTTAATAAACATAACATAAACATGAGCTACCTTTCTCCAAACCAGACACTTATTATGGTAATTTACTCTGCATTTAAAGGTCCTTTATCATCATAAATTCAGGCTTCTTAAAACACTTCTGGATACCGTAGGCCTATGTAGTGATGTCAAGATTATTATTTATCGATTATCGTGATTATTCAGGTCACAATATAATCGTAAGAACCAACAAATAAGAGTTGTGAATTTTTTTGAACTATTTTAAAATACTTAATCCCTAAATAATCCAAAATATAGACCTAAATGTAAAGTACTTTTTTATCTGGCTTTTTTTGTCACATTAACTAATTCTAAAAGTTTAATTTCATAAAGCTGGTCACAAACTTGAAAAATATGAACCTGTTTGACAACGGGAATTATAGAAAAAATTTAAACGATTATTTGGCTCATTATGAAAATCACAATTATTTATAGCAATTAATTCTGTACTGTCAAAATAAACCTGTAATGAAAGTGACACTTTCATTACAATGACACTTTTGTTTTGAAAGCCCACACATTCTGAAGTTTATTGAATTTAAAAACATTTTTTTAATTAAATAGAGCAATCATTGAAATCACGATTATAAATTTGATGAATTGCACGGCCCTATGTCGCGCCACGGCTATCGAATTCAGAACACCAGTCCATGTTTGTCTTTGTCCGTGAGAAAACAACAAAAGTAATTCTGAGTTCTATAAAACATGACTGCATCCAAATGATGTACAACTGTTTACGTCACGGCGAAGACTCGACATTGCATCACAAACCGGGGCAATAATTAGTGCGTCTAAAAGCTGTCATGCCATGTTAGCGCCCGGGCTTCTCTTAGTTTGACATCATTACCATACAAATGAAGACACTTTTATGTGTAACATGAGTAAATGTGCTCCTCCGCTCTGCCTCGTGCGCCGCAGCTGCTCAGTAATTACAATAATCTTCTCCCGGCTTGTGATTTCATGACTGCTGCTTACCTCAAATTGAAAATAAATTTATAGATAAACGCCTTGGCTGTTCAAACAAATGACAGCGCTGTTGCTCGTATGGGGAGCTGTTGATTTTGGTTGTAAACGTGCAAACAAACAAAGCGCCACATGAGTGCTGTCGGATTAATGATACCAGTGGTGATGAAACCAACCATCTCATCACAGTAATTACACACTGCTTACTATGTCATTATCAAATCAAGGTTTCGCTGCAGAAAATAAAGTGCTTTTATTGTTAAAATAGTGTAATTATTATTTAATTCATTATAGCAAACACTTGACACGCTCAACTGCCGCCAAACACAGACACACACTAACAGATTGTGTGGAAATGCTGTCATGTAATGAGCTGCTACTTACTTTATTTTTACAGTTGTTTTAAATACAATTGTGCCAAGTGGACAAAATATACAGGCCCTGTTACATTTAGATGTACAGTTCAGTTCAGACCACATGCTTTACATAACAAATAAACAACTTGCCATGTCATCTAATTTAGTATATTCAAAATAATCCAACATATATTTCAAAATGCATTGTGTAACTCATGACAAGCACCCCAACGTTACAGGTGAGTGGAGAGACAACCCCGTTCATAATCAATAAAAACACGGGATCTTGATGAACCTTGAATAAAAGGAAAGATGGAGCGTTAGCCTTACTGTGGAGCTCTTGTCAAAACAGTAAGATCTCTATGGCGACTCCCATGGCTCTTCCACCAGAAAAGTTACATAGTGCACCTTAAATCCTAATCTGCCGTGTTCAGAGTTCAGCGACCCAGAATTGGTCCTGGGACGTTGAATGGAAGTGAAAAATAATATGTTTCATTCAGAACTTGAGTTTCATTCCCCACGAAATCCTCATAGGCTTATTTTTGATATTCGTATAGTTCAGTCAGAGTTCATTTTGTTTTGTCCAAAATTATCTGCAAAATTATTTCATTGATACAAATTGACAAACTGGTTAAAATTAACTTTGCTTAATACAAACCCCCCCTTGCGCTGCTTCATATCTGTCATGAAGTTTGTTTCTGAATATAAAAAAGCGAGTATTGAAGAGCAGCGTATCAATATGTCATAAGGTCATTAAGCAGTTCATCTCACTCAGGATTGTGCTTTTCTCTGTCTGAAAGTGAAACCCCCAGTGAGCGCGCAGGCAGCCTCCTCACTGTTTTTCTGATGTTTGCAGAAACAACACACAAACATCAGCTGACAGCGCTGGAGGAGGCGGCACATGTAACATTGTCTTTCTGTGGGCCTGTGTTTCTGCTGGATCTGGGCAAATCCCACGGTGATGAGGCGCACAATGTGTCATGGAGAAGACATAAGCCTTTCATATGCACACACCAGATAAGAGGCAGCCATTTTATCAGGCGGGCTGTCGCTGCTACACGCTCTCGTAGCCGCTGTGTCCCTGGGAGCGCCTCCAGATCCTCGGCCAGCTCTGGTCCGCTCCAGCCTGACAATTATGCCAATTACAGCGGGCAGTATGTTGACAAATACACCAGGAGGATAGCAGGAGATGATTGGTGGTGGTGTTCCCGGGCCCCCGCTGTGACCTCCTCTGTAATTTAACTAGCATGGAACAGAAATGTTACGGCTTTTCTGGTGAACTCCCCCAGCTGTGTGCTTTTGTGCGGACCAGCACAACAGACAGCAGGGAAGAGCTGTGTACGGTGTTGTATTGAAGAAGCTGAGGATGAGGCTGCGCAGGTGAACAGGTTTTTCTCCCGAGTCCATTTTTGTGATTAATTTGAATCTGTACAAACTTGAGCATCTTGACCTGTCTATTTGTATTCTGAAAATATTTTCTTTTTCTTCCTCTTCTACTACAAACGTTTGGCAGTGTTGTGTGTCCTATGAGGAACTGCGTGTTATTTAAAACTAAATTGATATATAATATATCAGTAGGCCTTATGTACTAGGGCTGAAATATTTATGGTAACAGCACTCACTTAGCATTTAAAAAAACAACATTGTATTCATATAACCGACTAACGCAAAATGGAAAAAAATTGAAAATTGGCAAATTTGCCAGACATTGGACCAAATGGGACTTTGTTTTGGACTTAATGTGCCTTAACATTATTTTCTTTGGATGCCTCATGTTTCTTATTTTCTCTTTATTTTGTAAAAAAAATGTAGCTAAGAAGTGTAAATGTGCAATAGAAATAATCATTTGACAAGTTGACTCATCGAAAAAATGATCGCTTTAAAGCCATGCGCAGGACAAAAAGATCTGCGGACATGATGAAAAGGGCCGTCTCCATCACTCACTCTGGAAGTGATTAACACAGGCATAAATTAACCACAGTGTTGTTGGCTATTGGGAGGAAATGCTACACTGCTCTGGTGTTATTTACAGCGAGCAGAATCCCTGTTCCACTCAAGCTGACACCTCAGACCATGACACGAGACACAAGCTCAGAGCGATTGAATGACACGGAAAACATGAGTGTGAGCACTTTCACATGCTGTCAGGAGGATCTCACCATCAGGACTTATACGCCATAGGTAAACCTATCTATACGCCTTTGGCCCACTATCCTGAAGGTTTTCTGTTCAATTGTGGGAACTGAAATGCAAACCTTCAATCGGAAATTATATATAATAATAATAATAATAATACAAATTGGAAATGATTGTTTTTGGCAAAACACTTCATGCTTATTGTTTGCGGTGATTTGTTATGTGATTATGTGATTGTCATTTCTGTTGGTGGTCTCACTATCAGAAGTTTGATAGATCTTTGACCACTTTATACTGTGTAGTGTAGGGCATTCACTGCCTGCGTGAATGTGGTGCATGAGTGTGAGGAATGAATACATTGAATAATGGCTCACTGTAGCACTTTGAAAAGCATGTAAAGAGAAATATAAATACAGTATGTTATTACTGTAATTTTACATCAGTTTGCCTTCTAAAGCACAATTTGTAATGAGAGTGATTATGATGTCATAATGATTATGATTAATATTATACCTTACAAAGACATATTTTGAGTACTGGCATTGCTTTGTGTCCAGTGAAAGTAAAAATGGATCTACATTACTGGTGGCAGCATAGTGGTTACCGATACTACACATACTAACACTAAAAGGCTAAGAAAACACACGCTCAAACAATAAGGCACACAAAAACATGTGTCATGACTTCATTTCTCCATATCATCAGTGGAACCGACTGTCTACAGCACCTACAGAGGGAGAGAACGCGTGCGGCTGCTAACAGACTGCACTCCGCGTGCTGGTGCGAGACCTCATCTGTTTACAGTCCCACTCGGAGCTCACGAACAGCCTGATGTATTGGCCCGGTGTCACGGCGTGGCAGGAGCATCCACACAAAGATTCATCTCTCACTTAGAAGCCGAACGATACGTCTAATTTGCTACGAGCACAGTTATTTTTACCTTGCGCCTGTCAGAGGAAGCCGCTCGACTGTCAGCGCCTGTGTCTGCCAGTCTCTTTAAAAGTCTTTTGACGTTATCATTGCCTTTAAGTGAATTACAAAATGCACATTCCCATTAGTCGGGCTGATTGACGTTTTCCTTTTAAAATCATCAAAAACTAAGAGTTCTTTTTTGTCAAGATTTCAACTACAGCTGCAAATGTGAAGTGTTTTTTTTTGTTTTTTTTTTACATAAATATCAATTGTTAGGACCTTAATATTTGTTCTTATTAATGATAGTACAATAAAGTGTACACTCAAAAATGGTGTAAGTCATATTTTCGGGAGTTACTTTTTACTTGAGAATGAAAACAATGAGCTCCATTGTGTTTTATTTAATATATTGTATAATTTAGGAGTTATTCATAACATCTAGAATCTTTTTTATTTGCTTGAAATGGTAGCACCAAATAATTGTAAGTGAATTAACTATTTTAACTGTTTAGCTGTAAACATTTCATGTGTTTTGCCATATTTTTTTAGTTTTGCAGTACAAATATTTTCAAGCAAAGTCAGTTCAAAGTGTGAATAATCGTTGACCTCTTCTCTGATGGTTCTGCTCTTTTGTATTGGGCACTTAATGACTAATGGCCTGTGAGGGTTATGATAATTGATTTGTTTTGTTTTGTTTTGTTCTGAGATCTTTGTGGCGACAAATGGATTCTCCTGGACCTTTTTGTCTCGGAATTATCAGCATAGTCCGAATTTGGACAGAAATATACCTAGATCACTCAGCGGCTAATGTTTACGAGCGAGGAGCAAAATAAACGTTGCATGTGACAACTAAACGGAGTAAAACTATTTCACCAAGCTACCCCAGATCACTGGAAGACACCATGTTGAGCCTAGCAGTTTATATCTCACCATAAGACACCCACAAGCGACAATGAAGGGGCTTTATTTGTCTAAGCCTGTTGGTTGTGAAGCCCTGTGGTTGAGTGGTTAAGGCGGCTGCACACATGCCAGGCTCCATGTGTAGCCGGCTGCAGTGTCGTGAGTTTGAGTCCTGGCTCTTAACAATTTACTGCATGTCCTCCCTTCGCTCATCCCCATTTCATGCTCAGATGTCCTGTCTAATAAAGCCTACGGGCCAAATTGTGCATTTATCTAAAGCAGAATGTTTCCACACAGACTGAAGAGAACGTTTTATTAATCATGATGAATCCAATTCCAAAAAGTGTGGTGAATCAGATTTAGTCAGATTTAGTTCTTTAAATAAGCAACAAAACTGAAGCGCTGCCACAACTTACCAAAAATGTTCATAGCTATATATTATATATATATACTTGCGATATTGATACTGCACATTATATCGATATATCCAGTTTTTGCTCACCCTCGTTTTACCCCAGTGATCCCCTGTGGAACCCCACCTCTGTAGGAGCCCCTAAAACACAGAAATGCGTAAAGAGGCAGAGAAAACACATTTTGCTCTCACTTTGAGCACACAGCAGGCTCCTGGCTGTGCATCACGCCTAACTCTATATTTGGCATCCATGGAAGTGGATTGGGTATTCTTTCTGTAAAGCAGGATTCTTCGAGACATAAGAAGGAGACTGTAGCATCCGTGCTGTACAAATAATTGCAGGTTTCAAATAGAGCCTAATTTCAAGCAGCCACTCTATGGCAGAGAGAGAGCTTTGATGTACAAATCCACAATTCATGGGGGATTAGCACCCCGAAGGTTAGCGGGTGCTAATTACAGGAGATTGGTAACAAGGCGAGCAGACAGGCTTAATAAAGAGGCCTCATCAGGGCATGGATAAGCAGCGTGATAAGAGCAGTGCATTTGAACCACAGTGGACCAACATGAGTCTTTTGTCTTAAAGAACCACACCTGGAGACAGAGGAGTTTCACATTTGTATGCATCAGAAAAACTAACCTCCAAAATGTGAACTGCTGCAATTTCTCCCACACTGTATTTTGCTTAAAGCGCTCAGTGGCACATTACCATAATCCTTGGTTCCCTCTCGGAGAGCTCCACTGGCTAAATGAATCTATTATTTTTGCCTGGAGGAAAAAATGCAACAAAATGCAATGCAATAAAGGAAATGAAAGTTTTGATATGCTGCGTATGCTCTGTATTAATCTATCCATGGCAGACTTTACCCCGCCTGGGAAAATTCAAAAATATAATTTCACAATTCAATTACTTATAACCGTAATGATAGCCATGAATGACCTGAAAAATGAAAATGTGTTTGGTGATAACATTACAAAGAAACACATTGTCAAACCAAACTATTATACATTGAACTAAAAAAAACTCTGAGAAGGACACAGCCTAACCCATACATTGAGGAGGAATTAGTGTTGGAGCACAGAGCTGCACTCAACATATTTGCACTCTGATCCAGCAATGCCTCCAGAACATCAGGTTAATCTAATATAGATTTATCAGATGCCCTCTCCTGTGATCGCTATGATGAATGTCCAAGAGCTCCTGACGACATCCGAGTGAGCAGCGGCATCAGACCTGGCCCGTAGCTCTGACCGGTCTGAGAGAGGAGAGGAGCTTCTTCATCTCCTAATGAATGTGCCGGAAGGGCTCCCAGAGGCCCCAGTTCACCCCTCATTAGGCACTTACTGCCTGTGCTCCATGCTGAGAAAAGAGCCTCCCACCTCTACTGGTTCACCCTTCACCCTCCAACCACCAGCGGACTTCTCAGAGAGCTCGGGATGTGCTCCTAATGTCATTTTAACTGCCTTGTTTAGCCCATATTGTGTGTAATTTATCTCAGTCCTCCTAGTTTGTATGGCAGTTAAGATAAGATCATTTCAAAGAGACACCTTATGCTTTTTTCAGATACTCGGTATTGAACAGGAAGTAGATCATTTCACATTGTGTTCGTTGTAATCCGCAATGTTGATCTGAAACAGCTTGATCATCAAAATGGGTCCATTGACTTCCTGTCCAAAACTGCAAAACTAAAACTAAAGTGGCTATTAAACATTTGACATTTTAGAACCCACGTGTATGACTCAGTTCAGGAAGGATGTGGGTGGGGAAATTAATTACTTAAACATGTATGAATCAATCAAAATACAACTTTGAGTAAACGAATGACCCTTTAAAGTTGAATTTACCACGCTGTTTGCATTGTTCTGAGCCGAAAATCACAATTTTGGACAAAAATCAAATTGCAGTTTACCTGACAAGTATTGTAATCACGATTAGTTTTATATTTTCAGCCCAGGAGTCACTTGCCTAACATTTGAGAAAAGACTGAAATATGAGCCTCATACATTTGGTCTAAAAGTTCAGGGTTGGCAGATTTTGTTTCCAAAGGATATTATGTATTACTATATATTTATCTATTTGATTTAATTGTGATTCTGATATATTGTGCAGCCCTATTCGGATACAATATTCTCTTTACACTGTATATGTTATTCTGAGGACTGTGAGAGGTGGACACTGTGGTTTCGTTAATCCCAATCAATCCCTGTGCTGCCCACTCGCCTCACTGCTGCTGTTGTATGTCCTCTAATATAAAGACATATCTGGGCATCGACAGCACTCTGTCAGTTGCCTAATCATCACTGCGATAACGCCCGAGGCCATAAAGGAAACAGATTGATTTTTAAAACGCTTTTTCTTAAAAAAAAGTAAATATTTCATCTGCTCACTGGGCTCTATGGAGAGTTACAGATGTATTATTGAAGTGTACACAGTCTGATTAAGTGCAGAACGCCCTGGGCAGTGGCTCTGACATCAGGTTCACCTGGAGACAGACTGGAGATATTTGAAGAGTTTGTGAGGGAGACGAGGATCCTTCAGCAGCAGAGTGCTAGGTGAGGTAAGGCATGGCAAGTTTATTTGTAGAGCACAATTCATACACACGGCAATTCAAAGTGCTTCACACAACTGAAAAATATGCATTAAAATCACAAAGACATGACAGAAATCATAAAACAGTTCAAGACATAAAAGAGAAGAGTGCAAAGAAAATCATTTCAGTCATACAAACAGCTAAACAAAATTGTTTTTAGCTTTGATTTGAGCATTGTCAGAGTAGAGGCCTGTGTCACATCTTTAGGAAGACTGTTCCAGATTTTAGCAGCATAAACTTTAAATGCAGATTCCTCATGTTTAGTCCTGACTCTGGGCATCAGCAGGAGGCCGGTCCCTGAGGTCCTCAGAGTCCGAGATGTACTTTGGTGCTAGGCCATGGAGAGACTTGTACACAAGCAGAGCTGCTTTAAAGTCTATTCTCTGAGCCTGAAGCCAGAGACCTGAGCACAGAACTAATGTGATCGTACTTCCTGGTTCTAGTCAGGACTCGAGCAACAGCGATCTGGATGTACTGCAGCTGTTTTACAGCTTGTCTGGATGAGCCAGTGTGCAGGTAGTTAGGCCGTAGAGTTTTGGGCCAATTTCTGGGAACTTTTTATCGAAATATGATAAACTTTATCTAAACCATTATGGTAGATATAAATGACTTTTGTGTATGTGTTTGATAAAAAAATATATACTTATCCATCCATCAATTTTTGCCCACTTTAGCCTGGGCCGGGTCGCGGGGGCAGCAGTCGTAGCAGAGAGGTCCAGACTTCCTTTTCCACTTACACCTCATCCAGCTCCCCCGGGGAGATCTCAAGGTGTTCCCAGATCAGCCGAGACACATAGTCCTCCTGTGTCCTGGGTCTTCCCCGGGGCCTCTTCCCGGTGGGACATGCCCAGAACGCCTCCCTGGGGAGGTGTTCCAGAAGAGATGCCTGAGCCACCTCAGCTGGCTCCTCTCGACGTCGAGGAGCAGCGGCTCTACTCTGAGCTCCTCCTGTGTGATTGAGCTCCTGACCCTATTTCTAAGGGAGCCTCCAACCACCCTGCGGAGGAAACTCATTTCGACCGCTTGTATCCACGATCTCGTCCTTTTGGTCATTACCCAAAGCTCAGGTGTAGGTGACTGTAGGTGAGTGTAGGAACGTGCTTGCTTGCTTTTTTGTTGGCGGTGCAAGACAAAACGTGACTTGTTTTGTGTTATACCATTATGATAGATGTGTATAACGTGTGTGTGTGTGTGTGTTTGATTTAAAATATGGTCGTATTTAGAGGGCCAGATTTGCCCATGGTGGTGTTGGGACACACACGAAGGACTCACAGCTGGCTGTAGTTTTTCTTAGCCTTGAAGTTAACACAAGAAGCATTTTTGAGATCATGCTATCAGAATGTACTCTAATTTTAGCTTTTCTCGCTTTGTCATTGTAAACAAAAAACATTACAGGTATGATATTCAGCCCAGCTACATAGTGCTAGGATTCAGATTCATCACAACATCTAATATTTAAAGGTGATGCGTGGGGTAAAATGTTGTTACTGTTGTTACACTCATATTTCTGTTGGATGTAAACAATCCGGTTCAACATATCGTAACCTTTAATAGAAAACAACAGCGCAAAGAAATATGACATTTAAATATAAACTATGATCTGATCTCTTTCTTTCTTTATTCTTTCTACACTTTTCCCAATCCACACCTTCTATTGGTGACGCTCTGAGTGAGTGACAGGAGCGTTTAACCAATCAGAATGAAACTTTTGAGAGTTGTAGTTTCCTCTTACAGACAGTAATTGTGATAAATTGGAATTAGGATCTATAGAAAATCTTAGTCGTTTTCTTGGCATATCGCTCTCCCCCAGAGGCCAATGACCATTAGAAGTTAGAACTCCTTATCAGGATTAGTGCAGCCCAGACTTTGGTGGAGACACTGTGCGGCGGTGAAAGCTTGACTCTCTGGTCCGTCTCTGGTCCGTCTCTGGTCCGTCTCTGGTCCGTCTCTGGTCCGACTCTGGTCCGACTCTGGTCTGACTCTGGTCTGCTGGATGGGTGAGTTCTGAGGTGGAGCATGCCGCGGACGTAACAAGGCTCATTTGTCTCAATCTCTTCTCCTGTGGAAGTATCGGCTGCCCATCCTTGTCGTTCATCTTCCCTGTCCTTGGCGCTCGATTCGGCCTGATGAAAGTCTGCTGGCGAACGGAGGAACGGAGGGGCGGCGGGGCGGCGGCGGCGGGGCGGAGGGGCAGAGGGGCGGAGGGAACTGCTTCAGAATGTTAGCAAGTCAGAGCCATTCAGTCTCTGTGCAAAGTACGTCTGAAGCCCTAGAAATAAAAGGGATTTGCAAACTTTTCTGATCAATATCTCTGAGTATGAACTATGTGTATGTCTGATTAACAAATGCGCTTTGTCCTGAGAAAATCCAATGTTTTTGTTTTCGATGGTGAATATATTGGCTATAGGATAAATGATACGGCTGGGGGCGATATGAGAAAAGGGTTTTTATATGTTTTTCCTCATATTGATCAATCTTGATTTTCGATTCAATTTCATTTTGTCTGATTAAAAACCAAAATGTCTTTCAATATCAATTTCCGTGAGGACTTTTAATCATTGCCATTTAACACAAAAGCTAGTCAAATTTCTTCCTCCAAAAAGTCTGAACTCTCCTCCAAACCACATGCGCATCTCAATTAAAAAGACGCGAGCATATCAATAAGGATTAATAATGATTGATTCTCGATTAAAATGTTATTAGTTGGTATAATATCTGTCCTTTTTGAAAGCTCTTCATTCTTCTGATTCTAATTTGTTGGACTTTTTATACATCTTGATCAAACCTGACAAATTGTGTGCGTTTTTGGGGCATTTAGCTGTTATACAAAGAGCATTACAGTGATTAGGATTAGCAGAGAGGAGACATGTTTTTGTACAGAGGCCACGGAGGGACAATTACTATCAGCTGTTCTCATGTGCTCTGGCGCTGCGCCTCTGACACACTGACCCCGGCCCCACATGTAAACACCACTGCAACATACATGCTGTTGTTTATTTGAATGAATTTTACCTTTATATTTATTTTGTTTTGTGTGTGTTTTACATACATGCAGACAGTATAGAAATCTGTAAAATCTTTAGTATATAAATATAAATGTACAATTATTTTTAGATAGAATTGATTATGTTACGTAGATAGATAGAGATATATTTTTGATATTGTCATTGTACAAAATAAAGAGCAAACACAGCAGCAGTATAAAAGATTACTAAGTGAATACAATGTAGTTATTGACCATGATCCTTTTCTCTATTTTAGTGCAGTCAATATAAAGAAATAGAAGGAAATAATGATTGCACAAAAAGACTTAAGAATGGATAGTGTTTCTACAATTCACTGAGCCCTGCTACAAGAACACAATACGGATGAGATTTGCACTGGCTCGGTTTACATGCACAGCACACCAAAGGTCTGATCATTATCTGATTTCTGCATGTATGTCACGTTACACTTGATGTGAGTAATCTGAATTCTTTCTGATCGCTCACACCTTTGCATGTGCTGACAAGGACAAAAATAATTCTGACAAAGACAAAAATGCAAACGAAAAGATTGAATGTTATTTTGAATCAATTCACGTTAAAAACTTTAAAACAATATTACAAAAGAACGGAAATTGAACAGCTTGAGCATGATTATACAGAAAAGGCTCTGTTGTTTTGTGCGTCATTGAGGAAGACTGTGTTTTGAAGACATGTTTCTCTTTTCATTCTAGTGCTGTAGGCTGCTGCTCGGCCTGAGACGAGTGGACAGTCTGTCAGCGAGTGCATGTGTGTGTGTGTGTGTGTGTGTGTGTGTTTGTGTGTGAGTGTGCCAGCCTGCCCTCTGTTCAGCCTCACTGACTTGTGCTGCATGCCCCGGCTGTTGGTTTACCTGCCAACTAAACAAGGCAATAACGACAGATTTAGCAAATAGTTTTATGGATTCGATTGTAGTGCTGAAGAAGGCGGAAAAAGGGAACGCAAAGGAGCGGAGAAAGGAAAGGCCCTCTCTTTGTAATAACACCTATTAGTGGTCAGGTAATTGTAGAATGGATTGGAGATGTTAAGACGATCAGGAGAAACACTGCAGGTGAATAGAAAAATAAATGCATTTAGCGATATTAATTTGAGTACGGATATAAAGTAAGAAACAATGTGAGTTTTAAGTTTTCTGTCATTCCGTCATTAAACGTTTTCATATGGATTTTTACTGCACAATGATCCCCTGAATTAAATATTTCTGAGGCAAGAATCTGATTAATTAGTTTAGTTTACTTTAGTTTATTTGCCGCACTGGAAAAACATATGCAATGAGCTCAGACTGCTCACTAAAAACAAGCACAAAACAAACATTGGACAAAGTTACAAAACACTTAAAGCACCAAGAAATATTTAGACACAATAATCTAGGATTAAAAATGTACTTTTAGAAGATCTGAATTTTTTTATGATTTTCTAAGACAATTTTCTAACCCAAGGTCTCGAAATAAAATAAGGTTTTGTGTCTCCCTTTTAATGTCTTTTCTGCTCCTTTCAAAAAAGCGAGCACACGCTTGCTCTTCCTCAGATATTGAAAATGTGTAAACAAAAAGGAATATCTGATTGTATGTTCTGTTCATTTATTGTTTATGTGATGGTAAATTTGATCCAAATCCATATTTTTTAGACAAAAAGCTGAGAAAAAGCTGATCATTGTGCTTGCGGGTGAAAGTTCCATGTTTGAGCCACCAGGACCATTTTTTTTCGTGCATGTCTCCTGTTAAAAATGTTGTTCAGAAAAAGAATGTACTGTCATTTATTACCTTTTGTTTTTGGTGTGGTAGTCCGATGACTAGTGCATGTCTACTGTATCATTATGTAGATGCTAAAATGATGAGATAGAGTTTTGGTCGGCAGGTGAATTTATGTTTGCTGCAAAACCGAAAATGCCATTGAAGCACTTAAAATACTGGTGTGTGTGTGTGTGTGTGTGCGTATGGTGTTGTTCCTAAACAAATAACATTTTTATCCTGCCCGTGTTCTGGCGGTGACTGTCCTTTGTTGCTGACATTGAAATAACCTTTGTAGAGCTGCTTATATGAGAATAAGAAAGTCCAGTGTAGTGACAGGCGCAGATAACGGAAAACGCAGCTGGTTCACGTCAGGATCTCTGTTCATCTTCTGCTATTCACAAATCAGTGCTGAAATACACTCTCAAAGGTTAATTGCGGAAATCTGCAATAATTCTATAAACTCCTGACCTACAAGATCTTATTTTGATTCTGGCCAATTAGATTTTCTGTTATAACAAGTCACAGTCCATAATGGTGTCTCAACATCTTTGTTAAAATGTTTCCTACAACTTTTTACCTTTTTCTTAATAGTAGTGGGTCATATGGTTAGTAACAGAACAAGTTTAAGAGGATATAGTATGGAAATCATTGTTTTCCTTTTCTCATTTACATGTTTAAGTAATCTGTATTCTCCTGCAATCGAGATGCCATTGCTCAAAAAAAACAAAAAAAAATACGAAAATTCCAGTTTTCTCCTACCCCCCATACTCAGCCGCTTCTCTTTACTTCCTTCTCAACGTTTTTTATTTTATTTTTCTTTAACAGTGATGCATGTAGAGTTTAGCAGTAGCCATTTAGTATTTCCTCGAAGGCCTGATAGACTTTGGCAGGAAAAATTGTCATTGTTAATCAGCAGATTTTATGGTATGTTTAGACAGTGGACTTTGTTGCTATAATTTAGGTGATCAAGTTTTGAATGTTCCTAATGAAAATACCATAAAGCTCTTGTCTCAGCTCTTATCAGAAGGACATCAACAATGAATCTGAAAATTACCATTATGTGTCATCAAACACATCCTGCCTCTGTCAGGCCGTTAACATGAGTGGAAATGACATCATCACAATACTAACGGTGCGAGGACCATAAAGAGTGGTGTGGTCCCATGTGGCTGTGCCTCTGTCCAGAGTGTTGCATAATCTGTGGTCCACAGCTTGCGTCACTGCACTGACAGCTGTCACAGAGCGCTTCATGATTTCCACTGCGCGCTGCATGTTTCTGATGTGCTGTAAATGAGCCAAAGGAGAACCACTGTGGAGACATGGAGGCTCATCTCCCATGAATCACTGCAGGATCAGTGGAAACAGACTTTACTGTCCAATCAGTGCAGCCCAAAGCACACAGGCCTGGCCTTTGTGCGGGACGACAAATAAAAGCTTGTAGTATCAGATTATTTAGATATCTTTTTAATTTGGATAATATTTGTATTACTTTTATTTAAATAAATAATGTATTTACTATTTAACCATTTATGCCCACTATTCAAGTGGGTAGAGTAGCCAATAATATTACTCAAGTAAATGTACAAAGTAGTGCTCCAAAAATTTACTCAAATAAGACTAAATAAGTCACTTGTTGACAGTGGGAAGAGAAGCCAAAACATTTACTTAAGTAAGATTACTTTTACTTCAGATTAAATGCTACTCAAGTATTAAAAGCAGTCTGAAAAGGACTCTAAAAAGTAAAATTTCTTCAAAAAGTAAATGTAATGTAGTGTCTCTACTCTACCTTTTTATTATAAATCATTTAATTTGTCTAAGTCTAATTGATTCATAACCTTAAAATGCTCCTTTTTGGCAGGAATTCATCAATTATTATTTACCACAATCTTGCATTGAGTCAAAAAAACACTTATTCATGGATTGGAAGTTGACTGGTGGTGCATTAGTGGTGTCGTTTTTTTCTTCCCGTGGTGCTTTGCTGAAGACAGTCTGCAGACAGCGAAGGGCAGAGGGTTGGCTGCTCCTTTGTCCATGTGCAGTGAGTGACACCGCCGCTCCTCGCAGCGCCATTCTGAATCACCGACCTTGAACCGCAGCCACAGACGACAAAGAACAAGCGCCACTGTCTATTTCACTGTTGTTTCCTGCTATCCTCCAATCCCCTCTCTGCACGGGAGCCTGTCCGGACCCTGTGCACGTCAGCGCAGTGGGATTATGACTCTCACATTATCGGGCTCTCTGCAGGTGTCTTTGAAGTCGCCAGTGCTGAGGCCGTCTCGCAGCGCACTGGAGATGGGCTTCAGCATGGCCGGCGTCTTAGGGTTGCCACTTTGATCTGGTAAACAGAGCGGCCGGGCATCGAGGAGGGAGAGAGAGAGGCAGGGGGAGCGAGTGGCAGCGAGTGGGAGCGAGTGGCAGGGAGCGAGTGGCAGGGGGAGCGAGTGGCAGGGGGGCGAGCGAGTGGCAGGGGGAGCGAGCGACAAGGATAGAGAGCGACAAGGATAGAGAGCTTGGTGAATGGGCTCAGCAGCACTGCTCTGGAGCGGCAGCCCCTCATCAGGAGGCACGTGTCTGTACAAGGAGAGGCAATTTGAGTCCTTAAGAGATGCCTTTTGTTTTCCAATCCAATTCAAACCAACTTTATTTGTATAGCACATTTTACCAACACAGAGTCTACAAAGTGCTGCACAGAGTACAAAACAAGCACAGGTCAAATAGATTTTAAAAAAATCTGTACAAGGAGTGGCAATTTGAGCCCTTGAAAGACACCTTTTGTCTTGACTGACCGCGACCATTTGTTTTTTCCTTGTTTGCTATGAATGTTGTCACTATGATGAATAATCAGAATCAGAATCAGAAATGGTTTATTGCCATTGTCAATGAACAAAATTCACAAACATAGGAACTTGGTACTTGTCTCGGCCTTAAGGTGCAACATAAAACACTGAGCAATAATAAAACAACATATATTCAATCAAAAGGGCATGCATTAAGAAACAATTTAAAATTACTATAGTATAAAATAAAAATAAAAATGGGCATTACTATGTACACAAAATTACAGTTATATTTAAAGTTGTAAGTACATGAGTGTATCGAGAAAGACTGATTTTTAAAAGAGAAATGCATGTTTGATCCTATTGTATTGTATAAATGTAGTGGCTTAGAAACTGTAGACTAAGCTCCAGCTGGAGACAGTGCTAGAGCAAAGGCATGTATGTTCAGGTCACAGAGGTTTCTCTGACAGTTGTCTGGAAGTGGCTCTGACAGGAGCCTGTTTCTGACTCACACTGAACTTATGCATCTGCAGAGCTACAGACAAGAGGACCACTTTTCACCTGCTGTAGCTCAGGCCTGAGAGAGTGCTGGGCTCCAAGCCTTCCACAGATGAAGGCATCTCTGAGCTCCTCTGTGGAGGAGGGAGGGGGGAATTAGAGCCAAAGCTGAAGGCTGGAGGAGCGGGTGGGAGGAAGCTTAAATGTGAAGTAAAGAGCACTGGAACAGCCCAGCACTTCCACCTAACGGCAGGATCTGTGACTACAGCCTCCTATTCATATCACAGTACCAATAATTACTGCACACTTACCTTGTTGTTAGTGAATGTCGGGAAGAAATTATGTAAGAAATGGGGCTTAAAATGCTAAGGAGTCCAAAGACTCTAAGGCACACGCAGGGAGCCCACAAAACAAACAATAGTGCCTTCACACTGAGACCCACCACACCAGGGACTGTGCGGGGCCTTGAAGGACTGTTCTGAGTGAGCCTTGTCCCAGCCCGCCTCCTGCCAGTGTCCACAATAATCGGCCTGACGAGGTGCACGGCCCTAACCCTTTGTGCAAGAGAAGCAGGCAAGAGCTGTTGTCTGAGGGAGGCTTAATTGTGCATGTTCCACCTCTCCCTTTTTTCACTTGATGTGGCTAATGCCATGTAAACACGACTAGTCCATGTGATCACTGGGAGTGTTAAAAGCCTTTCAAAGATGTAGTACCTGGTGCATGAATGTGTTTACATGGGTAAAGAGGAGCCATTGCAACTGCCCACATCAGGTCTGGCCGTAGAGGCTGATGAAACACCCTGCAACTATGTTTAATCATTATCATATTATCAAGACAGAATTATAATATTCTTGTTCAAACTGACATTGACTTGTGGCAGGCTGTGAGCTTGATGCAGACAAGTCTGATATAGTGAGAAAATGTCCCACGGTGATCTTTCCTGGTGGAGATCAGATAAGAGCGTGTCTGACTGGGCTGATGGTGGAGGCAGATGTGGAGATGTCTCTTTGTGCATGTGGGTGGGTATTTATCACATTGTGGGGACTGAAATCTGTATACACACTCCCATCATAGGGACTTGCCTCCCTTATGGGGGAAAATCAGGCCCCCATGACATAAAGAATGGGGGGGTCATGTGATTTCTTTTTCACCACAATAACAGTCACGCTTTTACATGCACAACATTGTTAATATGTTGTGACTAACATTCGAAGAACTTATGTCAAACCACTATTATAAACCAAAATGAGTGTCATGTGCTTGTGATGTACGATTGTTGTATGGTATGTACCAACTGCCTCATATTCTGTTCTCTGTTTTGTTACAGCTCAAATCGAAATAATTCCCTGCAAGATTTGTGGAGACAAATCATCAGGCATCCATTATGGCGTGATCACATGTGAAGGCTGTAAGGTAAGTCTGTGCACATTGAATACTCACAATTATGGGGGAGCAATATTAACAAAAATGAATATCTTTGTATTTTTTGGGAGAATCCTGATAACGATAGATAGACAATCCAACAGAAACGTGGTAAAACATGTCTTTAAACGTATGAATTGAGGTTTAATTATTAGTCAATGTGAAATGTCTGTAAATGTCACAAAAGTTAAGAAATATCACCTTATGTCTTTATTTGAAAGTTTATTGCAAGTTGATTTTCATTTTTAATAAGCTCTTTATGTGTCATTTTTTTCCTGTAAACTATATACTCAATATTAAATTTGGGGATCTTTTCAAAAACAACATTCACAATGTTATCTAATCTGTGACATATTGCCCACCTCTATTCTCAATAAGACTTGGTCAGGCAGCAGAGCCAAAGCCCACATAGCACAGTCCTCCCTGTGTTTATCTCTGGACCCTTTCTTTTAGCATTGTTCTTTCTGTTGCTGCAGACAGCTTTCTTGCACTAAAATGATCAAAAGCAAAGGGCTTTGAATTACAGCAGATTGTTGCTGTTTGCTCCGGTGTGAAGCCTTTTGTACTGTTTCAGATTCAGCACCATCCACAGCGGAGTTTAGTGCCGAGTGTATTCCTGTCCCTGAGCTTGTCACAGGCACATCATTAGCATTCCTCAGCCTGCACGCTTCTGCTCACTGTAGCTGCTCTGCCTCATACCAACACACTCAAAACAGTCCAAAATAAATGCTGAAATACATCTTTAATGATTGCTTATTAGTCAGGCAGAGGGGCCTTTAATCATATGTGCGAGTACAAAAGTTTGGACCATAAATCATAGCATTATTAAGGAGTGCTGCTTGTCACTGGCAGTTATAGTCTGTTCCATAATGGCTTCCATTATAAAGCGACTTGGCAGCTGTCAGCTGTTTTCTTGTAATTAAACAGCCAATGAGCAGCTAATTAAGACATATGTGTATGGAGCAGTGGAGTGGGGCATGTTAATGATGCGCTGGAATCAATTCATTAAGTCCAAGGATGAGAATCCATGAGTGCTTTCACCATCTTTCACGTGTGTTAATCAGGTCGTAAGAACCCTGAGAAGAAAAGACCTGCTTCTGTTCATCACTGTCCACTGCACACAGAGACCACTGCACAGACCACTGCAGAGACCACTGCACAGAGACCACTGCACAGAGACCACTGCACAGAGACCACTGCACAGAGACACACACAAAACCACAGACCACTGCACAGAGACACACAAAACCACAGAGACCACTGCACAGAGACACACAAAACCACAGAGACCACTGCACAGAGACACACAAAACCACAGAGACCACAGAGACCACTGCACAGAGACCACTGCACAGAGACCACTGCACAGAGACCACTGCACAGAACCACTGCCACAGAGACCACTGCACAGAGACACACAAAACCACAGAGACCACTGCACAGAGACACACAAAACCACACAAGACCACTGCACAGAGACCACTGCACAGAGACCACTGCACAGAGACCACTGCCAGAGACTGCACAGAGACCACTGCACAGAGACCACTGCACAGAGACCACTGCACAGAGACCACTGCACAGAGACACACAAAACCACAGAGAGACACAAAACCACACAAACCGCTGACACTGACCAAGGCCCAAACATGTCAGTATTACCTTCACAATGAAGGATAAAGGATTCGCCCCCTCCTCCTTTTCTACCAATGGAGCTTTGACAAGTACTTTCGACACCATACCTTCTGATCCATTACCTTTTTTTTCTCTGCCTAATTTGACTTCTAATTATGATTGGGGCAAAAGCTGCACTAAATTGTTCCACAGTTAAAACCAGCTTTAAATGAGAGTCCGCAGAAGAAAAAAAACAGACCACCGTGTATCGCCCATGGTGAAAGTTTCTCTTTACCAGCAAACAGAATAAAACATTTGAACATTTGTGTCATACCTAACCGATTTTAATGATTATACACAATGTAATGTGTTCTACTCTGACCCAATCTCTCTCTCTCTCTCTGTGATTCTAGGGCTTTTTCCGCAGGAGTCAACAGAGCAATGCGGCCTACTCCTGCCCTCGTCAGAAGAAGAACTGCCTGATCGACCGCACCAGCCGCAACCGCTGCCAGCACTGTCGGCTCCAGAAGTGCCTGGCCGTGGGCATGTCCCGGGATGGTGAGGCATCACACTAGACGGTTTAGTTAGTTTAGCTAGGTTTGGAAGGGCACCCTCTTTTCCAAAATATTCCTGCCAATACAATGTACGTCAAAAGTAGCACATCATTTTGGACTGCATAACTGTTACACTTTCACTGAGCATAGCCTGTTGTTTATGAAATTGGGGCAGTGCAAACAAACTGTGTTCATTGTGAGCTGTAGCAGGTGAGCCTTTGTTTGGGTTTAATTTGATATTTTCTGGTTTGATGAAAGATGAGGTTAGAGCTGTCATTACGGGACTGCAGCTGAGATACTGTAATGGCTCTGCACAGGTGCAACTCTTTAAACAGACCCCCACAGAGTCTGCACTGTCCACAGCAGGGGGCGTTCTATTGTAGGACGGGGCGGGAATACGTTGTACTCGGGGTAGAGTTACAGAGGGAAGGGGGTGGGGCTACAGTAGGCTGAGGTCAGGCCAGTAATAAACTGTTTCTTGTTTTTGAACAGCGGTGAAGTTTGGGCGAATGTCAAAGAAGCAGCGTGACAGCCTGTATGCAGAGGTGCAGAAACACCGGCTCCAGCAACAGCAGCGTGACCACCAACAGCAGCCGGGGGAGGCGGAGCCTCTCACCCCCAGCTACGGCCTCTCAGCCAATGGGTTGACAGAGCTACACGATGACCTTAGCGGCTACATGGATGGCCACACCCCTGATGGCAAACCGGACTCTGCAGTCAGCAGCTTCTACCTGGACATCCAGCCATCGCCCGACCAGTCCGGCCTGGACATCAACGGCATCAAACCAGAGCCCATCTGTGACTTTGCCCCTGGCTCCGGCTTCTTCCCCTACTGCTCCTTCTCTAATGGAGACAGTTCCCCCACCGTGTCCATGGCTGAACTGGGTAAGAAGTGGGGTGGGGGTGGGACGACTTAAGCATGGGGAAAACCACACAGAGGTGGCTTAAAATAGCGGGAGGTTGGAGACTCATCTCCAACTCTCATTAAAAGAGCCTCTTTTTTTGTAATTAGTTTCCATTAATTAGGGCCAATCAGGATCCAGCAGGGCAGGTGTCTGGGGAAATCACGCTCTGGCTCCCCCGTGGCCAGGAACTCCTTTTACCAGATGTGTTTTCAAAACCACTTTACTTCTTCTGCTCAATGTTTTTGAAAGAAAATGTGACCTTTGTTTAAGTGAGCATTGTGTGGCCCCTCCTCCTCTCAAACATTTGTGACAAACTAGATTGGCTTTGCCTCAAACTTAAGCTATGAGCTTCCCGGAGGCAGTAAAAGGAAATGTCAACAAGCCTTTTCTCAGTCAAAAAACCCACGCTCCTCTGCCTCTTCTCCTTGTTGAAAGCTCAGTAAATAAATGTGCTTTTCCTGCCACATCACATTCAGTCCTCATTTTATCACAGGAACTTTGAGATGGCACTGTGATCTTCAGCACCGGTAACAATGCTTGTTTTTCAGAGCATTTGGCCCAGAACATCTCCAAGTCGCACATGGAAACGTGTCAATATCTGAGGGAGGAACTGCAACAGATGACCTGGCAGGCATTTCTGCAGGAGGAGGTGGAGAGCTATCAGAGCAAGGTACACCATGGTCCCCAAAAACTTCCCTGCGTACTCCAATCACAGCCACTGTTTTAAACTGTTAAATATTCTCTCTGTGTCTTTAGCCTCGGGAAGTCATGTGGCAGCTGTGTGCGATCAAAATAACAGAAGCCATTCAGTATGTGGTGGAATTTGCCAAGCGCATCGACGGCTTCATGGAGCTGTGCCAGAATGATCAGATAGTGCTGCTGAAAGCAGGTATGACAGGTTGTCAGCATGGCCCACTGCTGTT
The DNA here is from genome assembly GCA_015082035.1 of Chaenogobius annularis. Classification (NCBI taxonomy): domain Eukaryota; kingdom Metazoa; phylum Chordata; class Actinopteri; order Gobiiformes; family Gobiidae; genus Chaenogobius; species Chaenogobius annularis. The sequence goes on along the minus strand of BJKM01000110.1, from coordinate 271,039 downwards.
CCACTGCCGCTGTCACAGGGAGGAGCTGACCTGACTGCACAAGGTTGCACACAAACAGAGGACTGCACCCACCACTGCCCACTGTAAACGCAGCAGACACACACAGTACTGTTCAGATAAGCTCTATGTTCACAAGACTACATGACTCAAACCCCAAGGGCTGTCATTTACCTGTTGTTCTGATGGTGATGCTGTGTGGTATGGGTTGTCTGCAGATACACTTAACATAACTACTGCAGGGACACATTTATGATTGCATTACTGCTGCAAGTGTAAATACCCCTATGGTACCATAGCCATTGGTCCAATGCAGGACATGTTCAAGGAGCAGTTGTAGACACAAGCCCCCTTTGGAATTCATTTGCCATCTGCTATTTATTAAGTTCTGACTGGACATGCTAATCATTTCAGATGGTATAAATATACATACATGAGTACTGTAGATCTTCTTAAACACACCCACACTGCTACAAACGCAGGCTGTATAATTCCTGTCGTTTCTTGTTAAATAAAGCATGAGTGAATTCGCTCTGTCACTGCTGACTAAGGCAGGGCCCATTACACAAGACTATTCTTGTGTCTGATATTACCATCCACAGAAGTGTACTACTCTTGACAGCACATTTCAAAGCACTTTTGTTTAGTCCCATTTCAGTATATAACACACACACACACACATACACTGATCTGAAAGTAATTCTTACTCCGCTTGTCTCCCCAGGTTCTTTGGAAGTGGTGTTTGTCAGAATGTGTCGTGCCTTTGACTCACAAAACAACACAGTCTACTTTGATGGGAAGTACGCTGGACCCGATGTCTTCAAGTCCTTAGGTGAGTGCTTTGTCTAACCTTCACAATGGGCTAATCCTCCAGCTAGGTACAGATCCTGGAGGGTCCAAAGGAGAAGGACAGCACCTTAGCTAGGGCAAATCGAGGAAAATAATGGACAGTGAACATTTTTGAATAATATGAGGCTAAACCATGTTTTGATTGATGAAAATGTTTGGACTGCAGGTGAAAATGAGCAACTCTGATATAAGATGGCCAAAACATCTTTCCACCTTCTGATTTGTTTTGTCAATTATATATTTAAACAAAAATCGAATTTAAACTTGGACATTAAATAAATACTGATATAAAACAGATTATTTAGAAAATGCATCGGTTATGGTTAACATGGAGTACTTTAACTTTTTACCATGCCCTGCATTTAATTGGCTTTAAAGTGCTTTTGCTTGTCATAACAACACCAAACTGCCAAAAGGGACTCATCTGGAAGCAAAAGTTGGTAAAGAGCAATGTGTTTCTGCAGCAGACACTCCCATATGCTGTCAGCATCCTTCCTCTCGCCTCCCCAGCGCCTCACTCCCAATAAAGATCAAGCATTTGTGTTGTTCTTTGGTCTCCCTCCTCCTCACTCTGCGCTATGTCCTTTGCTGTGGCAGGCTGTGACGACTTGATCAGCTCCGTCTTCGAGTTTGGGAAAAACTTGTGTTCTATGCACCTGTCTGAGGATGAGATGGCCCTGTTCTCCGCCTTCGTGCTGATGTCTGCTGGTAGGTGACAGAGCACTGAGGAAAAACACACATACCCACGCTTCTCCCCAAACATATTCCCATACCAATTAATTTGACTAAGAATAGTGACACTTTGGAAACAGTATTCTTTAGCTAACATAACATATGACACAGCTGGGTCAGCTAATCTTACACACCACAAAGAAAAGGAACTGAGTTTGCTGGTACCATTAATGTGAAAAGGTTTGGTTCTGTCCCTCACAGACCGCTCCTGGCTCCAGGAGAAGGTGAAGGTGGAGAAGCTACAGCAGAAAATCCAGCTGGCTTTGCAGCACGTTCTGCAGAAGAACCATAGAGAAGACGGCATTCTCACAAAGGTACAGCGCACACCACAACAGTCTGCCACTCGTCATAATGCCTTACACTTAGCACAGATTCAGGGAGGCATCCATGCCGATGCTTTTTCTGTGAGCTGAAACTGGCAATCTATCAATTGTGCAATGTGAATTGCATGTTGTTCCTGCGCCTGAGAGCTTGTCTCAATATTTACAGTGTGTGCCCCTCTGTGCAGGAGTCCTTGTGAGTCTAAACAGGCTGTCTCTCTCTCCACAGTTGATATGCAAAGTGTCGACACTGCGAGCGCTTTGCAGCAGGCATACAGAGAAGCTCACAGCTTTCAAAGCAATATACCCAGACATTGTGCGCGCCCACTTCCCGCCCTTATACAAAGAGCTGTTCGGCTCGGACTTTGAGCAGGCCATGCCGGTGGACGGGTAGCAGCCTGTGTTCCGTGTGCAGCAGGAGGAGCCGGAGAACATCTGAGACACTTTAGCAGAGCCCTGCTGACCAGGGCTGGAGGCACTCGTCACACTCGCAGGTGGCTACAGGATTGTTCTGCATTTCTGTTCAGTTTGAAGACTCACGGCACAACACCCTCCACATCATCATCATTTCAGTGCGCCTGAACCGGACCGGTGTGCACTTCTGGTCTTTCACTCATACCACTATTTCCATTGGATGATGCTTTATCTGTGCATCTTTTCAACAAAAATAAGCCAGGCCAACATTTACATTATATATCTATATAAGCACTGACATTATCAGTATTATTTCATAATAATATAATAAATATAATATAATAATTCCATTTAGCTTGCTTTGAAATGCACACATTGGTCCAGTTCAGTTGTCTCCGTCTGCAGCAGAGCTCACAGCCACTTTGAGGAGGAGTCACGTTGATGTCATCTGCTTCTCTCTACGGACAATCGTTTAAAAAGAGACATAGAATTCTGGAAATTCTTATAAAGTCACACTGATTTTAGCTGTCAAAGACTTCATGCATCATAGTGAAATCATGTAAGGCCATTTGCTATTAATCCTTCTCTGGACAGGTGCCCCACAGCAGGCGCCCACACAATGAAAAGAGTCCATTCCACCTGTTTAAATACGCTACAGGGTATATGGTCGTAAGTACTTACTATACAGAAAAAGTAATGTTTATAGATTCTATTTTAAATAACTTGTATGATATTAGTAGTTAGACCATTCTTAATTGTTGAATTGATAAGGCACTTTTATTTACACCTTTGTTTAATTTAAGACTTGTATATTTACCTAGTAATATGTTGCATGTGCACAAGAAATACAAGAAATTGAAGGTCGTCGTCGTACGGGCTTGTCCAGGAGCTGCAGCAGATTCTCGGTGGCTGTAGAAAGACAAGCGCGGCGTGGCAAGAGGCGAAGGCAGGTCAGAGTCATGGTTCGAAGCCAAATACTGCCATTCAAATGTAGCACAAGCATTCATCAGCGCAAAACATTCTAACTGTGAGAGTGTTTTTATAAATACTACTTTTATTATTTTGAATTTGGGTTAGTGAAGTTATGCAAGTTTGGAGTTTGAACAGTGGAGAGAAAGCCAATTGTGATCCAATTGTTCCATCTGCTGGTGGGTGTGGATATCACAGCAAACAGACATCCCATTGACAAAAGCCTGGTTTCAAGACGCAGGTTGAACAAACTCAGAGTTTAAATTTGTTTTGTTTTTTTACATATTGATATTGGAGAGAGAAAAAAAAACATGCTTGAATTACTCTTGGGACATATGGTTTGGATTATCTCTGGTAGACACCACAGTAGATTTTGGTTTTAAGCCCGCATACGGATAATGTACTGCATATTTCACTTCCAAATGAATTTAATGTAATCTAGAATCCCTTAATAATAGTGCATACGAGTTATGAAGTAGTATGGGTGTGTAACTGTGTGTCAAAACAAAACTAACCACAGTAAACTGCCGTAAACGTTTCAGAGGCAGAATCATCTCTGGCCTGTAATATTTGATGGTTGTTCTCACCAAACATAGGCCTACTGTGTGTCTGGCAATCCAAGTGCTCCACCTGATCCAAAACCACCTCAAAAGTAGAACTAAACCGAGACCAAAACAATACTAAATGCAGATTAGCACAAAAGACACAAAAGGAAAAGGTGAATGAAATCGATTTGTAAATGAAACAATTGTCATTATTTGCAACAGAGTAAATCTTCAAACCGACACACACACATTTGTCTCTGAGTCTGTATTAACCACACTTTTGAAACGAAGCCACAGAGTCAGGGTTTAAGCAAATAAGCACAAATGCACTCAAATGCACTCAAAAGTGTTTTCTGTCTGAGTGACTCTATCTGCCTCGGCTCAGCCACGCCGCAGCGGGACAACAAAAGAAGGACCGTGAATATTCAAAGCCTTGTCTGGTAGTAAAGCTTCTATTTTTGTATTTTGGTTAATAAACTCATGAAAGAGCAGGAGGAGGGAGGAGGTGTCAGGTAGCACTTAACTGTATTCGCGCAATAATTAGACTAGCCGTTGTTTGTGTGATTAGGGAGGAAAAAAACGCTAGGACAAGCTATTTTCAGAGCGCTTTGTTGTTGTGCTTCTGTTTTGTTGTCTCTTGTCCGTGTTGTAAAAAAAAAAAAAAAAAAAGAAATGGTTTTTTAGGAAGAAAAAAACACACCCTAGATGTGCCAAACAATGGTTGTTTCTTCCAGTCTATGAAGTAGAATGGATTCCTCAGACATTCCAGCAATCTTAGTAGCAGAAAAAAAATATTTATATAAAAAACATAGATGTCGTCCCTTTTAGGAAGTGAAGAAGCATACGTCACCCAACTGCACGTACATTTCTTATCCATTTGTTTTTTGCATTGGTGTTGTGCAATTTGTATCAAGCCTCGTGCTGTCACCCCTCAGGGAAGAAGAGTCATTTTTTTTTTATTTCTTTTTTTTTTTTTTTTTTTATGTTTGAATTCACTGACAAACTTTGGTATTCCGCATTGTTCTCTGGGGAAACTGTTCTGTTTTCTACTTTTCGAGACATTGATTTGAAAAAAAAAAAAAAAAGAAGAAGAAGTCGTCGTCTATGCCCATTAGCACATGCAGCATGAGTCACAAAATTCTACTACCTTGGTTTTAAATGGTGTCATCAGGGTCCCTAAAACCGCAACCCTCGTTATAATATAGACAAACCAAATATTCTTATGCAATATTGAAAGGGTAGTTGCTGGGGTTATAGATGCTGTACCGAAATATGTCATGTTTTGATCCAAAGGGAGTTTGGATATGCACACGTCCTGAAATATGACTGGTAAAAAAATAAAAAATAAAACTCCCCTCAAAAAGAAGTCTGGAACACATAGCTAGACAATCCAGGGAGCGGAAGCAGAAACTAGCATAGCACAACCAACCTTGTACCACGAAGGCTTGGCTGATTCTTATTTATTTGCAAAAAAACAACAACAACAACAAGAAGAAGAACATACAGAGCAACACTATGTAACTTCGGGGCCATTCTAAACTAGAGAGGAAATGGTGTGGCCGAACTCAACTCAACGGACTGTTAAGTTTTAATATTATAAACAGGCTGCACTGCCGTTATTGCTCGTTTTCAGAGCTGGAAACGCACCGATGTGACACTTTCCGGTGCGGGGCAGGTGCGCACAACCAGGCCCGTTCCAAGCCAAAGTGTTCCCCTGAGGCCCGTACTTCCATGACAAAGTTATGCGTCTTCTAATGATACAATTCAACGTTTAGTGTCTGCATAGTACAGGCCCTGTATCGTCCAACCACGCCACAAAATCTGCATTCAAAATTAGCAGAAATTAGCTAAATTAGCTAAATTAGCTGCGCCTGTCCCTCATCCCAGACATAACCAAAACTACGCTTTGTCATCAGGAAAACTAGCAATATCCGGCATTTCCCTTTTTTTTTTTAATAGTTTCAGCAGCTCGTTTAGATGTACGGCTAAACAACCGAGCATGCCGCATCAAAATGAACTAAGAAAGCGAGTTTGACCCAGTAAAAGCGAGCGAAAATTTGCACTAAACAAAAACACAATCACGTTTCTTCACACCACGACAGCAACTTCAATCGCTTGTCGAGTTCAGTGTTTGGCTCTGCACGTTGCATAGTGCTGCCTTCATTTCTCTATAAGCCCAGTGAGGTCAACTGCGATCGAAATGAATAATAAACTCTCTTCAGTGTCTTAATGCGAGACGAGCAATACGTGTATGCCTTGTGTTAAATTACGGGTCTCTACTTTGTTGTCCTTTTCAGTTGACTTCACCATATACTTGCGACCACATCCGTCAGGTCAATCTGTCTGTGTGTGTGTGTGTGTGCAGTAAATGGCCATGTGAAATATATTAGCCCTGCCTTTGCGAAAAACAAAGTGTAAATTGATGTCTTTTTTGTATATTTGTTGACTATATCAGGAGTTAAACTGGTGTCTGCTGTCTCTGTCTGTACAAAGCAATATTAGTGTGTGTACATATGTTTGTTGTGTGTGTGTGTGTGTGTGTGTGTGTGCGTGTGCGTGTGTTTGTGTGTGCGTGTGTTTGTGTGTGTGTGTGTGTGTGTGTGTGTGAAATCCCAGACAAGGCTTTAATAATTACAGAGGAACAGGGTCACAACGGTGAGCTTTTCTTTTCAAAAATGTTTCTTATAAAGGTTATGAATATGCTGAGCTGATTATTAGAAAGCGTGGCATAGTGGTTTTGCAGTTTATGGCAAAGATTTAAGTTTTTAGGGTCCCATTCTGAATTGCAGGATTTTATTGTACATTTTTGTCAGGAACTTTATCCATTGGGACCTTTTTGAACTAAATTTAAGTTAAAATGTTTCATCATTTTTGCTAGGTGAAAGAATTTTGTACATTTAACTGAGAAACAATGCCAATTTATGTATTCCTACAACTTGCAGTCACTTTGAAGAGACTTTAGTTGAAAAGACAAGTTTTTAAAAACCCCTTTGACCATAGATTTCAAAACTAGTCATGCCATGCTTAAGATTCGTTTTGTTTTCCAAAGCACAGCTGTCAAAAATTTATGATTAAAATAAAAATGTTTAAGAATATAGTTTAAAAAATGAAAAGCAACTATTAGCCATAATCAAATGTCAAGCAATAATATATGTCTGTGTATTATCATTCTTAATACAATTATTTTGTGCATACGACTCGGCGCATCTGCATGTAAATACCTGTCTTATTTATCTTTTGCTTTGGACTTGTGGATGTTCTGTTGACGTGTTGTAAATTTCCTTGGTTCTCTCTCATTTTTGGACATTTTAATATCCTCACTTGTATAAAAGTAGTTTCTGTTTGTTTAGGTAAGAGGAAAATACTGCTACTAAGGCCCTCACCATCAATCTGTCCATGAGTCCATATAAGTCCAGTTTGCTTCCCTACTTTGAGCGTATTCTTAGGGTGTCAACTTTTATTATTTGTTAATTTGGCCTGATGTGTGGTGCTTGGTAAATCCATCACTTCTTAAACCCAGGTCACCCTTATCAGCCCAGCCATTTCATCATATGCACATTAATGTATTACTGATAATAGGATTCGGTAAATGATAATAATAAATAATAGATGTCCCTAGTGGGCACCTGTATCAGTGTGCTCCAATGGGACCAGGCACTTATTTCTGTCTTAGAGCAAAGCTAGAATCTGCTATTAACAATAATTTAGACGCTTTTTTCCAGTTTGCGGAATAATAATTTTCCAGCTGAAACAGCAATTTAGTGTATTTTTGGTTGTCTGATTGTAACAACACTCACTGAGGCTATAGTTTGTTTAAGATAAGTCTTTACCTCCTTCTGTCGGCCCAGTTTTGCAGCGGTGCAGGGTGGGGCTGGTGACGGCGGTCTTTTGTTTCCCCGTGCTCACAGTGTTTACTCAGTGAGGTTCTCCGCTGTAGCAAATACAACTGGCAATAACTCACCTCCTCACACTGAGTGCCTCTCGGTGTATCCAGATGCACACGGGGTGATTGTCATTTTTTTGTGATTTGTGACAATGTATTTTATACTCTCACTCACTTATTTCTCAAATCTTTTTATATGTACATGTTGTCCATTTCCTTGTGAGAAGATGTTAAAGGCTCCTCAGCCTGGTGAAGGCCTAAGCACTCGCCCCATGAGTCTGTTTACGGTTAATTACTGTAAGTGTTTCATGTTGTTGTTGCAGACTTGGCCTGACCAGTCACACCGGTTTGGAAATCTATTTATTGGTTTTGGTTACAAAAGTATAAGTAATCAGACTGCATTCTGATGGGTTATATGCTTATTCAAATGAGGCTAGTGATGGGAATATAGCTCACTTTCTCGAGACTATACAACAAAAATATGTTGCCAGGTCTCTATGATACATATACATTCAAGCAATAACTATGCTTTAAGGCACAATGAATCTCAACAGCTTCAAAAGATGTTTTAAAATTCTACTATTATGAGATTAAAGGCACTGGGACCCCGGGCGCATCAGTTATGAACTTGAACATACTCTGTTTATACTTTCCGATATAGGCTAATATTTTGAACCAAGTGTTACACCATAACAAATTATTCATAGCCGATTAGCCTCCATCAAATATGGAAAAACTGGGGGGAAATGAACAGGAATGTAAGAGAATGGACAACGGGCCTAAGTGTAGAATACCAGTGTGGCTGGACAGGCTCGACAATCTGTTCGGTTTCTTTTGACTATCCTCCATTTCTACAGATATGAATGAATTGTGTGTCTTGTTTGGGTCAATATTTGGTTGATTTGTGTTTGCTGTGCACTCTGTCGCTGGGGGATGCAGCAGGGCGCTGGCTGGAGCAGGATGAGGGTCTCCTCCACAGCACCAGGGGGCAGTGCCAGGCGGCCCTCACACGTTTGCTACTGATGTTAAACTGGGGACAGATGAGCATGTTTTTAAGCCGCTCTTTTGATCTCTTTAGCGGGTAGTTGACTCACAAGTGTAGTTTTTGCTCCTTCTTGTCTGATTCTTAAATGAAAATAAGTATTTTAATTCATTTTGTAAATACAACTGTAAAGAAGAATAAGAAATTTAATGTTGTCTTTTAAATACTTTTCATTCTAATATGAATGTTGTTATATTGTACTTAGAAACTGTACCTTTAATATCACCTTTATGATAAGTGCATTGGACACATCGATTTTTGATGTGCTTTATGTGCTGTTATCCCATAATAAAATTTACCGCTTGTACTGGGCTTTTATTTACTGACTCTGCATCGTTTCAGTTGTTTCTCTATTTTGCAATAAGAGCAATCAAAAGACACATTTTGAAGCAGTCCATTGTTTAAAAGAGTTTAAAGCGAGACATTACAGGCAAAATGTATTGTTTTGTTTTAATTTTATGTCAGGTTACTCCTTAACATACAAGCTTTCACTTAGGAACAACACAATTGTCCAATCTGCTCCTATATCTTTTTTTGCAATTTCATTAAATCCACTTAATATGTAGATTTCTCTGGTGCATTGTAACTTCAAAGATTGTTTTCTTAAAATGCATGTTTCTCCATAGGGACATATAAAGTAGAACCTTAAAGTAAGAACCTACTGTACACACACACCAAACTTTCAAATTTTCTGAACAAGATTTTGACCAAACATACAGAAGGATTTGTTGAGATCTAGTTGATTTAAGATATTTTCCTATTCATCTATAGTGTCTCGCTTTAAAATAAAATTGGCCTGGGTTCGTTTAAATTCACCTCAGAGATGGTCTAGGTCACATGTGTCAAACTCAAGGCCCGCGGGCCAGATGTGGCCCGCCAGACGTTTTCATCTGGCCCGCCGAACAGTTCTAGTTTATAATTATTCATTTCCAATAGATTATATCACGTTTTTTATCGCTAGAACTACAATTCCCACAATCCTTTGCAGCCGCGGCCCCTCCCCGCGCTGCTTTGCGCTGTGTGCTGCCAGCTCAAGTGCCGAGGGACAGCGACCAGCGACACTCATCGCAGCAGGTTTAAAATCGAACACTCCGGCAGCGATGACCTGTAGCGCCCAGCAACAGCTTCACACGTGGCGCTCTGCCCCAGGGCAGATCGTGGGAAACACGAGGAATAAAGAAAAAAGGCGGTTTTGTGGACGTTAGAGCTTGTGCTAAAAGCAGCGCTAATGTGAAGCTAACAACAAGAAAACAAACTTCTTTGCTGACAACTCTGTGAGGAAACATCCAAACCAGTGCAAAACCTGGACAGATCCTGAGCCACTGGTAAAAACACAGGTCAGAGTGTGATAAAGTCTGAACATGACAGAGTGAAGCTGCTTTGAGCTCTCATTTGATTCACCACATGAATAATTTGTCACTAAAATAAGCTTAAACTGTAAAAATAGTGAGCTCATATTGAGTTTGTGCAGCAATATTAACATGTCTGTGATACAAACATTTAATATCAGAATCATATCACACGTCCATGTTCCTGTTCCTGCTGCTGATGCATGAATATGGACTCATGCTTTCTCCTGCTGCAGATTTTGTGCAACAGTGTCCACATAGAACTATTACTAGGCTATATAACATTTGTTATATTTTTTATTGTTTTATTTTTTACATTATGTTCGGCCCGCGACCCAGCCTGAGCGTCGAAAAGCGGCCCCTGGCCCAAAATGAGTTTGACACCCCTGGTCTACGACAAATCAAATAGACTTGAGGTAGAGAAAATGATGAGGATAAAACAAAGTGTGTGCATATAGTGAACGTTCCTTAAAATAAGAAATTGTTCCCTGCTTGGCCAGGCAAATCTATGGAACAAGGAACACAATTTGTTTGGAGAATTGTGCAGGTTTGAGTTTAAAAGCTTTGACTGTGGCAAATCAATAATAAAAAGTCAATATATTACCAATTTAACAGTAGTTAAAGGTTCTCAGACGTCAAATTGGTATCCTATTATGGCTTTAATGTCGATGATACTTTTATGATTTAGGATAATTCCCTGGGTCCTGACAGATATTTGTGGTTGTGCTAAGTGTTCTTCGGAGCCTAATGAGCATGTGACTGGTTCAAAATACAATCAAGTAATCAATGCAATATTACAGTTCATATACAAGTACAAACATACAGTAATCAAATACAATTATATTAATAAAAAAATAAGAAATCTAGTCAAGTCAGACTTTATAAACCCAGATATTATCACAATCAATATTTGAAAAAATAAAAAATTCCAGGGGGAGTTGTTTTATTTGTTATTGTTATCATCTTTGAAATTAATTCCAAATAAATATATATTTGATTAGAGCACCAGTTGATTGTTTGGTTTTCTTTCCCCTCACAAAAGTCTTCAATAATTAGCATCAAATACAATACAGTACTCCCGAGGGGAAGAGGTAGATCTAAAGTATCAAGAAAAAAAGTCAAAAAAATCTAAAAATGTATTAAATTTTAATCTATTAATTGTGAAATATATGTTATTTACTGTTTTTTGTGCTGTTTGTGTCAATAACTCATTTTGACCCATGATGTCACACTTAACAATGACGTTAGTCTGGTCTTTCTCTCTCTTTCTTTCTCTTTCTCTTTCCTTCTCTCTCTCCCTTTCTTCTCTCTATTTCTCTCTTTCCCTCTCTCCTGTCTCTTCTCTACTAAAAAATAAAGTCTAAAGAATGAAGTCTGAAGAATGAAGTCTAAAGAATAAAGTCTAAAGAATTACGGTAATGTAACACTACGGATACCAACCGCCATTAAACACCACAGAAGAAGAAGACCTTAGCCTGAAAGTTTTACAAAAATGACAAAAAGGTTTCCAAAGTAGGTCTTTATCTTTCTTGGAACGCGTGTAATCCAGGCCTAATAATATATGTAATACCGCAGTAGCACCTGCAGGGGCGGCCATCGCCTCACCTTGTTCGCGTGTAAATTTCAGAACCAAGAGAAGCAGCTCTGTTGTTGTTAGCATTAGCAGCATGCTTAGCACATGTTAGCATCGTGACATTTGTCTATAGAGCTATAAAGGCACTTGACAGCTGTGCTCATGAATCGAGATCATTTTTACGTTTACTGCTGAGGCAATTGTTAAAATAAACGCTTATGGAGATTGTTTGGTGAGTACTTTCAGAGCAAACAGTTTATCACGTTTATGAAATAATCTTTTACATAATTTATGCTAAGTTAGGACACATGTTAGACAAAGTGCTGATGGACTTGTCTCTGACTGAAGAATTTCCTTACACAATGACAAATGCTCATACACACATACAGCACACATATGCTGGGATATTTAAGCCTTGTTTTTTTCTTAAAATAGGGTTGAAATGTGTTGAATTAATCTTCATTGTACTTTGTTTTGACTGATAAGGAAGGATCCACCAATTCCTCAAGATGGTCCTGTTTTTAACAAGGACCTTTATGACAAAATTGGATTTGGCCCCACCATTCAAGAGCTGTGGAAATTACTACAGAGGTATTGATTACACATCAATATCAGGGTTTTTAGAACATTGTTTTGCAGTGATCTGTTTGTTTATTTTGATGCACTTATTCAGAGTTGCAACTAACAACGATTTTGTTTAATGATTATTTATTCAATTAACGCTAGTTGACTAGTTAAACGACTAATGTATATTGAGACTTTTTAAATGCATTATCAACCAAAGTTATGGAAAAGGGTATTATTGATACGAGATACAACGTTTATGATTATCAAAATAGGACTACTTAATAGTCAATTAGTCCCGATTAGTCTTTTAATTGATGCAACCCTATATTTATTTATTACTCACGATTATCACTTGTGACTTAGACCATAGCTTTGTTGTTATTTATTTATTTATTAATTCATGCATGTATTTATCTATTTTTGCAGCCCACAAGACAATAACTCTCCCACAGAACACAACATCGTTCACACTGGGGGACCTCCTACAGAAAAGCAGAATGACAGTCTCAGAGAGGACAGCATCTGGATCAGTAGTGATTCTGAGTTGGCCGATATGGAAACAGAAGACCCTAAAGCCACCACGGAACCTTGCGTTAAGAAATCCAAATGCAAATTGCAATTTCCAGAGCCCCGAGTCCCATACCCATGTTTGTCTGTACTGTCAAAAACCGAGCAGAGGAAGTATCTCAGCTTTCTATCCTCCCGCAAGAAGGAGAAATCTCTTTCACAGGTCTGAGACTTTATTGTGTCTCTTGGAAAATGTTTGTCACTTATTTGTATTATCAATTTATTTTGTCAACAGGTTATATTGAATAAAGTTAGTAATGAAGTAATGCATTTCATGATGTATCTACAAGATGTGTCTAGACTGTGTGCTGAAGATTACAATGTCATATCTCCGGCAGCGCTGCAGTATTCTGAGGTACACCACCAGAGCCTTGCTCCTTTTGTTCACGGATAGATTTGAATAATGTTTGAATTAAAAAAGAAAAAAAAAAAAAATGAATAATGTAACTCTTCTCAGGAGGTTTTCCGCAGCAGCTTGGAACACATCAATGCCCTTCCTCCGCTCTATCAGATCCATGAACTGACCAGTCTGACCGGCGGCAAGTTTAACCCAGCGCTCGCTCTAATTTTTGAAAAACAGCTTCTCCACATGGTGAGTTTTGACCTGCACTTTCTTAGTCTAATGGTTTTATAAAGGTTCTAAGTTCTGCAGTCGTGTTCTCGCTGCTGTTGATGTATGGTTCTTTGTTCCTTCCCTGTTTCTCCAGGGTAGTGTGGATGTTGCACAAACTAAGCCTGTGAATGTTGGTGTTCAGCTTGCATTGGATTATCAGACTGTTTCATCACACACTCCTCCAGCTAAAAAAGCTAAGGAGCTCCACGCTGTAAGTCATTGTCTTACTTTTTTAATTACTCCGATAGAATGAGTCTCTGCTGAAACTGCAGTCATGGCTGCAGGTTTACTCTAATGAGCTCATGCAGTTTGCACAAAGGACACTAGAGGGCGTTAAAGTCTTGATCGTTGAAACAATAAGGCTAGTTTTCTAAATTAATGATGAAGGGAGATTCCACAAACTGGTGTTGGCTGTTTCTGTCATATATTTATCATGTCCTTTTAAAGGATTCATTGTTGTACATTTCCTTGCAGTCTATCAGTGGTGACAGTAATGCAGCGAGGCTGTGCAGCATCTATGAGCCTCATGTGTGCCTGACTCCCGAGGCTTTGGTCCAGCTCCTCAACAACCATGGCCCTGACTTCAGAGAAGAGTGGGAACTCCCCGTCCTCATCAAAGCTGATCCTTCTGAAGGTATATCACTTTTTAAACTGCAGTCTGGGGCTATAAAGACTGTAAACGTATCCGTTATTTTTAGTTATTTATGAAAGAGCAAAGACTCATTTTGGCTATACACCACTGCAGAGGCAATGCTTTATTAATAATAAATTATAGCCTTGGGCACATTTCTAGCTGTTTCACACTCATAAACACTCAATGGTTCAAATCCCAGCCTTCATAGGCACTGAAGCTGGGCCTAATGCACAAGCTCATGCCTTGTGACCCCCTGAGGGGTCCTGACCCCTACTTTGGGAGCCAAAACCACCAAAACAATTTCCCTGCCCAACACTTTAGAATAACAAAAGTACTTTCTTCACAGACAAAAGTAAGAAGAAAACGGTATTCATAGACTCACCGCTGATGAAGAGTGCGGTGACGATGCGCGAGAGGAGCCACATTTACCATGAAGAATCTCTGAAGCTGGGCATCACCAAGACAGGAACTAATAAAGCAATCGATGTGATGACCCAACTTCCTGTCCACGAGCAGCCTGCACTCGTATGTTCAGTTAAATTTCCCATATTGTACATCGTTTTGGAATAATGCTGGCACTTTTCCTTTTTCCCATTGAAAAAATCTTATATTAAATTGAAATTTGTTTTCAGCACTCCAGGAAGTGCTTAAAATGCCCTACAAAGTATACAGTATATATTGGAGCGCTCGCTGGGTCACCCCAACGTACAATGTAATCTGGTGCTCTTCAGATATCCGTAGTGGGCAAATGAATTTACTAGGAGAAGGAAGAGCAGATCTAAAGCATTATGATATTATATGCTTAGTTTATTAATTTAAAGGCCAATGCCTTTTGACTTTTGACTTGCATCTTCATCAGGGCACATGAAGTTCACAGGTACACAATGATTGTTATTTAAATGCGTAAAACTATAAGATTGTGGACAGTGTGGGTACAGGCTGTCATATTTAACTTAAGATAAATTCAAGAAAGTACATATGCATAAATAAAACACATTATCCATATAGATGTATTACTGATGAACAATAGTTGTAATTTTGAATAGTCATCCTGGAGCAAAGCAGCCTTTACACACAGATGGTCAAATAGTTCATCAAAAGTAAGGTCCGAGGTCCATTTCCTCCTTTAATCCTGGATATCTTGTGGCTCCGATTTCACGGATCCAGACTCTCTTGTGCTGTAAAAGATTTTTGAGTCTTTCTCCTTCCCTTAAGTTTTGTGATACATGTTCGATTACATGGCTTTTTCTGAGCTCGGGTTACTGTGACCAGCTTGTTGACAATGTTAAGCCGTAGAATAGTCAAGGTTCTGTACGCAGATGGTTTATTTATGCTCTGCAAATCTTTCAACATGCTACATTCCCCAGTGTTGCCAGTAGAGGCCGACAAGACACCTGATTCAAGCATTCTCTGTCAACGTCCGCTATGTGTATTTACAGCTTCTGTTTGTTGCTTTTCAGGGGAGAAGCGTGGCCACTTTAAACAATGACAGCCTTGACTTTGAGGTGGACTTAATTGATCTAGAAACCTTTGGAGGGAATTCATCAAGTAAAACACCCAAAGTGAAACAGACAAAGACAGAAGAGGGTGCTAGTGGTAAAAGTGAAAATATCACGAGTCAGAAAAAGGAAAGTAGGAGTTTAAATGAGGAGATGGACAGTGCACTGCCTGATTCTCCTAAAACCAAAGTCTCTCAGGGCAAAAACTGTGACCAGCAAAGTGACAGAAGTGACCTGTTAGATTCTGATGATGACAATTTAATTATCAGCGATGTTTCTCCTAACACCCCTATTCGGCCAAAGCGCTCTCAATCTTCAGATTCAGAGTTGGGTTCTCCCATATCAAGGAGCAACCAAAAGAGGAAAGCACGCCCTTCTGGAGATCAACTGGGGGAAATTCTCCAAATGCAAACCGCAATGTTTAACTCAAACCCCAGTGATGTGGCCAAATGCTCGAGTTCACCACAAGACACCAGCCCTCCATCCAAACAAAGTGGACCCACCCACCTCCACCCGACGTCTCTGGTGAAGGCCTGCGTGTCCTCGTACTTGGAGAGAAATCCAGACCAGAAAGAAGATGATGGAGATGCGCTTCACTCTGCAGCTGCACCAAAGCCTGCCGAGCTTAAGAGTCAGTGTCCATCAGTATTTGTTTGTCATGTTGTTGGTACAGGAACACTTGTTGACTCAAGGTAGTTTTGACCTGATCTGAATGTGCTAAGAGTTGATTTATTAATTCAATATAATTATTACTAGCAGATTTTTATTTTTACATTTTTTTTTATTTATAATTTTGCTTTGTAGTGCGACAAACGACAATAACAACATAAAAAAGAGACCCAAAAAAAGGGTGGCGAAGGATGGGGTACAGTTCAGATTTCCTGGATGTTAACATACATTTGCACATTTAGTATCAGCCATACACTGATCGGCCACATATACCAACAAATATACACAGCAGATTACTATCATATTTTGAGATTGACATAACATTAGAGCTGCAACAACTAATCAGAATAATTTACAAAAAAAGGAATAAACGATTGATTTTTAATTAAATATATGCATTTCTATTGTTGTTTTTTTGTCTCAGCAATAGAAATACATGTTGGAATTGTCAACTATGAATAAGTAATAAGTACATTTTAGTTGCAGCCCCACATAACATAATCCATTTCTCGAGTTTTACAAAAATAGCCTATAATAGACATGGTAAAATTACTTTCCTTAGCTGTCTTGGTTGTAAAAGCATTTCTAGTAACAGTGGTACTTATATTTTTTCGTCCCCAAACGTATCTCGTATATTTGAGTACTTCTTATAATGTGTGTCTGTTCTGACTTCCCAACACACAGAAATCTTGTCCCAGGAGCTTCAGGAGGCGGCTGAAGATGAGCGCGACTATGAATGTCCCGAGGAGGGGAACGTCTATTACAAACTCTACAGTTTGAGCGAGTTGCTGCTGATGGTGCGCGCCTCCATCTCCCTCTGCCACACCCAAAAACCAAGCAACCATAACCAGGTGCAGTCCGCGGTGTGTGATCTGTGTCGTGCAACTTAGAATGAAAGGACCCCCCTCAATTCTTACTTTTCTCTCGACAGTGCGTTCCTTTAAAAATCCTCCCAAAGCTTGAATACCAGTTGACATACGGAGTCGAATGCCTGAGTAACACTGAGGCGTGCCAACTCTGGACCGAAAGCTTACTTCACTCAAGCACCGAGTCTTTCATAGGTAAAATCTCCAACGAACTTTCTGTTTACTTAAGTTAAAACAGTCTTTCATGTGCGTTTCAATAATGCCGGCACGTTTCAATAGATGTTTTGTTACTTTTGATGACGTTGGACTTTTTAGTTTTCTGTTCGTCGGCCCTTTAATTACAGAGGTACTAACTAGAACCAGGTTAAACTGGCCCTTCAAAATAAAAGAGCTATAGGACACATTAGCTGCTGGAGCTTTACTTGTGAATACATTTATCACACTAGTGTCAGAATAGTTTTGAATGAATTCTCACCCAAGCATGAGGTGTGACGACGCTGTCCTGATTTTAGCACGGCCGGTAAAAAGCAGATAACTGGATCAATCAGACAACATAAAAATTAGATTGAATTTGTGGTGTGTGTTTAAACTCACAAAATAAATCTGATCATGAAAAACACAATGGAGAGACGTGTCACTTGATCAATGTATTTTTAGCGTAACTGTTGCTGTATTTAGAAGACAAAAGAGAATTAATTTTAAAATGACGCTCTCTTTTGTCTCTCTCTGTTTTGCGCAGTTTGTCTCGTCAAAACCTGCACTGGTAAACCGTTACATCTGATGCGAGTAATCTGATCTCGCTCCAATTGTTCGCAGCAGATGTGACTGTTTATAACATTTCAATAGCCTGTTAACACCGGATAATGATCAGATATTTGGAAACATGTGCATGGAAACATAACCTCTGAACGTCCACCGTGAGCTTTCAGAGGTGAATTTCTAACTGAAAACAACCACGTTATGGACATTGGTTACCATAAAGCTGGTTAGCCTGTGTTGTGCATTTAAAAGGTTAATATTTTGAAAAGTCTATGGGAAAAATGGAAGAGAAGCACAACTGCTGAGCTCCATTGTGCTCTTAAGAATGTGATGTCACCTGAACCCAAACTTTATCGAGTTTAATCGATAAGTTTAATCATTTACATCTGAGACTAAATGTAACTACAACTAAAAAAACGACTGTAACAACAACAAAATGAACCAAAGTGTCCAAAGTTGAGCCAGACTCAAAGGGAGACGTCTCTGCCCTTCCACACAGTGATGAGTAAGTAAACTCGGGATAGCAGGGCCCTCCCCCAGCCGTGAGGAAGGGTGACTCATTCTTGCTGTGCGACTGTGGTGATTCGGTTTACTCTGTTGCCATAGTGACGGCATACACAAGCTTAGGAAAAACCTAAATCATACTTTTGCACAATCTCATGTAATCTACGTAAACTACATTTTTAAAAAACGTTGATTATAGCTTTAGCTGGACGGTCTGCATTGTGTTGCCAGGAACGGCGGCAATGGAGGCTCCTAACCCCTTAATTAAATAACTATTTGTTCATTATGACTGAAGTCTTTCTTCATGCTTTATTAAAAGTAATTAAGGTGTATTTAATTTAAAGTGTATCGACTAACTAATATGTCTGACGAGTTTGTTGCCGCCATGATTTCATTATAATAACACAATTTTCCTGATTGAAGTGGGGCATTAAACTATTATTATAACGCATCTGATCATTTCAAAAACAACATCAGACGTTTGCTTAGCTGCTTTAACCGTCATGTGGCATCCTCGTTGTGTATTTGCGGCTCTGGCTACAGGCTCTTCAGAAGTTCATTATTGACGAGACGTGGTATTGAAAGCAGGCATTAGTGGTTCAAGTGGGAGACGGCGCTGGAGAAAGGACCAACAGGCACTTCTCCCTCCCACTCCAGCCGGTATCGAGCGCGTACGGCTGCCTGCAAATCATCAGACTAATTACTGTGTAAAGCCCACCAATGGCACTGGTGAAGAGGAGCTCTGTCTAAAGCATGGGGGTAATTAGCTGTGTGCTTGTGCTGTGCATGTGCCCACAGCTCACATCGACGCCCTCACATCCAGACTGGCACTGCTGAGGAAGCTGCCAGACGACTGGATCCACAATGTCTCCTGTGGCTTCAAGTGAGCGATTCCTCAATTAAACTCTCTTTACAACAGAAACATATCTGCAGTATTGTGTCAGATATTTACATGGGCAGTTCTTAAGTCAGTTTGCATTACAGTCGCTTGAGTGAAGGACAAGATCGGATCTAGCCTGCTCTAATCTGTGCTTCATTGTAAGATAATACTGTAAGTAATTTATTGTTTGATCCTCAGGCCTTCAAAGTCTCTCAACATCCTTCATCATCTTCTTCAGAAGTTAATTGGGTAGGTTGTTTCAGTTAGTAATTATTGGTATTGTTGGATATAATTATGTACCTGCCCCCCGAGTGTTTGTATGTGTGGTATGTTCACACTGAAAACAATGTGAACTACTAAAGCGTATTGTAGACTATGGATTTGTAAATGCTGAAAGGCCATTGGCAGGGCCTGACATACAATAACTTGTGTTTTCACCATTACAAGAAGTGTAAAAAGATGGTGTGTTTATTCATTTGCAGGTTAGATGAAGGGCAGTACCTGCTCCGGCACAAGGGTGGAGAGCCGTTTGTGAACATACTGAAGGCAGCTCATGGCAATGGCAGACAGGGCGTCTATAACCTGCAGCAGATCCACAGCGACATCCCACAGCCCCCCGCCTCTGCCTCAGCTCCCTGGATACCCCTGGACCCATCAGTCTGCATGCCCTTCCACCGCCAAAATGGCCGGGTGCCCTGCACCTTTCCCCCTCCAGAGTTCACTCCGGTGTGTTCTTTTGTCCCCACTAACACACACACACACACACGAGCTAAGCTAATGCAATCTGTAGCCTGTAGGGAGTTTAGTTTGCAGTCTTAGCCCCTAGCTCTTATAAGACAGGTTAAACCAGAACACAAGCTCTGAAAGAGTAACTCGTGAAACTAGTTCATGCGTCTATGGAACAACAAACCACAGTGTACTCTGGACATTCATCAGAATCCTGTCTGTCTGTACTGAACTTCAGAAATATGTGTGAGTCAGTAGCTTTATTCATACTGTGCTAATGCATGTATTTGTATT
The DNA here is from genome assembly GCA_015082035.1 of Chaenogobius annularis. Taxonomy (NCBI): domain Eukaryota; kingdom Metazoa; phylum Chordata; class Actinopteri; order Gobiiformes; family Gobiidae; genus Chaenogobius; species Chaenogobius annularis. The sequence continues at coordinate 250,788 of BJKM01000110.1, read as the reverse complement.
GCCTTTTCTTAGGCTCAAAAAGGTGGGACAGCACAGCCTCACGGCGACAGAGGAGGACAACCTGGGGGAAAACCAGGAGGACAACCTGGGGGACAACGTGGGGGACAACATGGGGGACAACCTGGGGGACAACCTGGGGGACAACCTAGAGGACAACCTGGAGGCAAGAGGCCCAAAAAGAAAACTAAGAACAAATTTGCTGCCAAGTTTAAAAAATAAAAGCATTTATAGTGGTGTCAAGATTTTTTTCCCAGTGACATAATTTATGTAGAGGTAAATACATACTATTGTTATTCTTACTATGTTTTCTGTAAATATAACAACATTTGAACTAAATAAAAATGTAAATTTTTAAATGCATTCAAGTGGTGTTTGTTGTAGAAGGCTAGTGTTCAGATTTGTGAGGAACAGGGTGGAGTCATGAGCACATGGAAAGGGGAGGTGCTGTGAAGGGAAGTCTTTTTCCCTCGACACAACACTTTAAACTTACCCCATTCAAACATAAAGTTTTCTCTACAGAAATCTGCATCTCAGTTGAACTACTCGGGTAAGTAAAGCTGTTAACAATGTATTGATTTAGCCTTATTTTTCAAAAACAGAGTTGAAAACTTCTTAGAGGAATTTGGAACATTCCTCTAATGTGATTCCATTTAGTCTGGTTCATTCTTTGGCTGAAAAGGTAAAGTGTGAGTGAAAAGAGTTGTCCTTGTAGCGTGTAGTTCTAGTCTCAGGGTGTGGCTCTGTTTTTGTGGGACAGAGCTCTGAACGGGCCATGTTCAGACAGTGTTTGTAACTACAACAGTTTAAATCTGCTTGTATAAACCACAGTGGGACGTTATCTCCAGTTTGAGCAAATATGTCCCATGATTGCACTCTTGCTTTTCTGTGAGAGGATTACTTAATAAGATTTCATCACAAGCCCTCTTTTCTCCACATCAGACACAATGGCTTTGGTGTCAGAATTCCTGGGTCAGCTTTCTCTAAATGTTGGGGTAATAATTTATCTTTTTAATTTGTGTTTATTAATTTTTTATGCATTTTAAGCTAAGATTCTTGACTATTAAATATTTTCCTTTCAGATTGACCCCACCTATCCCACAGTGTTCCCCACAAGAGACTTTGACCCTAACAAAGATGCTGCAAGGATGGAAACAGCCATCAAAACTAAAGGTCTGACTTTTTCTATGTTGTATCAGTTTTCTTCTTTGTACAAGCCACTGGACTTTCTGAGTCATGAAGTATTTTAGGCCTATGTTGGGTAAATGGCCTCATCACTGGGGGAAACCAAATCCTATCATTTTCAGCTGAAAGTTTGACCACAGTGTGTCAAACTAACAATTGAGTGTGTAACTTCCATCCTCTGTGCTAATGGCTCAAGGGGATCATACTTTGCGCTCGCATAGCTGTGTATTTTAGGGGTATACATTATTAATTTATATTTCTCTGTTATGGGCATAAATTGTCATGAATAAATAGTAACATTAAATTTGTATTCTGAATAGAAAAGAATGCTACAGAATTGATAATGAGCAAAACAACTTGTATTGTAAAGCATCTTTTGAGTGACTAAAAAGTGCTATATAAGTTTTGATGTGATATGTAATTTGTATTTAGCAATAATTGATTATTAATTGTTTTAATATATTAAAAATACTAAGGCAGTTGCCGTAGTATGTGTAATGCCATTAAAAATGCTCTTAAAATACTAATAATTTGGAACTTTTACTCCACCGCTCTCAACTCTTTTACTCAACTCTTTTGAACTCTAATGACGACACATTGGAGCATAATTATCTTAATCCTGTTAAAAGGCCTGTTTTATTGTGATATGTATTATATTGTGATGAGGCCAATTTGATTTTTATTTGTCTTTATCTCTCTCTGAACTTCAGGAGTGGATGAACAAACTATCATTGACATTTTAACAAAAAGGACCTACTCCCAAAGAAGTGACATTGCCTTTGCCTATGAAAAGAGAACAAAGAAGGTATTATTTCATCTTTTATTTTTTAAGCAACAAAAACATGGCAATCTGTAGCTATTTTCTAATGTGTCCACTTTCAGGACATGACCTCAGCCCTGAAGGGGGCGCTGTCAGGCTCTCTGGAATCCGTTATTCTTGGCCTAATGAAGAGCCCGTCCCAGTTTGACGCCTCAGAGATCAAAGGGTCTATTAAGGTCTGATGTTTGGCTAAACTTAAGGCAACACTGCCCTCTCCTGGTGAAAACACTGAATTGTAGCTGTTGTACTGCATTTGCTAATACTATAGTTATAAATATTGCTCTGTATTCTTCTGTTTGAATGAAGGGCTTGGGAACAGATGAAGAGACGCTGATTGAGCTTGTGTGCTCCCGGAGCAAACCCGAGCTGGTGGAGATTAAGAAAGTGTACAAGGAGTGTACGTGTGACGCTTCGGACCCTAAAGGTTTTATTTCAGCATCATGTCACTCACAAAACCTCTTCTGTTTTGCAGTGTTTAAAAAAGAAGTGGAGAAAGACGTCACCGGAGACACATCTGGAAACTTTCGAAAGCTGCTTTTGGCCCTTGTCGAGGCATGTGTTGTTCTACTATCTATATATAATCACAATATAACTACTTCTAATAATGTATAATTGTATCTAAATGACAAAATATATGTCATTTAATTTCATTCAAGATGGTTAATAACATTCCTGCTTCAGCATTTCTGAATATGACTAAATTTAGATAGGACAGTAACTAAACAAGAATGTTATTTATTTATTTAAACATATTTAATTCCCGTAAAACTCCCTGAACTCCCTTAAAGTCCTTAATTATCCTTTTCTTTTGTGCTGTAGACAAAAAGAGCAGAACCGTCTGCCATGGTCGATTATGAAAAGATCGATCTGGACGCCAGAGTAAGTTCACTACTGAGCATTCATATTTTTAGACGCTTAAAACAAAACGAGCTACCAGTGTTTTGTTTTTTTGTTGTTTTTTTTAACAAATCTAGGCACTGTATGAGTCGGGTGTGAAGATTAAAGGCACTGATGTCCCCACCTGGATCTCCATCATGACCGAGAGGAGCGTGCCACACCTGCAGAAAGGTACTGCACTCGACTATGTATTCAGCTTTTTCACCAAACAAAGCTACACACTGATTTGCATCTTCATTTTTAGTATTCGACCGGTACAAGAGCTACAGCCCCTACGACATGCAGGAGAGCATCCGAAAGGAGGTCAAAGGAGATCTGCAGAACTCTTTCCTGGTTTTAGGTAAATTCACTGTTTTTCAGAGGTTGTATGACCACTTGGTAAAACAGAAAAACGATTGCTATTTTATTTAATCATTCCGTTATATAGTGTAATGTAAATATATTTTAATAATCAATAATATATATAATAATAAAATGGCAAAGAGGATTTGAGTTGACCTTATAGACCTCAGAGCATCTTATGTTAATTAAAGAAGGGAGGGATTTTTTTCAGTATGGCACTAAAATTGGTGTCTAGTGTTTTTCTTGAATTAATTAAATACATTTAATTAATTTAATTCAAGTCAGAAATTCTACTTTCGTGACGACTCCACAGCCTCATGCCAGCCCTTGCCACTAGCTTTATATGTTTCCTTATTTCTATTGCTAAAGGATGATTTTGTAGTTTCTCTCTTAAAATATGTCTAGATTTATTTTAATAAAAAAAAGAAAAGAAAATACCCATTACTAATATAATAGCTTTATTATATGTAGAACATCATTTGACATTTTGTTCATTGTAAACTGCAATATTGATCCAAAATGACCCAATGATCGAAACCACTGACTTAGTGTTAAAAACTGCAGAACTGATAAGCCCCGCCTCTTCATAGTGGCATTTCACCGTAACAGTGCTGTTTAAACATGGCTACGGGATATTTATGAATCCCACATTTAGGACCCAAAGTCTGAATTTTTGAATAATCGCATGCAAGTAAAGCGCATGCAAGTGGCCAGTGCAGTTCCAGCCTTGACCGCCGAATGTCTCTCCGCACTCTCTCCCCATTTTAGCTATCGCATGAAATCTACAGGCCACTAAAATGGTTGCGTGAATGTATTTAAATGTATTTTCATTATTTCCCTTTACATATAAAGTTTTTAAGGATGCAGACATGGTACTTGGAACCACTTGTCTATTTGTCGACCGCGTACAACCATATTGAAGTAGAAATATATATTCTTGTGTGGTCAGTTTTTCCTCTGAGTTAAACAGAAGCTGCTGTGCTAATATTGCTTGCATGTGCAGTGTAACATTAAGCATTTGTTGTTTTCTTTGTCCCAGTTCAGTGCATTGAAAACAAACAGCTGTTCTTCGCAAACCGCCTGAACGACGCCATGAAGGTACTTTCATTCCTTTCAGTTGTGGGCGTCTTGACGGCCACAGAAAGAGAAAAATGCAGTTGATAGTTGTTCTCGTGAAAGTGAAATTTCGCTGGGGGAAGACGGAATCTAAAGTTGGCCAAAGTTTTCTTACCACAGCGTTGCATCAGCCACAGTTGTCGGGTTGTGAAGGCGGCGCGACTAAAACGCTGACGTGCGCTTGTCTTTCCAGAGCAAAGGCGCCAAAGAGAAGGTGTTGACAAGAATCATCGTGTCCCGCTGTGAGGTAGACCTGAAGAAGATCTGCACCGAGTACAAAACCCATTTTGGACAGTCTCTGCAGAAGACTATTTCTGTAAGTGCATAAAAAGTGCTCCCTTAAGACCTCTAGCCCTTGTATACTTATTAATAGTCTTATTGTTTTACCATTTGACATAAACATTTTTTTGTTGTCGTTGCCACATTTACATTTTAGATAGGCACATTATTTTCAGATATATTCCAAGTGCCTCTTCTCACTCCATTCTATCAATAAGTATGAATCTCAAGAAACAGGACCTTATTCAAATTAGCAAAGAGAATTAAAAAAGCTCCACTGTGTAACTTTTTAGCCAAAAAATAAAAGATAAAAGCATGTTTCTTTATTTTAGATGTTTTTATTGCACTAAACAATGTATAAAAACCTGTGTCTTTCTCTGAGCAGGCTTGCATCTCCACAAACCTGACTCATACTTGGCCTGGTGGAGCCTCCACCTGCTTGTTTCCATGGGAATTTTGTCTCTTTTAGCTATAATATTCCACAGTATGGTATAAAACGTACCATCTCCATGAAGAATGTTCCAAAGTCTGGTTTTAACTTTATATTTCCCTGGAATCATGCAGGGGATTTTCCACCTCCAGAAAGTTACACAGTGTTACTTTAAGAAAAAAGACGACTGACATTAGAGTCTTTGTGTCAGAAAGTGTGACATTTTCGACAATATAAGTGGTGGTTCTGTAATCAATAATCAATAATGACTGTTTCACCGCAGGAGCACACCAAAGGAGACTACCAGAAGGCTCTGCTCAGCCTGTGCGGCCCAGAGGAGTAAACTGCAGGACTGGAACATGGATATATACCTTTTATACTGCACTTTAGAAGTATCAAAATAATGAATTCTGTTGTAAACAAGATTTGAATAAAAAACATTTGAAGTTGACTAATTCACTCTCATTTTAGTAGCGAGACTTTGCAGATGGAAATAACAACATTTATAGAAAGGCGAGTTTACCTAAAATGTTATTTACATTTGGATGTGTTATTTTGAGCTAATAATATGAGACGCAACTGGTAAAGAGGAAAAAAAGTCTTACATTTAGAGGCATCACTTTAAAAGATCCTCTGTAGTTTACTAGCATACATACAAAAAATATATTTCAAAAATGACTGGGAGGCCTTGGATATCTTTTTTATTTAGTATTTGGCTAAACCAGATTTTACTGAAACTTGGCGTACAAATTCTAATTCAAACTTTAATAAATCAAGCTTAAATCTTGTTCATTACAAGATTGGGAAGTTTGCTGTACATGGTGCTATTTCAAGGGTGATCTTTAAGTCCGTGTGGAAGAAAAATCAACTTTGAAAAGTGTTTGGTCTGCTGTAAATAAAGATATGTGACTGCCAGGACATTGAATAATACTTGAATAATCTCGACAGTACTATCAGACTACAATTTATTTACTATTTCAATCATCATGTCAGAATAAAAGTCCAAGTGTTTCTCCTCTTTAGTCTGTGAAAGTCCACCACAGAGCCAGCAGAGGGCGCTCTAGACTGTTCTCCAGAAAACGCTTTCTTTCCAAGGAGCGTGATTTTAGATGAAATATTTCACCTTGAGATATTAATAAAATGTGAAGGTATTCAATATTTTAGATTTAGTTGTTTAATTGTTTCATTTAGTAAGGAAACATGCTTAAAAAACACAAACACATTTAGATTGTCTGCCATGCTTTTGTTTTACAGTTTAACTTTTTATTATTACTACTTGCAGTTGCAGTTGCAGTAAAGACAATAGTAACAATACATTTTGTATCAATGAAATTAACATTGAAGTGAGAAAAAAATCATACTTTTTGATTTAACATTAGGCCTGATGGTTTAACAATATTATTTTCAAACAAAGATACAATTGTGTATTTTGTCCTCCTTTGAGTCTTATTCCTTGTATGAAGATCTTTTAATCATTAGTGTGTTTTTCCGTGTTTGTTCGGCGCTAATATTTTAATTAAAAATGTTAATTTGACCTGCGGCAAAGATGATTTGCATAGCACTAAACAAGCGTCTGCAGTGTTGCTGTTTAGATTGTGGTCTCTCAGGATGAGTAACCAGCGCCGCGCCGAGGCATTTCCACTGAAGGAAAAGGAAAACATGGCCTCCCAAGATTCACACCACCAAAGAATTTACTCCTCTCGTAAAAGGGCACAGTGACTGAAAATGAAAGAATATTTTATTGAAGATAGAATAATGCTTGTGTCGTACATTCTCACCGGTTGGATAGGCTAAAATGAAGAATGAAGCTTAAATTTTAACAAGGCAATGGATTTATGATCATTTTGTAATAATATTGATGAGAACATTAGCCTTTTGTGATGGTTTATGTTTATTGGGAATATAAAAATAAAATATAGACCAAAGTGCTCTAAAACAGTATTTTGCAAAGCGCAGAGTGCGATTTATACCCGGCTTTGATGACAGATTAATCTCTGCATCATAAAGAGGAAAGTGCTCCCATATTTTTCTCTTTTTTATATGGATGTACAACATGCTGTTGTGTTCAAGGCCAGACCGTCGGGACCTGGGCACACCCAAGGGGAACTCTCTTCTCAATTGAAACGAGGCAATTTACTGTTCGGAACGCTGCCACTTCATCATTCAGACAAGTTTAAGCCCATGAATGTCAAACAGGGACGGAGATGGAGCAGCATGCATTACGGCGCCAATGACAGCCTCTGCGGGCCCCAAGCGAGCACTGATCGGGCTAATCACCTCACAACAGTCTGTCATTACCGGCTTTGGGTCAGTGGTTACGCTGTGTTGTACTCTGCAGGGGGACTTGTCTTCTCCGAGGTACAATGCACAGCCCTCTAGGCCCGTTTCGGTGGAGCTACAACCTTCTCAGACTGACCCGATCGACAGCGCGCCCGTGTACCAGGTGGATTGGCGCCCGGCTTCACCTCCGAGCCCGGCCGGCGCTCCAGGCTCCAGGCTCCAGGCTCCGGCTCCATTAAAGTTTCACTCTCCAGCTGTGTCCCCCCCAGACATACCAACTGTCCCCCCCAGACATACCAACTGTTCCCGCCCCAGACACACCAACTGTACCAGGGATGGTATTCATCTGCTCTGTGTGAGGTCTCATCACAAACAGGCAACAGCTTCTTTAAACACTCTGCATCAGCTTATCCTTTTTGACAGTTTTTCCGAAGCCGTTAGAGAGCCGCAGATGGACGGATGGCAGTCATTTCTGGCTAAACTTCAACTTCAGGAACTCTTTGCTCACTCTATGACACTACAACATATAGGACTATTTCAAACTCTTATGGTATAAGCACGGTGATAAAAAATATCCATTCAATATTGCTCTAACCTTTATTTTCGATAGGATCCAGACTGGTTTGCTTGGTTGCTTTTTTTACTTTAAACCTTTTGTGCCATCTTAATGTTGTGTTTGAAAACATTAATGTTATAAAATTAGTTTTTGAATATTGTTAATTCTTCATGTTGCCCGCTATGAAAAGGATTTGCATGGAGAAAGTCAGTTGGTTTACAGGCAAATGAAACTCTGCTGCTGTGATTAGCAATGACTTTTTAATGGTATTATTAAATATTATATAATTTACTGTAATATTTCAAGACTTTTGACATTGCTCTAATGTTTGAAGAAGTACTCTATTTTTAATGACTGAATGAAATGTTTTTTCAGTTACCCTTTTGAAGACGTATGCTAAGAGTAAAAAGTCAAAGTAGCTCCCACGAATTTGAGATCTATTAAAGCTTTAAATGTAGTGATTTTGATAAAGCATTGCTGATCTCTTGTGTCAACAGTAGCAATCACAATCAATTTCCCTAATAAATCTAGCGAATTTTACGTATATATTTTAGTTTGCTCAAAGCTGAGGCTTGAACTCGGCTAAATGTCACCAAGAATGCGCTAAAAATAACCCTTAAAATAAGATCTAGTGCAGTAGAAGTACAGATTCCTGTCTCAAATGTAGTGAAGGAAAAGCAAAAACACACAAATTACTTAGCTAAAAAAAAAATAAACAAATAAATAAATCTTAAGTACAGTACTTTTGTTTTTGTACTTACTGTCTACCACTGCATTGCTCTGTCACCATATTATATTGCCAATACTACAACTAACTCCTTACTACAGCACCCATCCGCCCTTCTATTTTCCACTTCATATTATATTGAAATCAAAGCGTTTTCCTCGTTTTGCCTCTGTTTTGAATTTTTAGTTACATTTCTTCAGCCGCGAAACCAAAGCTGTTTAATTATGGAGTGTTTGGGCCACAGAGTCTCCTTTAAAGCTGGTGTGTATCCATGGCTCCAGCACCACTGCCACCATCCTCACCACCAACTCCTACAGGCGATGCTCCTCCTGCACCGCCCCGGTCTGATTAATATTTTCTTAATTATGATTTTTTTTTTAATTCTCCATAGCTTTCCCCCGTCTTGCGCGAGAGGGTGCCGTCTTGGCCTGAATACGGGGTGCTCATTAAGACCAACAGAGCGATTGCTGCTGTATACGGTAAATAAAAGCGCTCGGCCCGGGGCAGAGTTGGCAGCGTTGCTGAAGGACATCTCTTCTCGAAAGCTGAAGTTGGTGCGCGAGAGGAGCCCGTGGCATCAGCAGAGCAGTTTCCTTTTATGAACTCACAGTGAGACAGGGAGGATGAGGGGGCCGCTTGTTCCAGCTGGCGCGGAGTGACAGAAACACAGAAGGCCTGTCTCCTGGCGCGGCTCACAGGCCGGCCGAACACCAAAGATGCCCAGAAGTTCATCCATGGGCGCGCTTGTACGAGCTTCAGCGTTTGGTGTCTTTGAGAGATTCTCATCCTGTCAACTTGTGAAGAAAGTGCAGTTTGATGCTTGAGTTCTTGACTTCAGCACAAGTTTACACACAACAGCAAGGTAAACTAAAGGGTTTATAGTTATTGTGCCCGCAATATTGGTACCTCTGAATCCATGGCGAGGGAGCAACTTTTGGAGACTTTTTAACTCAGAGAAGCACCGAACTTCAAAACAAATGAAACTATTACTAAAATTCATTATTATTGTGGAATTGTACGTAAGCAAAGGAAATGACATGGGCCTCAAGTGTGGCATATCTGCTTATCAAGACATTTTGACTTGAATCATGTCGCTGTCTTTGTGATAAAAAAGTTCTTTTGAATGCATTTTTAGAGTTCGCATAGTCCAGTTAATGATTAGGGTGTGAGTTGGTATCGGTATAACCTTAATATAATGACTTTGCTTTCCAGAGCCATTCCCAGTGCTATATTTCCAGGTGAAGTGCTGCTAATGATCTTTGGCTTGTCTGTTTGCTCACAGCCTGTAACCATGTGTGGACTATGTAGCACCATGATATAGCAATAACATGATGGGCTATCCGCTAATCCAGTTGGCATATTAATGTTTATTTACACCATGGCAAATAAGATGTGTGCAGCAGCTAGCGGAGACAGAATAATGGCGGCTAATTAAACTGCTTTGCTTTCGATTCATCCATTAGCCGTACTCAGCGTGCATACGTAATGTAATCATGTTAAATAAGGCGAGCGCGGGGTGACCACAGCGAGGTGTCCCTCTCGGTGTAAATCAATACAGCGTGTCACGGCAGACAAAATGTATTGAGATGGCTGTGATAAATTTGGAAATTGTCAAAATATGTGCTCACAAGCTTGCAAGAGATATGACCCGTGTGTTCATTTTGTGTGGTGGTCTTAGTGCTCTGCCTCTGTTGGGGGGCAGAGTGACTGGCAATAGAATGCCGTTTTTTTTTTTTTTTTGTCAGGATGGTATTGTTTGAAATGGGGTGAAGAGTTGGGAGGGAGATTCAGCCGATACTCAAACTCCCAAGAGCCTAGCATGTTATGTGACCAATCCCCCTGGAGTGCATACATAATTAGCCTAATGTTGTAAACAAATGCATTTTTCAGTTTGTTTTTTTTGCCCCACAGGCTTCATTGGACAGGACAGTGTAGTGTGAAATGGGGGTGAGAGTAAAGAGAACATTCAGCAAATTGTTTGCACTGGGAATCGATGTCACGACGTTGAGGCTGACCACAAGTTACGGAGTCAGAGATCTTGATTTCCACCGTGACTTTCAACCTTTGCTCAGCTCTGCTCAGCATGAAGACATTTAGGGGTTTCTTTACGTAAAGTTTTGGTGCAGAATCAGTAGGTTCGTGTTGACGCTTCAGAAGTAAAAGCATGGTTGAAAAGCAAACTGTTGCTCAACATTCACAAATATAATAGGATTGTTTTGAAGTCTTTTGAATGACAGTTTATACATTTATGTTTTTAGTTTATTTACTGTACTTATCGCCTCACAATAATGTCCTGGTCTGGTCCGAGGACATACAGTTTGCTAGACTATGCACCAGCCTCAGCATTGTCTTCCCCCCTTTTTCAATCTGCTTATTTTACAGTTTTTTAACACTTATACTTTAACTGTTTTAACATTTTGACAACAAAGAATTTATGATGAGTATTTTGTAGATAAATTGTAGCGTTTCAACCCATTTGGATATCACTTGCTAACCAATAAGCCCGTACATAAAGCTAAGAAAATATCCCTGTTTATGTATTTGCACACAGAGACGACATACTTCCCAATGCTAACAGTGTCGTGGCTGTGGATAAAATGACCCTTGTCCGTTCTCGGGAATGCTAATCCGTGTTGTCAGGAGGCTTAATCCTTTCTCGAGAAGATGGCGTGTCCTTGTCAAACTGGACACTACACATCCTACATCCACGCGCCAGAGCCTCACCTTCATGCAAGAGACGCAAATCAGGCGGCCAGACACTCGAGCATGAACCAAATGTCAGCCGCAGGAGAAGAGGGCCCGTTAATTACTGCTCGCAATCCCAGTATTCCAACAGCAAGCCACGGCGTCCAGGATAACTCCGGATCATCCATTCATTTCCATTCTGAGGGAGCCAAGAGGAGAGGAGACAATTTCACAGAGTAGGTCTTTAAAAGCACTCATTAATATTGTGATTTTTCTCTTATTACATTTTAAACCGTTTTGTGTCTCCAAAAGAAGAATCAGAAGCTATTTCATCATCATCACCAGAATGTCATGCATTACAAGTTTGAAAGTCTTTGTGCTCCTGACAATAGAAATGCAAAGTTTTGGAAACGTGTCTCTATGGTTGTGCGGAGTGTTTCAGACGGTTTTGAAGGGAAAAACACTGGCGTCTCCGTCGGGTTGTGTGGAGACGCTTCCCTTGTGACACCTCACCTTCCCGGATCACTCACTGTTCGCTTTGCGTTAATTAACCCTGGAGTGCTTCACAGGGCTTTGAAGAAACGAGTGGAAGAACAGAAGATTATGTTTTTGTATTTTGCTCCCATGCCAAATGTTTCTTTCTCTCTTTATTGTCTTCAAAGGGATATTGTCATTCTGACATTAAGGGATTGGCATCATTTGATCCACCTGCATTTGACCCATCCTTCACAAGCAGTGTGCAAGCAGACGGGAAACAGCGAACCCATTGTGCAAAATAATATGAATATCGATGTGTGATACCAGATTTGCACTTTCGGAGTTTTTACATGTTTGTTCCTTTAAGTACAACTATTTTTAAAATGATCTTATTCCACTGGAGCAACAGAACGTTGACTGAATTTTTAACACTGGAATAATTTCTTACAATTTGGCCTATTTATCCTATTTCATGGGACTTAGAGGTATTTTCTTATGCTATTATTTAATGGCAAAAAAATTAAATTTTCAACACTACTAAGTTATCAAAGTAGAAATTCACACTGAATGTATCAATACCGTTCATCACTAGATGGGCCTTGTCGTTGTGGATCATGGGTTTTGAGGTTTAGCAGGCCAAATCCGAACAGCAATGTAATGAAAAAATATATTTCAGTATAAAAGTCTCATTCAGTGAATTGTAATGTGACTGCTGTGACAAAGATCCAGTGTAAGCAGTTGTAACTTCTTACGACTGCTGTTCAACTCCCTGTCAACTTCCTGTCATTTGGATGAATACTGTGCACATGAAGACAAACCCTGTTTCCGTGGCGACACTGGTTGACAGTCTGTCCCTGCATTTGTCCCTGTCGTCTGGAGAGAGTGGAGTCAGTGTGTGGTGATGAGAGCTTCTCCTTGTGCTCAGGTCTGAGATGTGCGCGTCCGTTTGTGTCCCTGTCAGAGCCCCTGTGTGAGGAGTTGGCCGGCGCAGAGCCCGTCCTCAGGTGGCCTTGCATATGGAAATGACCGCTGAAATAGAGTAGGACAAGCTTTTTAAATAGCCCTCTGTTTACTCTTTCTCCTGACCATTCATCCCAGCCCTTTCAGCTCCTGGAAGATTGGTCTTTTCTGGATGCGCAATGAAAGACACAAAGCTCCTGGTGACATACTTAGTGACAGGAAGTGCATTTCCATTGTGCAAATAGAGCTGGGCATTCTGGGAAAAAAAAAAACGATTGAATAAAAAAAATTATCTCTTTAAATTTGAATATGAATTTATCCAGGACCATCTCACACATTATATTGTCAAATGTATTCCTCCAAAGTCGTAACGCTGCTCCAAACCACACGCTTTTGACCGACAAAGAATCGACTCGAGACCTCTTTATCAATAATCCCCATGTTTGATCATTTGAAACGGGGCTTGATTTGTTGAAATGTACAAGCAAATATTCCCAACATTTAAACTATTCATTCATTTTATACCTGTATTTAGTGTCAATTTGGAGCAGGGCGGCTCAGAGACATACAGAAGTTAAGCCCACCGCACGATTTTGGCCATCTGCAGTGAAAGATTAATGATCTTTTGGAAAATCTCAAATCATGGATCGAAGTCGTTGCGTTGTACAAAGTCTCACAGTGAGACAGGGACAACGATTAAACTTAGACCCATTTTAAGACCAAAGACGAGCTGCAATTTATAACAATCTGTCTGATATTTTGTAATCAATCTCTGCGATCAATCTCTGTCAAATATATACAGTAAACACAAGCGCTTCTCAAAGATACTTCATCTCTCCATTTCTTTTTTATTTACTGTTTTACAAACAGTTGGTTAATCCTCCAACTCCTATTCTTAACCAAGAACCTGGCTCAAATTGGGGAGCGGGTTTGCCAGTTTGCGCAGTGTTGTAGTCACCCATTGCTCCCGCTGCAAATGCAGAATGGAATATGCATACAGAGATACACAAATTTCCTGTGGGAACAAAAAAGTTTTACCTTAACCTTTTGTTATACGCAAACTACATTTCATTGTGTAGAATGTGAAGTCAGAGCATTTTGTCCTGGAGCAACTTTGGCAATCGAAACATTCATGAGCAAATCTGCTGTAGAAGACAAACTCACAGCACAACCTTCAGGCTTCATGTTCTCGGGGCGTTTCTGTCTAGTTTTCTTTTCTGACGCTTGTTGGAAGAAAGCACATAAGACAAAGACAGGAAGTGTGATCAGCCGTGATGCCCTAGGAGGAGTCTGCAGGAGGAGTGATCAAAGGCATGCCCAGAGAAACGCTCCTGTAACAGCACTTTGTCAGCGGCCATCACAGCCTCCAGACACGCCGTCGTCAGAGGAGTCTACGCCAGAGGTAACTTCTCCTACAGCACGACTTTCCATCTGCACTGTTCATGTGGAAGTGTGAGAGGCAGTCAGAGGCAGATAAGACCACAAATCAAACACAGGAGAAAGACAATATATAATTCTATATTCAGAGTCTTTAAAAAAATACCTTTGGACAAGCTTGTAATTGATATTTGCTGTGGCTGAAAATACTTGCTTTTTCGACCTTTAGAAAGAGCTATCCATTTAAATGGCTAATGGAATCGCTTAGATATTTAGGTGTGGTCCTCCATAAATCAACAATTTTGGAGAAAGATGATAGCACTCTTTTCTCTACTATTAAAAAAGACCTTGTGTCAAAGAATTTAAACTTTAAAAATGAATGTTTGCCCAAATTTCTGTATCTATTCTGGAATCTTCCAATTTCCATCAATCGGCTGTTTTATGAGTGGAATAAATTAATCTCAAGATTTGTATGGCAAGGCAAAAAAAACTTCCTGTTTAAAACTCCGGTTCAAAACAAAAAGGAGGTTGGGGTTTGCCTTGTCTGAAAAATCCAGGTCAGCTCAAATCAGAGCGTTGCTGTACTGGTGTGATCCAGAGTATGAAGCTGAATGGAATAATGAGTATAATGCGATGCTGGGGTTCCTGTACAGGTTTTACAGGCAGATGACAAACACATCTTTTTGAGGAAGTTAGGAATCCCTGGGTAAAATCTGTGCTTACAACATGGAAAGAGCTAATCAAAACATACAAACTAAACAAAGATGGTCAAATCTTTGGCTTATGACCAAGGTTTTTCACTTCAAAGAGCGGCAGAAGCCCAGTGGTACAGTGCTTGTCTTATGATCTGAAGGTCGGCAGTTCGAATTCTGTCCTCGACATAAACATCCTTGGTATAAAAGTGTTATATAAATGTGACAATTTTAACGGAACAGATTTGAGATTTAAAGTCTGGATAACAAAAGGTATAAAGGTTTTCTACCATAAAAGAACATAAAATGAAAAGCTTTGATAAGTTGACAGAATACTTTGACTTGGAAACAGGAGTTTTATAGGTATTTGCAAATACAGAATTATACTGTATCAAAGCAATAACCACTGTAACCCTCTCACAGGAATGTTTATTAAGGCATATGTCTCTTGCAGAACTTGCAGAAACTGCTTATATTAAAAACAATTTGGAAAGAGATGGTAATCTTGTTTTGACAGATAAAGAGTGGGAAAATGTGTGTACTTCCAGTGGAGGGTCACAAAATCACATGTTTGGAGGGAATTCTGTTGGAAAAAATAAAACAATGCATTTTTAATAACACCAGGTCAAAGCGCCCATTATTCAAAAGAAAATTCCAACTGTCAGAGAAACTGTGGCAGCCAGGAAGCTCACCATTACCCTGTGTTTTGGGACTGAAATCAATAAAACACTGCTTTTCATCATCCCACTCAACTTCAGATCTATATATTTGGGCCTCAAAACCCCTGACATGGACACTGTAAATGGAT
This sequence comes from Chaenogobius annularis, assembly GCA_015082035.1. NCBI lineage: Eukaryota > Metazoa > Chordata > Actinopteri > Gobiiformes > Gobiidae > Chaenogobius > Chaenogobius annularis. Next base: position 235,160 of record BJKM01000110.1, on the reverse strand, counting down.
ACCTCTGCAACATACTTCTGGCCGCAGCGACAAAATGGATGACACAAACTGAACCGACAATCCAGGACTGGACTAACAAAATAATGGACATTAGAAATTTTTTTAAAATGACATTCGGACTCTATTCGAAAATCGACAAATCTGATTTTATTGTCATGTGATTTTTTTTTTAAAAACTGTGTTTCTGCTCGCTCGCGCTCTCTGTGTCGTATTTTGTTCTGTTGTGGTATTTTAACAAACTATTAAAAAATATATATATATTTTCTCTTTCTGGCCATAGGGAAAAGTAAAGGATTTGGAACGGACAAATTAGCAGCATGGTCATTGTCAACATGATGCTAAAAGAGACACCGAGCGCTTTGGCCTTTATTTTAGGTCTGGATTACTTTTTCTCACCAAGCGTTACATGTAAATATTAATTATTTTCAATTCCAATTTTACCGATCTTATTCAGTGTTAGAATTTAATGATATATAACCTCTTTAAACCAGTCTGAATTGTATTGAACCCCAATCCAATATGTGAATTTACACTTTTTGTCAAGACTACATGAATCAAGATGAATTATTGACAATTAATTCAATAAGATTTTTTCATTAACGTTGTTTTGACTTACTGACTGTCATTACAGCTAACGACAATTTTCTAATGCTCTTTCATTAACATTTCTGAATGTTTTGAGAGCAGAAGACATTTCTAATTAAAACCTCTTCTGCTGATTTCAGGTCCACATTTGGCACAACTCTGATGCTTTATTCAGACTTTTATAATCCAGTCACCTTTACATGATATTCCATGTTTTATGTTTTGAAAGAAAGGTGTTATTTTTCAGAAGCCTACTTTCAGTTTCACGGCGAGTTGTTTGGATCAGTTTCCAAGTTTCCCTCTTTTAGCATCAGTGAATGTTCCAAGGCAAAAACGCAGAGCAGCTCATTGTAGAAACATGACGCTATCAGATGGATGCTTTGTACAAATGGCAATAAAACAGAGATGACATCAACAAATGTGAATAAACTTAACAATATACATCATACTGTATGTATTTGATGGGGACACAACATCATATTTTAGTTTTTTTTCAGAACAATCAATTTTTTTTTAACTCACGTGTTAACCTTGAATATTATTTTATAAAGCTAAAGCTATACACAACCCTCCAGATAGTTCTTCTTGTGACATATACTGTATATTGTTAATATTTTGGAAATAGCCGGGCGTCAACATGCAGTTTTATAAAAGCACAAATTTGGATTTCTGTTTTGGCCTGCACGCCTTTTAACTCTGCGACTAAATATATACTTACATTTGATTTCAAAGAGAGAGGGAGAGAGAGAGAGTCAAATCCTCTCTGGCTAAAAGCAGGCAGGCGCTGGAGAACTGTACTCGGGGAGAGGAAGCACATCATTAACAGCGCGCAGAGATGTAACCGGCGCGATCTGAAAGCTGCTCTCGCCCGTGGCTACTCCAGCTCTTCAAAAACATCTCCAGATCCTCAGACCGCTCTCCCTTGTTATTGCACAGGATTTGATGCTCGCACTAATTCGAGAGCTGCAGTTTTGTACTAAATAATCTATCACATACACCATCATGAAAGCACAGGCAGGCACACCATGAGAGGGTCCGCTCAAGCCACTGGTCACAATCTGCTTTACTCAGAGAAAATCGACCTCCAAACACTGATGCAGAAGTACCTCAGTGATTCTCGAACTTAAGGAGCACAAGGCAGTACTTGAGTCCTCATATTATTATGTATCATTGGAAAAACACAAAAATAGCCGAAGCATTTATCAGACTACCCACACTGGGATGTCAATGGCACAGTCTTTTGCGCTTTCACCCACCAACCAGAGGGTTGCTTAATCAAACTAGATGCACAATACCTATAGAGTGTGGGATACTGGTCCAGAGGTGATGACTATCAGGTTTTGCATCAGGATATCTGCAAAAGTTTGTAGGAGACCAACACCATGGATAATATTGACATTTCATAAAGTTAAATGTTTTACTGTATCTGGAGCATGTGGTGTAGATGCTGCCACACAACTGGTTTTCTGGGACAAAACTGATTAAAATATGTACAAATGTGAGCTAAAACATTTTTTTATAATAAAAGGCACGAACTTTCAGCTGTTGAGTTCACTTTGCTAATACATGACCTGTGTATTTATTGTTCACTCTATAATCAGTATCATGATCATAAAGTGTCATTTTAAAGTGGGAACAAATGACTGACCTGAGCTTCTAATATGAGCTTGTATTTGAAAGAGAATTCCCTTTGCTATTATCCAGTCTGTGATTTCAAATACAGTGACGTGATCAGACACACAGCATCAGAAACAATGTAAAGTGTATGGTGAGGCTGATTGTCCTGAGACTGTGGAGAAGTCTTGAGGTAATGACCTGCCGTGAAGTGCTGCCTTTGTCTGAGCGCGTGCTGTCAGTGGCTCCCCTGTGTGCTCTCACAGATAATGGAACCAGCTTTGAATTTGAATGATAAACAAAATGACTTGGAGACACTGAAAGATGAACCCCCCTCACATACACACACAAAGTGTTGTATTATGCAAAATATGAAGAATTTGGGCTGTGCTCCCTGTGTCTCCCAGGCATGTTGGACAATTATGACAGCACATACCTTGATGATATTATTCAGAGTTGAGGACTTTGATCCAAGTTGAGTCTTGTGAACATTTGCATAGTGACCCATAATAAAGGCACAACAGACACTGCGTCCTGACCCTGTCCAGGTTAATAAATAATTCTGTGCCGTGTCAGAACAATCAAAAATAAGAGCAGATGAAATATTCATGCCCACCTTAAATATAGTATATATAAATATAAAGCGTTCCGCAGCACATAGCTGCAGCACTGTTTATTTTCATTTAAGGAGACTTTCAATTCAAAACAAACTCAAGTTATTTTAGTTTATTTGTTGCTGATATACAGCTGGAGGGATGTTGTTGTGCAGCGACTAAAAAGGTGCTATTTCAAGTCTCTCCTGGAATCTCCGGTGCAGTGGCTTACGATGCTTGAAGAGCATTCCTCACAACTGTGCGTCTAAAAGGGAGCGTTGAATATATATTGGTTAACATCCACTACAATGAGAGAGTAGCGCTGAGCTCGGATCGCTCTCCAGCTGCCAATCACTCTGTGAGCAGAGCAGATCACAGGGTGTCACTGGATCCTGCCTCGCCTTTGTTTCCACTGGATTGTGTTTACTGGGCCTTTGAAGGCGCGGAGCTGTGGCACAGGCTGCAAAGACTGCAAATTGTAAAAGAGACAAGAAAAAAGAAGACTAGAATCTAAAATGTATATATGAGGCAGGACTAAGTGCAGTTTCCTGTATGCTCCTATTGCGCTGTGCTTCTACAGTACATGGACACACCAGCACTTATAAATCCTCACCTGCCCTGCTGTCTGAAGTCTGTGTGATGGCCTTCATACTAACTGTGTGTGCATTGTCAGATTCATATCAAATTGTTGTATTGTAGCTCAACATTATATATACTTTGCCAATAACCCAGCCACATCTGTATAAACACACTTGATCATCAGGAGTGATTTCACCTATGTCTGGAGGCTGTGTATAGAGCTGTCTCTCTGTGAGACAGTGTGGACATGTCTTTGGGCTCTGAGTTCAGGAGGGACAGAGCTGCCAGTCCACTTCCTGTACCTCGCCATCAGAGCCTTAAACAGACGGTTCCTCTGGCTCCCTCACACGAGGGAGTCTCCAGTCCTTCTGCAGAGGAAGAATGTCCACATCATCTGCTCGTCCACCTGAGACTGTCACTAAATCCGTATGTTTGAATGTTTAAATAGAGTCTGGAGATTGGACAGAAAAAAAGTGACATTTTTGGAGAAAATTAATTGTTGTATGAAAGTTTAATGAACTAACAAATATTACAAAATATTTCAGTCATTTTTGTTCCTGATAAAAAAGGTGTTAAAGGATTTTATAATGCGAAATTAAGGACTTAATATATAAAAATATTGTCTCATGACATAACGGCTTAAAATGAGTTTTTTCTCATTCTACTCTCCCGGCCCTTCTGCATCTTTAAGTATTACTAGCTACATCCTCGGCCAATCAGAAATATTTTTACAGCCAAAAAAACACCTCCCATCTGTAAGTCATCGCTATGATACTTGTAAAGTGTTTTTTATATTTTCCTATTTTACCAAAATATTTTGAAAGAAGGATGGAGAGGCACCGAACGTCTTATGTCTAGTATAGGGTTGCCGAGCGATGGTTGCTGCTGTGCACAAGGTTTTCTGAAGACCACAGGACCAAAGTAACAGCACAAGTTAAACATATTTAAAAACAATCTGTGCATCAAAAAATTATTTTTCTGATCGAATCAACCAGGTTTTCTATGCTACTTGATTGTCTGTGCTCTCTTGAGCACGGAATCAAAATGACTAAAATGATTAAGATGTTTGGATGGTTTAAAACAAAAGATTCTCTGGTGATCTATATGTTACAAAACTGCAGTTGGCAATAACATCTCAATCCAGTGATTACTGTTTGACCCGACTACATTTCAGTTGTTTGCACACTGGGCTGTCCTGGATTAAATAGATACAACGCCGGTTTTTATGCATCGGCCACTTTGCTAATGAGATGGATTAAAATCTGCTCTGGGAGGGGAGCTCATTTGCAAATGAATGGCAGTTAGTCGGCAAACATGTTGAGCAGATGACACAGGCCCCGGGGGTGTTCCACGCTTAGTTTGCTACAATTTAGAAATTACACAACTCGTTTACTAAATAACAAGCTCATTTTTCCTTCAACAGATTTCTCCAGCGCCTGTGTGTGCAAGTTGACTTTCAGATGCTGTGAAAATAGGTTAGTCTCTTCCCGAGCAGCCTCCTGGTGCCGCTGCAGTAATGGCCATTTATAATTCATGAGGTGGCTAGTCCCCCAAGTTAATTTTGCCCATGGCACTGTTTACTTCTGCTTTGTACTTTGTTTAAAGTCAGTTGTTGACAACTCTGGTACATGTCAAACTATCACCGCTAATAATTGCTTTAGGAGATAGAACTTTTGCAAATGTTGGTTCCACCAGAGGTATCCTCGCCTCGCCCTGCCGCAGCAAGCTCTTCAGATGAATTTTTGATTTATCTTCTGCTCACTTTTGACAAAAAGTCCTCTGTAATTCAAAGCAATAGCTGTGAGAGATGTTATAAAAAAGAATAATGTAGTATGAACTCCATAACATCCCAGTTTCCATGAGTGATTGAAACGTTTCCCCTCCCCGTGCAGCTCCTCTCGCTCAGCTTCTTTGCATATTGACCAAAGCTGGATGACTGTCGCACGTATGGATTGACAGACTTTTGTGGGAGAACGCAGGCCCTGGGCACTGCATCCGTGGGTCAGTCCCTTTGTGTAGATACAGACTGTCTGAATGCACCGCTGACTTGATTAGTGCCAATTATCCATGCTGTCACTTTCCCTGGTGAGGGTGGCCCAGGATGCGCCCCGGCCCCCACGCTTCCCGTCTAGAGCGGACGTGCACTAAAAGTCGGCTGTGCTCACCGCTCCGGGCTGTGGGATGATTTGGGAATGCTCAGAAAGGGGAATGAAAGAAAGGCGGGAAGCGAGATGTGAGTTTGACAGAGTGATGGCACTGACTTCCGAGGCAGTACGAGTGTTGGGCTCAAAGATGTCTCCTCAGGGCTGTCATCAGTGCTTCATACTCAGATGTGCTCCTGTCTACCGGAGCCTGATCACACAGCGCAGCCTGCACGTGAGCCTGTGGGTTTAATACTGCTGAACAGGACAACATTATAAAGAATACAGAGGAACTTACAGAGGAAAATCTATTCAAACTACTGTATGAGGCACATTACTGTGGAACCAAGTTAATTATAGAGTTGAGACATGGAATACATGGAATCATAAGGTGAAGAATCTCAAATCTTATCAAATAATTAAACATAAAACAAATAATACAGTAATACAGATCCTGCATGGGGCTTTTAGACAAACTTACCCCTTTAAAACTTCTGGCATTAATCTTCTCACTTCCGTATGACCCTCCTCCCAGGAACCATTCGCACACACAGCACAGACGTTTCCTCTGTCATAGGACTCATAACACCAGTCACTTTAATGTAACTGACTTAACGAGACTCTATTTACTTGCTCTGTGCATAATATAATTTTTGTCTTTGATGCCTTATATCAATAAGCGTGCGTCGTAGTGGACATCGTACGACTCATCTCCTCCAGAGTTCAAGTGATCTAACCTTGGCCTGTTAATGCCTTTTAATAATTTTGTTTCGTTGTCGGGCTGTTGCCACACCAGTCACACACTGATGTTGTTGTTTTTTTTGCATGATGCACTTCCTTACAGTGATCAAGAAGGCTTAAATAGCCCAAGAGTTGAAAGAAGAGGCATGAGGAGATGTTTATGTTTATCAATACAGGACCCGGAGACATGAACCCTCAATATAGTAATAGTAATTTAATATGATAGTATTGTCCATTCAAGTCAAGTCAAGTATAGTTCTGTTGTAGGCAGTAAACCTCTGGTGACATATAGCCAAGATAACAAACACTGAGATGGCAACATCGGCCCGGAGAAAACACCATGCAACTCACAGCTAATTCAGCCGGTTCTGTAATGCGTTTTCACAAAATAAAAATCTAAATCTAGTGTTTCGCTTCAGCATTCTGACTTATTTTGTCAAAAATTATTTATTCAGAACACCTTCTGTACACGTCTGTACATAAGATACGATTTGTGGGGGAGGGAAAAATCCTGCTCCTGTTTATTTGACTACAATAATATTTAGAATAATCTCTTTATTCTCGTGACACGTTGCACTATCAAACCACAATTACAATATTCATAATACCTCCTTGATTTGTCTTCTCCAAATCCTGTCCTTGATGGCAACACCCTAATGAGATATTTAAATGGCTGCTGTGATGAAAGCTGTTGTGGGCTGTGGCTCTGAAGTGCAAGATTTCCTCTCCTGTCTCCCTGCTTCTCGTCTGTGTGGAGCCGAGCACGGAGCCTGAGTGAGCGCCATAGAGTGGGATGTCTGCAGGGGAACTCAGCAGCCCTCTCTGTGAGCGCATATTCATTATTCATAACTGCTCCATTGTGTATGATGTGTCAGGATGTGTGCCAATAAACAACAATATTCGGGCTACGGCTGATCTGATGTGCAGCTGTTGGTCTCAGTGTGAGAAGAGGGGATGAAGATGGTAGAGTTAGAACATGTAGGGCAATATTTACTCTAAACGTGTTATTTAAGCTCTCGACTGTAGACATGATCATTCAACCTGAAGAAACTTAAAATGAAACTGGCAAATATGTTGTACAGAAGCAAGAGATGTTGGCAATATCGTGGGGAGAGAATGGTTTATTTTGAGATAATCATTCTTTGGGCCACAGCAGTTATGGTTGTGAAGATGCTGCAGGAGCGGATGGTTCTGCTGATGGTGGAGAGGGAGTAAGGATGAGGAGGGTTTGGCTGAAAAAGTGAATTGAAGATCGGCGAGAGAGTGCATTTAATGGCTTGAGAGGTTATTGTGTGTGAGGGGCAAAGAGAACAGACTGTGATTGGCTGACAGGTGATAAACCAGTGTAGCAACTAAATGTGACTAAATGTATGCTTCAGACACATCAACAATGTCCTGTGTTGTGGTAAAAAATAAATATCTATGATAGAATGTCTTGAGAGTCACAGCATAGAAAAGTTACACATTTACAGGTGTACTAATGCATATAGCGTGTTACAGTTTTGTACTATTGGAGCCTCAGCTGCCCTGGGGCAGACTGAAGAGAGGCTCCACATTCATAGGCACGGTGGGTGACATGTCTTGCCAAAGGACACAATGACATTTCGCACTAACCACTGCTGGCCTGGCCCACTGTGGCCCTGGGTTTTTTCCCATCCAACTCCTGAGCAGGCCCGGTCATGCTTATCTTCTGAGATCTGATGAGATCAGGCATTGACAAGGTGGCGTCACGAGTCTAAACAATTATTCCAAAAAGTGAAACTTATAGTGTCATCATTTGGACCTGCACTTTACAGATGGTCTAAGGGAATTTTCTGGTTGAATCTTGATGCAATAGTAGTTGTCAGAATGCAGGTTCTTAAAGGTTCCTCTCAGTTTTGTCTGTTGCTGTTTTCCGGGGGGCCCTCTCCCCCCCTCTCCTCGGAGGTGTCTCCCTGTCCCCCTCTCGCAGCCCTCCCTTAGGGGATACAGCGCATTCAGGACAGCATGCCCGAGCCGTCGCTGTAATTGCCATCTCCTCCTCATACCCACGGTGCACTGCAGTACAGGGTGATTAAATCCCAAGTCTTTACCTCGCAGGCAAAACAGCATCTCCTCTGGGACGGGGTCATCACAGCCCCCTCTGTTTTCTGTGATCTCACACAAAAACAAGGCACCAGTTTGGGGGTGCAGTCCAAGTCACTATGCATGGATCTGTGTTTGCCAAGTCCAATACCACAGAGGAAGAAAAGGAATCAGATTGTAAATGTTTTAATCACCACCGTTCAATGACAATTTAAATATGGTAGATTCATACTTACCCACTATTATATTTGAATAAAATACCATGCCGGGTGGTTGTACTTTTGCCTAACAGGATGATTCCAGTGGGGTGCATGTTCTCGCTGTGTCTGGGTACTGTAAATCCCACGAAACATGTACAAAAAGATAATCCTTCAACTTTGTTCTCCTGTCCAAGATCCTGGGTAGAGGAACCCAGAGTGCTCTGTTGAGGTTGCGCTGCTCTTGACGTGTTTCCCTGGCAGCGTTCACTGAAGGACGGGTCAAATGAAAGAGAATAATATATAATCTTTACTGAGACACACTTCCTCTGTAACTGCTGCTTTTCAGGATTACGATTCTTAGAGAATCCATTACCACTATTAAAACCTACATAAATATTTAAATAGTGTCTGCTGAATGTAAATCACAATTTCATGGTTGTGAATAAATATTAATATGCAAATTAGCTGCATCATGCTTCTTGTAATTGATACATGACCACAAAACAACGATGGGTCAATTGGAGGAAAGAATAGCTGAATATACAGTCATGAGGTGTGTGTTGTAGTTGTTGTTGTTGTTGTTGTTGTTGTTGTTGTTGTTGTTAGGTAAACGTGTCTTCACTAAAAAGCATGTCTGTTGAGCCTCATTTATCTCCCCTCTGCTGGCAAATATACAATTTTGTACAGAAATTAGGGTTGAATTACTTTCACCCATTTTTTCTTGTACAAATGAAATGTTTACCAATGTTGAGGTGTCCAAAACTAACATTCAACATTCAAAAGAATTCATGTGATCCCAAATGGGACTATTTCTCACTTTTACTCACTCAAAGTACTGTTTGGGGGCCCCTATTTGCCGCACTACAAAAGGCATGATTCCTAATGACCCACATGCAAGTGCCCAGAATCATTTATAATTCAAGTGTAAAGCGGGATGCATCAGAAAATGCGTTGACCATTAAAAATATGTTATTTTATTACCAAAGTTGTTTTCTGAAAGATTTGCACCAAATCTAAGCAGACATTAAAACTTAAGGTTTCGAGGGCCTGTATGTGGATGTGGGGCTCTGTGCAGTTGCATATTCTGCAGAAAAGTGGTCAAGTGATTAAAATGTCTCTATACAAAAACACTGCAAAATGATTGGCTATGTAGCTATTATTGCTTCGTTTATGTGGGAACAGCAATATGAACACTAAATGGAGAGAAGGTACATGGAGTTTAAATACAGGAAAGAGCTACAAAAAATGACATAATACCAATGTACTGAAAAAGTTGCTCAAATTATATTTCTAGTAAGTAAAAATGCCTATAACTACAAAATGGTCGATTGGAAATTGTTATTTACAAACAACATTCATTTGTCTTGATTGTCACATCCATGTTTATAGCTGATCCTCACAGAAACACCTGGAACATCTTGTCTCAAACCGCCTCCTACACCTTGGCACCTGTCCTTCCTCCATGATGCGTGGCCAACTGCAGAGACTGGAACAATCTGCGGGGGAGTTCTCCATTATGTCAAAGCGCATTTGGGCATTCATCTTTCAATCTTTTAACCAGTCTCTGCTGTGCATGACAGAAGAGCATCAGGGGAACAACATATCCACTTTATTCTTCACTTTTTGCAAACGTACTGCTAATTTGTTAACACAAGTGGGACCAGTGATGCTTGTGCTGTTTCTTATGTCGTACTTGTGTCTAAGTGATGGGCACAGGATCATCCTTCAATGCCTCATTAACTACAGATGTGTTTGCTCACAGCTTTGCATAAATAGCTCATGTTGTTTTTGTGTCTTTGTGGGAGCTGAGCCAGTGTTGGGCCCCGGGTGAGGCTCCTGAGGGCCCCTGTCTGTGCCTCCGACATGTGGTGTGGGTAAACAACGCGCTTAAGCCTAAAACAATGCACTCCCCAATGACTGCAATTATTTATGAAATCAAACACTGATCTTCGCCAAGTGGGACAACTCTCCAGATCACTCACTGATTTCCGCTTAATAAAGCCTCCTGTGTCAGCATCATGTTCTTTATCTACTGGGTCATTTCAAAGTTAGTGGTTGTGTTCCCAATCCCACCTGTGCACACTGTTGCTGTTTCCTTGATCAAGACACTTCATGTGTCTAGTCTCAGCGTCTGGGCACGGCCGGTGGTTCCTTGGTGTTAAGTGTTTTAAAAGCTCATTACAGTTTCACGTCTCTGGAGGCAGAGCGCTTTTAAGGCCTCAGAAGGATCCTCTGCAATTGTAGGTCCAGACTGATTAGGAACTTTACATATAGTATAGTTATAGGGTACTTTTGTAGAAATTGTGCTCAAACTTTTCATTGATTCCAGAGTTTGGACAATTATTTAGACCGTAATTTGGACAGTTCAAGGAGTGAAGATATTTGAAATGATTTCCAAATGAATTTAACTTTTTGTGGCTCAAAGAACCAGTGAATTGTCAGTGAATGATGTGCACTTCTTCTGCTCATTGACACATTCAAATGTCTCAACAGCACAGAGCCCGTTTAGACAAAGGCAGGCGATCTGTTTAAACGTGAACATCTTTTAAAGTGAGACGAACATGTGTAAACGATGCTGGCCCCAGGCCGTTTCCCTCCAGGCCAACGTAGCGTGTGATCACTGGTGACTCGCACAGAGGGCCAGTTAAATAATTCAGATTCTGGAGGTGTTAGCAGTGAGGAATACCCTGTCAGGACAGTATGCACGCTCCCGGGCACAGCCTGCAGCCGGCAGCAGCTGCTGCAGATGGCCCTCTCACTCTGTCATCCACTCTCAGCATCTCCACATGAAGAGCCACGCTTAAAGTGTAGCTCTGAAATGAGTTGTTCTGAAGCTCGTCCATCACATCGTGAGCTTTGAAGAGTTGATGAGATAGCAACTCTTCACACCTCACTTCCATCAGAGCACGACCTCTCTGTGGCCTTTGTCCTGACTCTTTCTCTGAGGCAATCTTCTTCTCTCAAAAACAACACTCAAATGTTCAACTTTGACATTCATTCAAGAAAAATTATACGTTTATGGCAATTTAACATTTTTATGTTTACAGCATCCACAGTTCACAAAAGCCTGTTTTTGCAGTTGAGCAACGCTGTGCCAATTGGACTCATGAATACCATGGATCCCTATTCGGCCGAAATGGCTGAATATGTTTCAATGTTTTAAACTTCAAGCAGTGCCATCTTCATTATGTGCTGACAGACAAAACAAAACGTTTCTGAAAACCTTTTCCAATCTGATGAATCTAGAGAATGTGGTTCTACTACGATGCATGAAGTCTAGGTGAGACAGACAACGACTATATCCCTGCGCCCCATATGCAGCCCATAAATCAGAGCAGAAGATAAATATGGGAGGGCCACTAAATTAAATGGTACTTAGCCTTGTGAAGTGCACGTAATAGATGTGAGGAGCGCCCGGGTCTGTGCCACATACAGACCTGGTGTGGGAGCAGCTCATTAACATGCACCGCTCTCCCAGCATTTTCTATTGCCCTCAATGGGAATATAGAAATAAGTCTTTGTCTGCCGTGTCCCTGAGCTCTTGTCAAAATCTTCTTAATTATGATTAATTACTCGGCTACACAAGAACACCTCCTCCAAGTATACAAATAGTACACGGCTCTCACTAAACGCTACATTATTCATTCAGAGCAGAGCTGATGGCGGCACAATGAGAGAAATCCTGCCGAGATTGTGTGGCGTGTTACAAGAATAATGTTTTTTCGACTTGAAACACAGCTGGGTAAAGTGTGCCCTAGCTCGGGGCTGCTCTCATGTCTCTGCGGATCAGATGGTTATGAATGCTGTTTATGGTTGTGCTATGACAAGTGTGAAGGACAGAAAGATGCAGCACGGTTAATGTCGGAATATGTCAGGGAGCAAATGACCCAGTATCAGACAGCAACACAAAATCTTCCTCTAATCTCTTTAACGCTGCAACATTTGCTTCTTACAATTGTTTGTGTCTTCTTACAAGAAAGGTGTTTTGACAAAATGCACAACTTTTTACTTAAGTTGGTTAAAAAAGAAAGTTGTTTGACAAAAATGTGAATAATGTAGTTGCTGAAAGTGACATGCGCTGAACTAATGATAAGCTTTATAAGTTCTGATAGTGTTTTACGACCTTTCTCCGGAGCTGTGCACATCACTGAAAGCGCGCTCTTGAGCAACGCACTGAGAACAATGTGCCTTTGAGACAGTCGCTGCACCGCTCTGCCTCATCCTCGCGCGCTCGGCACATGCTTTATGGCTGACAGTAAACCATTTTAGTGCAAAATAAATTGGGATCGTATTGAAATGCCGGTGCTATATATGTCACGGAAGACATACAGTTATTTTTTAGCAAAGCCGGGGTGTACATTATCACCGGGATAGTGCACCGCTTCATTGGCTGCTGCTGCGGTACTGGATGGTGAAGGTCAAAGTTCTCCGAGCGTTTATGGCTGTTTAACTTTGGAGAATTATCACGCGCCGAGGCAGATCTGACAGCTGCACAGCACCACCTCAGCACACATCACTTTCAAATGTACTTGTGAGTTTGAAGTAAAAGTATCTCACATGGATTCAACAGCTATTGTATTTTTAAAGGTTCAATATTATTTTAAAAAAAATACTTTTTTTGAGGGAGGAGATTTTGGCCAAGTTTTTTTTCCTCATCAAAAACATATCTGGAATTGTTTGCATAATCCTGCACATTTAGAACTCAAAAGACTTGAGATTTGTAGTCCTTTTCTTTGTTGGGCCTGTTTAGAAACCTAACTTCAATAGCTCTTTTAGTTTTAACCTAATTTAGGACTGTATTGATTTTACTTCAACCAGTGTAGTTTTATATAGTTTTCACTCCAATGAAATTGTCTCTGGTGTTTTCAGACTTAGTTATTTCGATGTTTCTTATCTGAAATATAGCTTATTGTCAGCTTTGACTATGTTCCGCAGTATGGCATGAATATTATCTCCAGAGACAAGTAGGCGATGTTACACCAGGTGAAGTGACAAGTCAGAATGTGGAGCGGTGACCCCACTCACTTAAGAATGCATGTTGTTCAAAGTGTGTAAAGTAATTATACCCCCATTAAGACAAGCACGGGGTGAAAGTTCCATACTACACCTATAAGTAAACTTACATACAAGAAAACTAATACTAATACACCACTGCCTTAACAGGGAAACATTTGCACACTGCCAAGGAAAAGGTCAACTCAATTACTTTAGCACATATCTTTATCTGACCTTTGTGACCTTTCTCGAACTGTATTCAACAACCTGCCATCAACTTTATTTTCATCTTACAAACCCTCTTATAACCCTTTCTAAAGAGATGATTAACTTTCTTATCTGATTCAACTTTGTTGATTAAAGTTCTGCCAAACCATAATGTTGATGACAAATCAAAGAGAAAAAGAGACAGGAGAGAAAGAGTAAGTAATTAGAGCACAAGGCACCCTGAGAAGTAGAGGAGATTGTCTTTATTTCATAAACTTTTGAAGTAGAAAAATATTATGGCTAAATGTGCAGTGTATATATTTGCAAGATTGTTTTTTCTTTTTTTAAATTATTTATTATACAGGGAAAACCCAAAGAGAGAAACTCTCTTATTTGTGAGTACTTTGTTAAAAACAAAATACAGATTATAGAAACAAGCATAAGATATCCAAATAAAATGCCAATAGAACAATCAATAAAACAATCAATACAATTAACAAATACGTAGAGTGCGTATAAAGGTTTACAGACATTACTAATGATTATCACTTTTACCTAAAAAAAATTACAGTTTAATCTGCTTGGTTTTATCTGTTTTTGTTCATTCTGATCAGTGTATTAGACCAGACTAATATTAGTTGTAGTAAAATGCTGCTTACTTATTCATGTGCTATTGATAACATGGCAGGAAGTGAGTAATCTTTAAAAACATCCAACACAAAAAGCTTTGTCAGAAGAATCAACACAGTTTGCATAATTTACACTGGTTACTTAGACGCACGCACAGCCGGGCCTAAAGTAAAGAAGTTTGTTTTCTCGTGTTTGTGCCTATTAGCCACAAATTAATTAATCTACCATCCAAAACCCGATGAGGCCACAAGCAATATTAATACACAGCCTGCTCCCTTGAAATCCAGAGGAAGTGCAGTGGAGGAAGCCATTATTTTCACAAACATAATTGCTTTTTGTTACAACAACTGCACCCGCATACATATTCTACACTCTCAGTCGGCTTTTTCATGGTGTAAAATCTAATTGTACCATTAAAGCAGACGATGACACAAGAGTAGAAGGTGAGAGGGACGAAGAGGGTGAGACAGGAGCAGAGGGTGCGACAGGAGCAGAGGGTGAGACAGGAGCAGAGGGTGCGACAGGAGCAGAGAAGCAGCATATGTGTGGGACAAAGAGAATAAAACAGATTGGAAATGGAGTATAGATTTAGACCAAGATAGATGAGGGAGAGAAAGAGGGAAAGTAGGAGAAAGGGGCCGACTGCAAGACAGGCAGAGAGGGTGAGACAGGAAGAGATTTTGTGACAGAGGGAAAAGTAATGGGTGAGGAGAGGAGGGTGAGACAGAAAAACAGGTGTAGAGATTGAGACAGGTGCAGAGTTTGAGAAAGATGCAGAGATTGAGGCAGGTGCAGAGTTTGAGACAGGTGCAGAGTTTGAGACAGGTGCAGAGTTTGAGACAGGTGCAGAGTTTGAGACCAGGTGCAGAGTTTGAGACAGGTGCAGAGTTTGAGACAGGTTGCAGAGATTGAGACAGGTGCAGAGATTGAGACAGGTGCAGAGTTTGAGAAAGATGCAGAGATTGGGCAGGTGCAGAGTTTGAGACAGGTGCAGAGTTTGAGAACAGGTGGCAGAGTTTGAGACAGGTGCAGAGTTTGAGACAGTGGCAGAGATTGAGACAGGTGCAGAGATTGAAGACAGGTGCAGAGTTTGAGAAAGATGCAGAGATTGAGGCAGGTGCAGAGTTTTGAAGAAAGATGCAGAGATTGAGGCAGGTGCAGAGATTTGAGACAGGTGCAGAGTTTGAGAAAGGTGCAGAATTGAGACAGGTGCAGAGATTGAGGCAAGGTGCAGGGATTGAAAACAGGTGCAGAGTTAGAGACAGGTGTGGAGTTTCAGACAGGTGCAGAGATTGAGACAGGTGCAGAGGCTTAGAGACAGGTGGATTTCAGACAGGTGCAGAGATTGAGACAGGTGCGAGAGAATTGAGACAGGTGCAGAGGTTGAGACAGGTTCAGAGATTGAGACAGTGCAAATTTGAGACAGGTGCAGAGATGAGACAGGTGCAGGGGATTGAGGCAGTGCAGGTGTGAGACAGGTGCAGAGTTTGAGACAGGTGCAGAGATTGAGACAGTGCAGAGGTTGAGACAGGTTGCAGAGGTTGAGACAGTGCAGAGATTGGACAGTGCAGAGATTGTGACAGGTGCAGAGATGAGACAGGTGCAGAGATTGAGACAGGTGCAGAGTTGAGACAGAGTGCAAGTTTGAGACAGGGCAGAGATTGAGACAGGTGCAGAGATTGAGACAGTGCAGAGATTGTGACGTGCAAGATTAGACAGGTGCAGAGATTGAGACAGGGTGCAGAGTGTGAGACAGGTGCAGAGATTGAGACAGGTGCAGAGGTTTGTGACAGGTGCAGAGGTTGAGACAGGTGCAGAGTTTAGACACGGTGCAGAGATTGAGACAGGGCAGAGATTGAGACAGGCAGAGATTGAGACAGGTGCAAGAGGTTGAGACAGGTGCAGAGATTGAGACAGGTGCAAGATTGAGACAGGTGCAAAGTTTGCAGACAGGGCAGAGATTGAGACAGGTGCAGAGATTGAGACAGGTGCAGATTGAGACAGGGGCAGAAATTGAGACAGGTGCAGAGATGGAGACAGGTGCAGAGATTGAGACAGATGCAGAGATTGAGGACAAGGGGCAGAGATTGAGACAGTGGCAGAGATTGAGACAGGTGGCAGAGTTTGAGACAGGTGCAGAGATTGAGAACAGTTTGCAGAGGTTGAGACAGGGGCAGAAATTGAGACAGGTGCAAAGTTAGACAGGGGGCAGAGTTTGAGACAGGTGCAGAGATTGAGACAGGTGCAGAGTTTGAGACAGGTGCAGCAGAGATTGAGACAGGGGCAGAAATTGAGACAGGTGCAGGGTTTGAAACAGGTGCAGAGAGTGAGACAGGTGCAGAGTTTTAGACAGGGGCAGAGAGTGAGACAGGTGCAGAGATTGAGACAGGTGCAGAGATTGAGACAGGTGCAGAGAGTGAGACAGGTGCAGAGTTTTTATTAGTATTAGTATTAGTTTTGTGCATGTTGGTGGCGTAAATGTTTAAGGTGTTTGCCGAATGTCTCTACCCTCTTTCTTCCCAAAATATTTTGGCGACTGACAGACCACTCGACCACATGCGAGCAACACTAGAGCCTCGTTAGAAAACATGACCACGTTTAGCACTGTTTTATGTCCATTTTTACTGTTCGCGATCGTCACCAACATTAGCACACACACCAACATTGTAAACATTTCTTAAATCTAACATTTTGCCGTGGCAGTTATACACAAAAACATAGCAGACAACTTGACAATGAATGACAAAAGATGACAGCGACAAAAGCGACGGGTGAGAGAGGAGCAGAGGGGCAGTGGGTGAGAGATGAGGGTGGGACAGACGTTGAGTGAGAAAAGGAGTATGCGGCAGAGAGAAAAAGAGTGAGACGCAGTGTGAAACCGGAGTGTAAGACAGTAGACGATCCTTGGATTTAATGTATTTTTTCATGCCACATTCCTCTCGATCATTCGCCGTTGCGCCTCCATTGACTCCTGTTTGTTTTGTAGTTTGTTTTGTTGTTTGTGGACACAACACTGATGGAGGGTGCTCCTTTATGGGCCGGAGTTAAAGCGGTGGCAGAGACAAATGCAGGCCGCGTCGCCCTGGAGACCCATTCATGTGCTAATGTGTTCATTCACAAATTTTAAGAGGATCAGCTCAGATTACGCCAAAGTTTGACTGAGATAATTTGATGGTTTGTGTAGAAGCTTTGTTTGGGCAGACCATTATTCAGGACGCGTCAGACACCGTCACCAGTCTCACTCACTTTAATGAAGTTTACTTTTAAAAATGCAGGATATACTTTCTTCACGCTCTGTGCAGTCTGGGACCTCCACCTCCCACTGTTGCCACTTCATTGTGGACTTCTGTCAACATCAGCCTTGCAGATCTTGTATTTAAAATGTTAATGAATCTGTTTGAGTAACTTGTATTGCAGTGTTTCCCAACCAGGGGTACGGGGACCACTGGAGGTATAGGCGAGCACTCACCCGGGGGTACAGATTAAAATGTTTCTTAAAGTATATTGTTATATCTTTAAGAATGTTTTGAGGAGTGACAATATGCCACTATAGTAAACAGATATATTTGCCCTGCATAGTACACAAGTTACAAGGTACTGAGTGACGGAGTGAACCACTGCTTTATAGCTCGATAAGAAAGATACAGCAACATCTTTAAATTGAGTAGAGAAATGTGTTTTATCCATTTTGGGGGTTTATACTTTTACTTCCTGAATGAAAATGATGACATCACTTGGTAATTCCATAACTTTAACCTATCCACTTTGTTATATCTCTTTTTAAAATATATGTTATCCTTTGCTCCCAGTCGTTTTTTATGTGGTTTTTGTCTCTTACTGAAACTTTGCGTTATAATGGGTATTAAAATCATTAGGAATAAGCACACTAATGGTTGTATCAATGTTAACCAAGAATGTTACCACTGGTGACATTGCAGATTGTGCAACTATGTGCAACGTTTGAGTCTTACACTAAATAAACAACACTTTCTACACAGGTTTGATTCACATGGTGTTGTTTAATAAAGCTGTGTTTACTTGATATTGTTTAGTAAAGTGAAGATTGCATATTACACATATTTTATTTTCCTTACATTGCTTTAGCCAACACAGCGCACATCACACAGTCTGATGTGTATCACGGAGCACATTAAGCCTCCTCTAGTATGTCAAACTTACTTTTAATCTGAAACTTGAACAGTGGAAGTTACTTGAAAAAAATTGGAAAACACAATGCACATCAGCGTACTTAGTAAAACTCATTTACTGTAACTTGGGTGTATGAAGTCACTGTGGATAAGTCAGCTATTTACTTGGTTTAAAAATCAAGTCCTGCTGATGATAATTTTGTTTCCCAGTTTTGCAAGTAAAGTAACCTTTACTTGCACATACAATATTTAGTTCCTGGCAGTATTTTGTCATCATTCTGTACTATTACTATTACTGTACTTTCCCCCCCCCCTCAGTTTAAAATTACTATAAATATTTACTGCAGGTGCTATCCCACTACACTAATTATTTATTAGAGAAACCAAAAAACCTGTTATGCACTTCTTATAAACTTCTCAAAATATATTCTGAATTCAAACCTCTTAATATTCTTTTTGACAGTGTCTGTCAGTGTCTGTCATGGTGATTTCACAACTTTTGAAATGTTACTTCTGAAAGCTCATTGACTGAGTTGGATACGTTCAAGAACCTCTGTGTGTGCCTCTCAACAACTCGGATATATTTGCTCTATTTTGCATTATAGATAAATGCACCATGGAGACCCCCCAGAATTCGGGACAAGGGAGAGAAACTTAAATATTTATGCCAAACCCTCTGGAGGCCCGCTATTAGCAGTAAAAACTTTTATTTTCTCTGGCTGTCACTCTGCTGCAGCTCCCATTAACAACGGCTCTGACACGGACCTGTGGGTCAAACACTCGCAGGCAACAAAAGCCCAGTGAAATCGCTCAGTGAGACCTAAATTACTTCTGTGTCATTGCTGAAGAATATTTGGTCCCCCGGCGCAGGAGCAGTGTTAGTTTGCTGACCCCGGCTGCATATGTAGGAGTGTTTGTGTGCAGAAGAGCCATGTAACCCGGAGCTCCTCCCCATGTGACCGCAACCCGCCCTCACTTTGGTTGTGCTCGCCGACAAAAGATAAAAACATGGAGTAAATGAAAATGGGCAGTTGGGTGGGGCAGCTGATACAGAATGCAAATGCATTGAAAATTTAGGCTCATTTTTTTAGAACATATATTTCACACAAAAAAATGGATGACACAAACTGCACGGACGCTGAAGGGCTGGACCGACACCATAACTGACCATAATAACTGACCGACACCATAACTGACATATGGAAGAAAAAAACAAATTTGACTAGACTGGACTAAATGGAACTTTTATTTTGGACCTTGAGTGCCTCAATCTATCTTTTATTTGGATGCCTTATTTTTGTTAAAATCTGATTTTGCTCAAAATAAATCTAATCCTCATCAACAACACATGTGTTAGTGAATCAATGCATTCGAGTAACTGTTGCATTTGGAAGAGAAAGTACAATAGATGAAAATATATATATATATTTCCTTCTTTAACCTTTCCTCTTTCATTTGTGTCTTTCCCTCATTTGTGTCCTCTCCCTTTTTTTTTTTTGCATAATTTTCCTTGTCAAACCCCACACAGGTTTGAACAATCAGAAATAAATCTGATTACTCACATCAGATGTAACTATTTATGTTGCATTTCAATAATCGGATAACGCCGGAGATCCGATAATGATACGAATTTTGCTGCGCACGTAATGATAGTAGAATACCACTGCTGCATTGTCTCCATGTGACCTTTATGAAAACTGTTCAGCACAGTTTAAAAAGTGCACAAGTTGAAAGAAGAATGATGTATAATGTGGCAACACAGTTAGAGCTTAGTGATAGGATGGAAATAGTGTAGTAACTTCATATTCTTTCCATGACTAACCATTTAACAACCATTACACTTTGTTACCATCGTTTTTTTATTTTTTCATATAAAGCTTCCCTTTATATGCAACATTTCAAAGATACAATACTTTGTTTTAAATTGTGTCAACGTTCCTGGACTCTAATCGTTCTGAAACTCATCACGTCCGTGTAACCCCTCAGTCATCCAAGTAGTTGCCCAAAAGTATAGTTTGCTATGTAAAGAATAGTCCTATCCGTTTGAACACAGCAGGTTTACCTTTTAAACCACTAATAATGAACTTAACAATTTTAATATCCAAATAAAGTGAAGATTTTCAGGAAGGAAATCCTACACAATTCTTTCAAATATCCTCAAAGACATGTGGACGGTTTCTGCTCCCATTGACAAAGCTTTCAACTCCGAGTGTTTACAATTGGGTGAACTGCAAACAGTGGAAAAGCCTGCCACAGGAATGAGCGGGCAGCCCCACTCCCCCCTCTGCCCTAAGTGGGTGGTCCTCACCATGGGTTACCGTCCGGAGAGCAGAGGCGCACCATACATCCTCCGAATGAGCTTCATGCTAGACTGACTTCATTTAAGCAGAGTCCTGGCAGCGACAACGGTGTAAGTGACAGGCAGGCCGCTCTTTCTCCCAGGATTAAAGCATGATTCAAGAGAGCGGGCCACAAAGCACTCATTCAGGGAGAAACAGCGCCCCAGTTTATCTCAGACAAGGAGCGGAGCACTTTTGGCTGAGTTTAGTGCTGATGGAGATGGATACAGGAGCCGCGTACAGACAAAAAAATATCCAATGCTGGTTCTCAACTGGTGGTTCAGGTCCAAAAATGAAAAATAAAAACAATTTAAAAAATCAGACAGGTTTTCCTCATAGTGAACAATCTATTCAATTCATTATGTGTTAATAAAAGCAAATTAAAATGTCTTTCAATGTTAAATACCTGAGCATAGAAACAATAATAACTTTTAATCATCGCCATTTAACACCAATAAATAGTCAAATGTATTCCTCCAAACATTGCACTCTGCAACAAACATGCTTTTACCGACAGAGGCTCGGCTGGCGACCTCTTCGTAAAAAAGACCCAAATGATGATTAGAAATGAGTGAATCTAGTTTTTTACAATATACATTGTTAGCGTGAAGGTGTTGTCCCAAAGAAAACCACTGATGGACAACACACAGAGTAAAATACAGAATTTGCATTGGCAACGACACTTGTATTACTCACTCAGACTTCCCCAGACACTGTAGGGGGCACATGAATGAGACCACCAGGGCCCCATAAACCTAAAGTTAATAGTTTACCATTGTCATTGTTCCCATCCATGTCTTTGCAAAAAAAAACAAAAAAATACTACTGAATCTTAATTAGTAATGACTTTATACATAAAATAATGCAAAAAATAACCTGGGAATACAACCAAAACAAAAAGTGTTATTTACCTATTTTACATTATGAAGCACTTAATTAACGCCTTATTCCAATTCATTATTGATTTGTCAGTGCAAGTAAGACTGTTCTTGGGCATGAATTATTGTCTTTTTTTTATTCACCATGACAAACCCTTCTAAATATATCACATAACATAACAGATAACATAAGACACAGAAAATTAAATCATTTACTAATAATATTCTATCTCAAATGCTTTAAAGCACTGATTAATCGTCGGGAAAACATTTTAATGGCTACTTTGTTTAATATTGTCACCTAGAAGAAAGGTGAAAATGTTCTTCTTTTAATGACTAAGAAAGTGATTATCCACTAACTAAAAATGGTTGGCTGATAAACTAAGAACATTTTCTTTGTTAAAGCATGTGCACAATGAGCACAATCAGCTTATATTAAAGAGCAAACAAACACACTCATGTTTGGACTCAAAATAAAGGCTTTGGCTCTTGCTGCCCGATGGAATTATTTTACAAAGATACTCAATTACTTTGTGCCTTTTGAAATGTGAGCAAACAGTTAGCAGGGCTTTGTAAGTGTATTAGCGGTCCAAGTTTTCTCCCGCAGTCTTTGAAGTAGCGTTTCCTCACAAGGGGGGGGGGGCACGGCCAGATTGAGTGGGCCTAATCTGCTCTTGTACATTTGAATGTCTCTGAGCTCATCCCGGCCGCCGTTAAAGGGCCAGGTGCAGCCCAGTGGGAGTGCAGATATGTGAGAGCACAGAGGGGCCGCCGGGGGTCAAGTGGAAGAGATTTTGGGATGGCACGGTGTGATGATGGCAAAGCAAAGCCAATACGCAAATCAAATAAACTTGATAAACTGCATTGTGGAGGCAATTCGAGCACTGAAATGATGACAGTAATTCTGGCGAAGATGTATTTAGATGTATTTATTTTTACTTTTATGTGTATGTTACAGTATACGATGTAAGGTGATGGATGGTTACCAAAAACCTTCAAGGAGCTCATGTGGTGACCTCCATAAAAATGCATTCATGAGCCTCTAAAACCAGTACAAAATAAAATACAACACATCTCTTCTTAGGATTAGAGTATATAGCGTTCTGAGATGTTGAGATTTAAAGTTCTGACCACTCATACAGAACAATGGAACGGGGAAATGGGTTTTCGCTCGTATAAACCCAAAGGAAAATCACCAAACCCTGTTAAAACTGAACAGAAAGTATTCAGGAACAAGAAAGAAAAACATCAGATAGAGCCCCATAAATCTAAAGAACAATATGTTAGTTAGTTATAGCTGAATATACGGCCTTTAAATACAAAGCAACTATTTGCTCTTTTCCACCAGATGCCCTTCCTGTCCCAACCAGCCACATGTAGTAAAAGACAATGAGAGTGAAGTGTTTTTTAAATGGAACTATGTTGTTTAGCGTCTCCTTGTCCTTATGTCACACATGACCAATACCAGTGATTCATATTTCCATCCAAGTATTGTGATGTTGATCCGAAACCAATTCGTTTTGTATTAAAATGCACCGAAACTCTCCACTATAAGTCATTTTACATGTGTTACTCTCTGATGTAAGGTTTTCAATATTTTAGTACGACAATCAATACCAAAATGTAAATGATTTTGTATTGATCCACCCATAGTCGTCCACACTAATAGTATATGCAACATCATTCGACAAAGCGTTGACTTCTCTGTGGTCAAACAATTACATTCTATGTGATGTTGTTCTTTGTGCAAATGTTACCGTGACAAGTGATTTTTTTATTCTTTGAGATCAATAAAGTTCTGTCTTTTCTGACACACCGAGTTGCTCCGCACAAACTTGTTCTATTGAAACTTTGGTTACAACTTCTCTTTGTATTTGTCATAAAAGACAGAAAGTGCTGTTCTGGTTCTTTCTTCACATTTCATCATTCTGTACTTTTGCTAATGAGAAATGCCCTTTGCTGTAGATATTCCAGTGGAGCCTTAAAACTGATGGTAACTTTATGTGGAAGTTATATTCAGCAAGAAATTTTGGAAACCATAATACTGACGGTGATATTTGATGAAGCTAATTATAAAATATGCAAAATATTTCTTTTATTCTTTTATTTTACATTTTAGCCAAACCTCCTCCACTGGAGCTAAAATAATTATAGCTGGAGGAGGCAGTAAACCTTGAAAGCTTGT
The DNA here is from genome assembly GCA_015082035.1 of Chaenogobius annularis. Lineage (NCBI taxonomy): Eukaryota > Metazoa > Chordata > Actinopteri > Gobiiformes > Gobiidae > Chaenogobius > Chaenogobius annularis. The sequence continues at coordinate 211,261 of BJKM01000110.1, read as the reverse complement.
TAATGACAGAACATTACATCATCCACAGAGACACTTCTCCCAAGAGTATCCGAGGATCTTCAGCATCAGACAGCCTCAGAGAGAGAAGGGAGGGGCAGTGAGGCATCTGCTGGTGCTACATGGGACAGGCCAACCCAACGACGGACTGGTTTGTGGACACTGGACATCTCAGCCTGTTACGGGTGCTCTTATTCAGGTATTCTGCTTCGTCCCAGGTCATTTCACTTCAAATGCATATAACAGATTTTTTTGTGTGTGTTTTTCTAAATCTTACTTTGTTTTGTGAGAAAGTATACAGTGGTTAATATTTACTATAGTTTTATATCATACAAGCTGCAGTTTGTGAAGAATGATTGATTTATTATTTGCTTTTTAATACAGGAAGTAGTTCTAAGAATGAATCCCTCTTTCTGTGTCATCAGTACGCACAATTCCATCCAAAATGATGGCACAAATTATTCAAGGCGCACATCTTTCATGGACTTTGAAAACACAAAGTTGCACAGATCGTTCTGAGCTCCTGGGAAGACAACTTGGTATAATTTCTATTGGGAAAACGACATAATGACACTTAAAGGATGTCATTAGCTTATATCATCCATCTTCCAGTTGTAATCAAATAGTTTTGTTCATCTTGATGCACCATGATTGTTCCTCCATCCTTTCCAAAGCAGACCACACTGACAGGACCAACCAGGAGCCAGAACATTATGGTACAGTCTATACTGGACTCCTTCAACGCTGCACAGGACGACACAAAGCCTTTGTCACCTTTTTGTGTTTGACTTCCTGAGGTGACCAGTGTGTGCGAGGCGATCCGCAGCTGCCCTCCTGCCTCTGATCCGCCGCTGTTGACTTCCTGAGATTTGAATGAATTACTTCAGAAGAGAAAGTGGCCCTTCAGAGCTCCACTCTTTCTTCACAAACTGCCCCACGGACTCGCCGGGCTTTCCCATCGAGAACAATCATACCGGGGATTGAGGCTCCGAGCAGCGTCCCATTCGGAACCATTCAAAACAGCTATAGGGAGGTGTGTGACTTAACATAAATTAGACCACCAGGGAGCAGGCATCTGGAGGCGAAGGGCAGAATCTTGCACAGAAGAGAGCTCCAAAACCAGATTATGTGTCACAAACATTCAACAGCCCCTGGACACATGTGAAATGGCTTTTTTCTAATAATAACCCCCAGAGATTGTGTTGGTTTTTATGCTCCGTGCCCTGCCTGAAGATGATGTTTAAACCACTGAGTCTTTGGTGTATGGCTGCTGTACACACTGTGCCACTTTAAGTACATTTAGACGTACTGCACCGAACATCTCTACTGTCTGAAAACAACATCAGAAAATCAGGTTTTTGGATTCGTGTGGCGCGTCATGCTGTGTTCTCTCTTCATATATTGGTCTTCCAGACGTAATGGAGCTGTTCCCTTATTTACTTTCTCTGCTTATGTTTTTTTTAATTGTTGCATATGTTCAAATGCTTCTTTCAACACAAAAAACACCTTAAAATGCTATAGCTTTGTGTTGCTAATCAGCCGTCCAGCCTTTCCATTCTTCAGTCATGCTTGAAGTCCAATCTCAACAAGAAGTGGGGGGAAAAAAGCCTGAGCACGCACGCACACACACACACACACACACACACACATACATACACACACACTAGTGCAGTGCTATAGTCGGCATCTTCCACCTGACGTTAGAGAAGTGGAACATCAAATGAGAATTGTGTGTGTGTTCTCTGTTCAATCTGTCGTCGAACCCTTTTTTAACTTTTAATTGTAGGAAACGTTTAGGGTTAAGGCTGTGTTGGTGCAGTACAACCTTTGGGGCAAACTTTTATGTGTTTGTTTTTCATAATATTTGAATGTGTTTATAGCACAAGTTGAACTACACAGTGGAAAGTTATACTACAAAAGACTTAACGCTGAGAACTGATTTTCCATTTTAGATTAGATTAGATATCTTACAAACCATTTGGTACATCTCTACTATTCCTGTATGCATCTTTTTGTTTATCCACTAGCACTGGCTTTAGAACTGCTTTTTCAGATGGAGAAGTGAAGCAGGGTGGACCACCATCGCCCAGCCAATCAGCTCTTATCCCAAAGTATCAAATAGTGACGCGCACACTTTTTTTTTTTTTTTTTTTTTAAGACAGGCATTTTTTTTTTTTTTTTTAAGACAGTGTGCAGTGGTTCTGCTTTTACAACATACTTTCTGAGGGGAAAAGCAGAATTAACTAATTCATTTTTTTTTTTTAAAAACCCATATATTTCAGCTTTAATTTAATGACGGAAAATAAATTGCTACATTTTTAACTATATTAACGTTTTTTAAATATAGATAATGGTCAAGTCCTACTAGGTTGTCACTTGATTAACTAATTATTATTTCAGTGGTCTTTATTTATCAGAGTTAAACATCTTACACATTTATTGATAATGAATCATCATTAGTCTTGGTGAAATGTATTGTTTTTGGCATTTTCCAATTTTTTCCACCTTTCTCTTCAGCAGAATCCTAAACTTACACTTGAATCAAAAGAATATAACTACAGTGAGTGCAGTATTCAAGTTTGTGTGTCCAAACAGGGCTGGCTGTGTTATGACCATTGGAATGTCCACTCGAGTGTTTATCTATCTATTTCATCTCTCTTCTCTGTTTACATCTACGCAGAGGCAACAGTTAATGACATGTGGAGTCAGTGATCCTATTTGGTCTTCTGTGAATGAGACTTTCCATTCTGCCTCGTCCCCTGTGTGGCCGGCGCGCTGAGGGCTCTTCACTGTGATGAAGTGTCCAGAACGCACAGGCTACCAGCGGCTGCTAATTAACCCTGCTTTGTGTGGGCTAACAAAGAAACAATGGAACAAAGTGGATGTGAATGCGGGAGATTATCCGAATGAGAATAGGCGTGCCGTGGATCATGGTCTCAGCGGGATTTTCACACCGGCCTCGACAACATGAGATCACATCAAAGACTGGTGATAGGGACGAGACATTCAGGCTTGTCATGCACTAACCACCGCCTCTGAGCACACACACTCAAAGCTACAGGGCAAATGCACCGACACCAACGCTTTCTGCACACTTTTGAATGCCTTTGCTGTATACTTCATTTTATGCAGCAAAATAATGTACAGAAAACAAGCTCTGACGAGGCAAAAAGCACAGGGGCCACTTACATGTTGCGTACAGATAGATGCTGTGGAGTAAAGGACACTGTAACGAGATGAACAATTCTAGATTGCTGCAAGGTAAATAATATAATATAATATAATTTATCTGAGGGTACGTCCTCAACATCAATTCAAATCATAGGTTATGCAATATCACCTTTGTCTTTAGTAGACTTTAGTAGACTTTAGTAGATACCAGAAGCCAAAAGATTACTGACTTTATGTAAACCATTAATAAACAAAAGATAATAAAATAATACCGGTTAAACCATAGGTGTCAAACTTTGGCCCGTGGGCCAAATTTGGCCCGCAGTGTAATTATATTTGGCCCGAGAGGCTATACCAAATGACTACTAGCGTTACTACTACAAATCCCATGTATATATTGTATAGTAATAAGTGTTCTTTGTTCCATTTAAAGCAAATCTTGTTTGGGTCAATATTAAAAGTTTCATTTGTTCAATACTGGCCCGCGACTTTGTTCAAGTTTTACATTTTGGCCCACTGTGGATTTGAGTTTGACACCCCTGGGTTAAACCCTTAATGTTTAGATATTGTAATTATTAAGTCAAATATGTATTGTTTATTTTGTATATATAGTTTTTAATATTTAACAAAACAAAACAAAAACACAAACAAAATCAAAACCATGAGGCTTACACATTGTAAACCAAAGCCTGTCATACTGCTCAGACACTGCTTTATTTACACTTCACTCCGCAACATTCCCTCACTCTCTGCGTTGTCCATCGTTCTGTCCTTGTACATTGTTATTATTTGGTTTCTCCCACATTTTGAAAACTTGTCGGGGCACGTCACCAGTGCAGTACGTCTCACTCTGAACACAGGTTTGCTCGGTGAAGACACCTGTCCCTTGTCCTCCAGCAGACACAGTTTCACAGAGCTGCCAAGTCTGCTTCTTGATAGCAACTCTGGGATTCTGTTTTTTGGAAAGTCGCTCGCACATTTTGACCCTTGTGGGTTGCGTTTTTTTTTTAAGCTTACTCTTGAGCGGATTTTTACATCATAAAAAATAAAAAATCAGGTCTGTTTCACAATAATATACCCAGTAATTCAATCAAAGCTTCAATTAAAGCTTTAAAGTTGTTGTCAATGTTAAATATGCGACAAAAAACATTATTTTAGTAACTTATTTTTGGGGCACTGGGGTTGCTTGTTTATTTATTTATTTATTTATTTCAAATCTTGGTTGCGTTTTGCTCTATAAAAATCTGCCAACCCTGAAGTTTGGGTGACTTGGGCAGGTCACATGGTAACCAGCCCTACATGCAGTCCAGCACTTTCCTTCATTTTTGGAAAGCTATTGTACATGCTTGACCACTGCAGTCCAAAAGATATTGTTACATAATGAACTTCTAAAACCCAAATTGCAGTGTGTGAAGAGGACACAGACGAGCTCCAGTCTCGTCCACAGCTTCTGCACCAGAGATCTTTATGACATGCCTATTGTCTCTGCGCTGGCATCCTTCCTCACACACAGAGGAAACAGACCAGTATTTCTTATTGTTGTCAACGTTTCCAAATGGCAACTACCTCTGACTTCCTCTGCTCGGACCACAGTGCAGTGTTGCAGGGCCCCCCTACTCCACGCAGCGGCCCCCAGCTCTGTTCTGACCAGCCCGATGGAGTGGCCCCTGTGTGGACGTGGCCTTTCTCACCTCTGCACCTCACCCACCTTTGAAGTCCCGCACAAGTGTCAGTTTATGGTTTGAGGGGAAACAACGCGCTGCAAAAATCCACACGATCGGCTCAGGTTGTAGCGCCTACAAGCTAACGGCGCTTCGGAGGAGAAATGCTTAAGTGTTAGATATTCCAAGTGGCTTCATTAGAGGAGTTTGTTTGGATTCCCACGCTATCAACAAGCGCTATATCAGCGCATTATTCGGATTAGAACAAGATGTACTGGGATAACAACGCACATTAATCCATTTAACTGCTGTCTGAACTAACACCGCCACCGTGTCTATACCTCAGAGACAAACAGACGGATTTGATTACTTTTAGTACAATTTTACGATGGATACTTTTTACTTTTACTTCATTTGAAACCTGTATCTCTACTTTTTACTCCACTACATCTCTGACCTGGACTGAAAAATAGGTAGTATACGTGTCCTATGGTTTGAGGGGTTATTTGTAGCCAGCTCATGGTGACATCCTGCCAACATATACATATTCAACGTCTAGAAACATTCAGAAATGGATGGTCTTTTCATCAAAACCACCACATTTTTCTAATCAAAACTTTTTACTTGAGGGTAAATTCTACCATAATACACAAATTTGTATATGTGATACTTTTCCTTTAACATGAGTAAATCTTTGCTCTTGTATCTGTACTTTTACTTAAATAAATAAATGTCGTTTTTCCACAGAGCTGATGCATTTTTCTATATTTTAGAAATCAGCATTACACAAAATTGTCTTCATTGCAAGATCTTCCAAAAAATATAATGATTATTTTTGTGTTATTTTTGCACAGTGCGTGTTAATGAGCATACAAGAAACATAAATACAAATACATTAATGTGCTGTAAACGGTTAGTTCCATCTGTTGGACACTGGAGACAAGATGAGGTGTCTTGCACAAGGACACAAAAACAGTATGCACTAGACAACAACTGTCGCCCCACTGCGACACCTATTATCCCCAGACTTCTGCCAAGTACTAACAATCCTGCTTCAAGGATCTGATGAGAACAGGTATTCTCAAAATGTTATGGCTGCGAAATATTTCCCAACACAGTTATCCTCAGAGAGAAAAGTCATTTATTTTCACAAACTGATCTCTTGCCCATAGCCTGTAGTGTACATGAACGTCAGGTTTCACACACGTGCAAGAAGAGATGCTTTTCAAGTTGTTTATTTTACAGACACAATTCAAACATTTTCTTGTCAAATGTATCTGATATTAAACTTCTCATTATAATAATTGCTTGATCTCCCTCCCAAACATTTGCCCACAGACCTGTGCGGTAGGTGTACAGTAGATCCTGCAGGACAAGTTGGAGCAGGGGAACAGGCCCAGCCCAGGTATGTCTTCAGCCCACAGCTGTAATGTAACTCCGTTCATTGACAGCTCTCAAAGGTCCACCTGAAGCACAGGGAGGTACCTGGGAGCCGCATGCCCCTAATTCTCCCACCCTCTCCCCCTTTATCTACCCTGGCCTTGTTTCTGCGCGCCTAATGCTTTCTGTCCGGTCAATCACACCTAGAGTGCACATCAGAGGTCAGAATATTGTTGTTGTTATAGTGCCTATGACAGGTTGGACGACTCATTGAACTAAAATGCAGTTTGAATAAATATATTTAGAATTTTACTAAAAATGATCAAAATTTTATCACAGAATTGCACATTTTTTAGGTTTAGAATTTCCCTTCCTGTTTGCAATTGATGACATCACACTAGGAAATTATCCAGAATTACCCAAAAACTCATCAGAAATAAATGAGAGCAACTTTATTTTGTTGAATTCATGTTTCAAGAGTCACAAAAGTCGTTTCGTTTTCGTAAATTATGCATAAACTGACTGAATTTGTATGTGTGATGTCATTTTCTACAGATTTTTCAATGTTTTCGCCACAAATACCTACTCGATTGGTGTAAAACTCTCATTTATATGTACAACAGGTATAAATACTCCAAATAAAATCAAAATTGGATTTTGTAGTTGCATTGTTTTTGTAGTATTTTTTTGTTTACAGTATTCGTTAGTTAATCACAGTTTGGCATCTTACACCAAACATTTATGCATATGTCAATTAAAATAAAATGTAAAGAATAAAATTTGGACCATATTCGTGCTAAATTAACTTCGACAACGTTCCGCTCTGATTGTGGAACAGGGGAAGACTAAAGTGAATGTTTGTTGCTGAGAAAGTGAGAGAGGAAGAGCTGCTTATTGACTTTGAAATGACGCCTAACAAATGTATTGTTTGTTGGAGAAGAGCCTCATTAGAAGCTGTTTTCCTGCTGTCAGCATCACAGTGAGACCTCCCTGTGACAATACGTTCTTATCTCGAATAACTATTATCACCCATTTCCTAAAGCCATTAAAGGAACCACCCTTATCCCCTTCCCTGCTCAGTGTTCCCTGCTCAGTGTCCCCTGCCCAATGCTAAACCGGCCTGAAAACTCAACATATACTCACTGGGAGATGCTCTTCTGTCCTTTGATGTATTATCTCCATCAAAACGTCTGTAACGCCTCGTCCAGTCTTTCAAACAAGAAATTTCTTTTACCACTGAAAACTACACGGCAATCAGTAAATAATATTAAAAATGAAAAATAACAAATCAGCCATGGCAATAAATGTAGCGTGTCACATGTTTAGAATCAGAGTACGTTTTATTGACATTGCTTTGGTGATGTTGTGCAACTTATAACAATGAATAACCATGAATAATGTAAGAATATCAATTTTGATGAACTAAAGGTATGCTAAATAAGTGTCAGAACAAAATAGACTTAAATGAAAAATAGTATGGACAAAACAACAGTGCAAATTAGTGCAAATAGAGTGTGAGTGTAATGTTGTCCCTATCAAATAAACAAATATAAAATGATTTACATCCTTCCTTTGATTGAGAGGATGTGAATTATAAATATATTCAAAATCATAAAAGTCATAATTCAACATTGAACCTGATCATTAAGGCCCAATCAATGTCCCTTGTCCAACCACAAACAAAATTTAACCAAAAAAAACACAAAAATATATGCAAATGCCAACGTCTCAAAGTTTGATTCTATTTTCATAAAGTTTGGCCCAGGATCCATGGCTCTGGATGCAGTTTGGGATTGACAGGGCGAGCGCAGTGCCTCCTGTTGCCCTCATTTGTTTCTCTGTTCCGTGTAAATCTCATGTTGACACATCATTTCATGCACATGTGGGAGTTCCAGTGCCGCTGCTCGGCCTCTGCCCACAAACCCCTCCCTCCTGCAGCCCGAACTTACAATGGCGAGTGGGACATGGCAACCGTCAATCGGTGGGTTAGGGCATGTGCCTGTGTCATGATTAGAGAGAGAAATTCTGAGAGAGAAAAATGTGATTATATAAATCTTAGTATCATTAAGTCAAAGGCATATGCTTTAAAATATCTTGGTAAAATATTTATATGGCATTAATAAGCACCACTCAGTGTTTACAAGCACTTAGACCATCTGTTCAGAACTGTTTTTAATCTTCAGATTCCTTTTCTCAAATTATTTACTGTTTTTATCTTTTTCGATTGTTTGCATAATCATTCTGAATTGACTGTTCTGGTGTTGTTTTCTTTGAGTGTCCTGAAAAGCACTATTAAAAAAACAACGGAATTAGGGATTCACTGGCATTTGTAGATGGCTTATAATGTTGTGTTAATGTTATTAACAGCATTAACAAAAAGCATGTTACCCTTAATAAAGCCTGTATTTTTGTAAGCGCATGAATACGCTTCTTATTAAACTATTTTGAATAACCAAGTGATACATGCTTGTAATTGCCTTACAAGTGCTTATAAACAAATGAATTATTAACGCCTTATAAATGGTTTACTAACCTTATTTTAAGGTGTTACCAAAAATATATGGAATTCTGTATTGATCTTACACTGACAGTCTTAAACTAATCAATAAGAAATGTTTCAAAAAGTCTTCAAGTCTCGTGCAGAATGAGCTAAAATGCTGTCTTTTAACAGAAGTCAAATGAATCTGTGGTTTACCGGAAGTGCAGGGCGGTGGATGAGCCACTGTCAGGAGAACATGTTGCTCTCTTAAAATAAATGTGTTTACTGTGGTCCTCGCAAAATATTTGTTTAACTTTGTTGTTTTTAAAAACTACATGTACACGCAAGAAATAATATATAGCTCCTGGCCTGGTTTGTGCGCGCCGCTGCTAGTTGGAGATTGACACTTGTGCAGACTATAATTAATGTACCTTTTGTCTATCACTGATTATTTGGCCCTGTAAGGCTGACAGGCTCTTGTGCTCACTCCACGGCCCCATTCTGTCAGCGCTTAAACTCATATCTACTCTTTAGTGACCAGCACCACATGTGCCAAAAGGAGCTGCGCAGTGAGGGCAGAGCTGCGCTGACAGCTCCTCCTGTGCGCGCACATAAATCAACAAGATATAGCCATAAACAAATAAGTTGTTTGTGAAGAGCCAAACCGCGGTCGCTGTTTTATGAAACACTCTTGACAAACATCCAAACAATAAAGGCAGTAAATAATGGCGTGTCCGTATCCGCGGCCCATACCGGGGTTAAGTTGAGTTTATTGCGGAGGCCACTGGCTGCATGCATTAAGCAAATCATAAATTATACATGCTAATTACCTAAGGCCCCACTTTAATGAATTATTTTAATTAAACGACAACACAGGGCTTTTGCTCGTGCTCTATATTTCACAGTCCTGCCTGCGATAACCTTCTTATGTGTCCAAGTGGAGCACAAGGACGACGCGTGGACAGGTTCGTCCGCTTGTTCTGTTTACACGCGACGCACCGAACCTCTCCAAGAAGCAAGAAGATGCCCAGTTTTGATGCCGGGTTCTAAGCTCAAATGAGACTGACCATAAACTCTCCTACATTTTTGTTTGCTATTTTTTGATTGTTTTTCATTTTATTAAGAGCTTTAGACTCTTTTCATTATATTTGTTTTATTTTGTGTTATTTATAGGCAAACCTCGTCTTTATTAATCATCCATTTATAAATTGCAAATCTCACCATTGTCATGAATTATGGTAAAAATAAAAAATAAATAAACAGTCCAACTATAGCCAAGCACTTTTGGATCCTGACCCACCAGTTGAATGTTTGGTCATCTTGCACATTTCTGATTACACTAAACATAAAAGGGTTGAATAAATAAAAAAAAGGCATGAATAAAGGGATGCTGTGTTTTTGGAGACACGCCACTTGGATTTGATTCATTTGGGTTTTGACAGTTGTTCCTTTCTGTGCCAGTTTCATTCCTCGCGTCATTCTCATTGAGTGAAAGGTGCCAATTTATTGGTGAAGTCACCCTTAGCACTATAGCAACACCCTGAATGCTCCAGCCTCGGGCAACCTCACCAACACAGAAGAGCCTGAAGTTTTATTTGATTTGTGCACTATTTGTAATCAATGATAGTGCCAGGAAATAACTTAGTGTGACCTTAAATTCAATGTGAAAGCGTGGGGGAAAATACTGCAAAAAAAAAAAAAAAACCTTCTCTGTTGCTTTTTGTATTGGCTTACATGTTCTTTCAATTAAATATATATATTAGGCTATGTTACAGTTTAGTTGTTATTCCATGTGCTTATTTGGAATTAAAAATAAAGATTTCTGCTAAATTTCAGAGCAGAAAATAACTGAAATAGAATTAAAAATAAAAATGTATAGCATGTTTATATATTTTGAACCAAAATAAATAAATCTTCTTTCTGGTTTTAACTCTCTTGTTAATTGCGGTTTTATTATCCTCAATAACTTATTCTAAGACCATTAAAACAATACCAAGATCTGAGCATATTTTGGGTTTCAGAATATAATTTTATTGTTTTGCATCAGACACAATGAAGCGTTCCTAAGTGCGAAATAAACGCGGTAATGTTTTCTGCATGTTGCTCTAAATGTCATCAGTCCCCACTCGACGCTCCGTGTGCGAGCCGAGCGCGCAGGAACGAACCGCGCGGGGGAGGGGCGCATTTCAATTCCAAAAGAGTCTCGCAGCTCGTTTCCTAGTCCCCCAGTCAGCAATGTGTTTGTGAGAAATCAGGCTTTTTGTCTTGCTGGAAAAAGGCCTAAGTCTACATTGGTGGCCCAGTCGAGGTTTGCCATTCTTTGCGCTTTCAATTGAGCTGAATGAGGCCGAATGAAGTAGCCAGGAGCCTTTATTTGATGTGCCCTTTTGCACGACTCAAATGTATTGGTTTAAAGCGCTCAATTGGCCTGTTTCACACTATAGGCAACACAAATAAAACGCTATATTTTTATTTTGCATCAGAATGGAGCAGGTTTGTTTATGTCGCTGCCTGCACTGAATCAGCGCTTGAATGGCGTTTCCCTGAGACGAGGCCGGGCCGAGGAGAAGAGCGCAAGTTCTGGCTGAGCAGCCTTGACCGACTGGGAAGTGTCACCCGGAGTTTTCCAAATGTTTCCAAACGTTGTAGATTGTGTGGATTGTGTTTTTTGTGCAGAGCTCTTGAGTGAACAGTTGTGCGTAAATGCGGCAGTGCGCGTCACCTGCATCCAAATGTGTTTCCCACTCACTTTGCACTCTGACAGGTCTGCAGACGAAAATAACATTGATCTATTATTATTATTATTATTATTATTATTATTATCATGATTATTGTTATTATCATGATTATTATTATTATTATTATTATTATTATTATCCTAACATGTATTAATTAAAATAAAAAACACCACTTTGCTATAACTAAAATAGCAGTCAAATCACTGCAAAATTATTTAAATACATAATGTCTATAAACTCTATTGTTTATATGTGTAAAGACACGTGGACAAATATTGATTGTTTACCCCACTTTTAATGAGAAAATATTTGGATGACCACATTTTTTTTTCTCCAGTTCACTGCAGACTGTTGGCACACTTTTGTCAAAGCACGCATGCTTTTGCTGAAATTAAAAATAATTTCCAAAGTGAAAAATAAACATTGACACCATCAACAGTAACACAGATGTTTTGTTCTTTTCTATCGCATGCGTTAGCTAAAAAAGTACAAATACAGCGCCTGACACAGGGTCACCACAGCCTTAAATTAAATGCTTCACAAACAGCTCGTGGGAGTCAGATAGGCCTGACCCCAACATAAAAGTGCATTTGACAACATTTCAGTTATTTGCAATGTCCACATCTTGCAGTCTGAGAAAACTCTTACAATACTACATTTTAACTGCAAGGAAAAAAAAAACTTAAGTCCATTTGCTTAATGTTTATTCAAGAACAAATGTCGTCCTCTTCTATTTGGCATCATCCATAAGTCCAGGACCAACAGCAAACGAACAGACGGTGCAAAGTTTGGAGACAGGGCCAGAGAAGTGGCTCTCATTGAAACACACGGAATGAAATTAGAACTATCAAATAATTTATTTTCAAGAGCAATATTTCGCTGTGCGATTTTGTGCTGGACTTCTATAACACGGTTAAAGCAACACATTCAACACGAACACAAATGAATGATACTGCCACTCGCCTGCTCCCTCCGACAGCACACTTTGGGTTGAGTCACTAAGCAAGTCCCGGTGCGCAATGGTCCATAGTCCTGTCCCAGAGCCACCCGGGGTCAGTGCACAGCCACAGACTGCAGTGTGGAGGGACTCGTGAGGGTCTCACTGGGTGTAGCGGGGCTGCTTTGGCTCGTGGCAGTCTGCGGGGACGTGGGGCTGAGGGACTGCGGAGAGTTTGACAGGAAAGCGGGCAGGTGCGGAGGAAGCGCCGAAAAGCCCGCCATGCTTGTCGGCGTTGGCTTAATGGGGACTGGGATGGCTGGGAGGGACTGCCCGCTGTGGCAGAGGGTCTTAATGGGCATGCCGTACGCCCCGTAGTCGCTGCTCGCCATGGTGTCCATGACGCTGCTGTTGTACACGTGTGGCCAGGCGCTGGTCAGCTGGTTGTGCAGTGGATACCCGGCCGACATGGACTGCATTGTGGAAAAGGCCAGGCTCCCCGGGACCTTGTACTCTCTGGCGATGATGTTCTCTATCGCGAACGGGTGCTTAAATGTTGACGTCTGGGACACCCCTAAATTGTACGTTGACATCTGAGGAAGGTGCGTGCCTGTAGCTGCCAGCGCGCTCAGGCGCAGTTTGGCTTGTTGTTGCAGGTAATGAGCAGCGTCTGATTGCTTACTGGGAGCCAAGTGATCAGGTGCGCCTAACACTTTGAATCTCTTTCGACGCCGCAGGAAACTCCCGTTCTCAAACATGTCTCCGCAGCTCGGATGCAGCGCCCAGAAGCTTCCCTTACCTGGCTGGTCCGGCCGCCGGGGAATTTTAATGAAACAGTCATTGAAGGACAAGTTGTGGCGCAGTGAGTTCTGCCAGCGCTGCGTGTTTTCCCGGTAGTAGGGGAATCTATCCATAATGAACTTATAGATTTCACTCAGAGGTAACATCTTCTCGGGACAGCTCTGGATGGCCATGGCGGTGAGAGATATGTAAGAGTACGGCGGCTTCTGGTCGCTGTACGTGTTCCTCCCTGGACGAGGCATCCTGGACACTGTCACACAAACACCTTCAAATGTATCCTTCCTTTAGTTCCTCTGTGCCGTTTGGTGCGTCTTCGTTCAAAAGGAGAAAAGCTTCGCGCAAAAGAGCCCGATAAACAGTGCAAAGAGGGAGTGCGTCTGTCGGGAAGTCAACTTGTCCCGCCCGCAATAGACTTCATTAGGCTTGTGGAGTTATGAGACGAGCGAAGCGGATGCCTCCATGGTCTTCCAGTGCGCGTCTGATAGTTTTATGTAGTGACATGAGCAGAAAAGACCCCTGTAGTGGCGCTCCATTAATGTGCCACCTCTTCGCTATCACATGACAATTGCCACGGGAGGAGGGGGCGAGGGAGGAAGGCATAATCTGCTTTCATTTACACCTATTTACATGGACACCTTGGGCCAATGAGAATCATTTCCATTTGAAGACAGAAAAAGGGGTGAAAAGGCTCTGTAACCGGAATCGGTGCTCGGTGTGTGAAGGTATGCGAGCTGACTTTTTCTGCGGACTTTGACATTAATCAGTTCCACGTTCATATATATTCAGCATTTATTTTCTGGATTTGTCAAATATTTATTTTGACTTCTTGCATTAAAAATGAGCTTTTTCCTGAAATAATTTAGCGGAGTAAAATATTGTTTTGAGTATTCTAATCTATGTAATAATTTTTCATTGTCATCATTTTCTTGTAATTTCGTGCATGCTGTTAAATATCTAACAATGATTGAGTGTGTCTAATTAAATATATAACTAATAGACGTATAGGTATAAAATATCTTGGATTTATCATTTCTATTCGTCTGATTACCAACAATGTGCCATCCTGCTGTGTCGGTGTTAGTTTTTCTGCTAATTTGGCCCAGAGCTGAACGGAAGAATATGAACACATCGCACAAAGCAAACAGTGCTGTTCAAACTCAAACTTCATGAGGCTGAGGGCCCTTTGTGTCCGTGTCAAAACATTCCAATCCGGGCTTCTTCACAAATGCAAATAAACCCTTCTGGATGGTGTGCTGAAAACTGTATAAAATATCCATAAGTCAATTATATGAATGTGAAAACCAAATGGGAAGCCTATTTTGAGCTACTGCTATTCAAGCTTTTGGCCAGCGCTACCTTTCCGCTTGGAGAGTTCGCAATGGCCCCAGACCACACACACGCACCACGCAAGAATCGCTCATAATTTATGCTAATTTCCTCCCATAAATCCACAATGCACCCCATCACTGGTCTGACGGATTAGGAGAAGAATCGCATTGCGGGGGACAGAGTGGCAGGAGTGCATGTGGACAAATATGCATAGCGCTAATAAAATGTTGTAAAGAATGAGATCATTTTTAATATTTAGTCTAAATTAATTTATTGGGGAAAAACACTCGACTTTTTTGTTTTCCTTGGTGTGCGTCACGTGTCCGTCCACATTAAGGTTCATGAGCTAAGCAGCCTATTTTATAAAAGAAAAGACAAGATGAGTAAAGGAAGCCAAAGTGGGCTCTTGCTTGGTTTCAGATTCGAGAAATGAAAGATAAAAATAGACTTTAAACAGCCCTTCAAAAGCTTAAAAAATAATTGGCATTTTAAAAAATAATTTTATTTCTGAATTGAACAGTTCTATCCTTTGCACCTCTTTTACATGTTCCCTGGTTTAATCTTTGCTCATTCTTGCCTTAACCAGCCTCTCTCACACTTGCACTGCTGCGCTGGCTTCTTGAGCTCCGGGGTTATGGGATATTGGTAGCTCTTTTGTCCACGTCCAATGCACACAGGGAAATACCACCATGACTCTGAATGTGAATAGGGTTTTTAGCTTTTCACAAACTCTCCGAGTTCAAGCGGCAGTAGATCAAGTCTGCACTATGTTTGGTCATTTGTAGAAACTCGAACAAAGGTTGGGATAAGCCAAATTGCATTGCACTTGTGAACCGTGCCTCAGTCTGAAGTATCTTTTATAGCGGGAGGGGACCAAGAACAATTTTGTGTGAGCTTTAAAAAAAGAGAGGAGCCAAAACAAAAGCTACTTTCTGAAACATCTTAAAGTAGAGTAGTGAGGCGTGACATTCCCAGGGTGACGGGACACAAAGGCCGAGGTCACCGGGATGAAAAAGAGAATCAAACAGCCACTTTCACACGTCTGCCCTCCTCTGCTGCGCCCCGAACACAATAGGAAACAAATGTTGTTAAAAGAGGATCGATGCCATTCACCCTAAAGCAGCGCATGATAGCCAAACAATATTGTCACAGTGAAACAAGTTGAGATATGCTGCCACCCAGACCCAGAGATAAGCTATTTACGGTGCGATTTTGTCGTGATTTTTTTTGGTGAATACTGAAACTGAATAATGATAAATGATACCAATTTAAAATCCATGCGTAAAATCCATTGACGTGTTTTTGGTTAATTTTACGCGCCTTTTACGCACGGTTGACTCTCTGTTTTCTGCTTCTTTGCAGGTTGCTGACTGCAGTAAATCCCTGACTCCAAGCGATGTACATTACCCACCCATAAATAAACAAATCACTGCTTGAGGACTTTTTCTAGACAAACATTTGTAGTGTGAATAATCTGAGCTAGTGTCATTTCATGGATATAGCTATTTTATCCAACCCTCGTGCGTTTTAATTCTCACACTCAGAAAGAGACTGCGGTTAAAGGATGCGTTTCTAGTTCGGCCTTGACGCAGGTAAAACAAGTTTGTCGTGTGTGTTCCAAACTGACTTTCTCCATCCAACCAGTGACTCCATCCGCGCTTCTAATTAAGTCCGTGGTGGTTTCGGCCCCTGGAGATGTTTTACGGTGCAATTAAGGACGCGCTCAAGATAAGGTATGAATATTCAGCAGGATGACAATTAATTAGCAGGCGGAGGGCTCTCAAATGAAAGCCTCTTCATTCGCAGGTTTAGCTGATATGATGGGAACTGCACACCGTTGGAGAAGATTGCACATATGGTCTATCTACGTACGGAGTGATTTTCTGAACCATAGTGGCAGTGCGCGGACTCTGAGCCTGTCCCATTAGCTGCTGCTGTGACATCAGAGGGCTACCTGGTGGAAGCAGACCGCAGGGCATTCAGAACATATGCTCGGTTTACGCTTAATGGTCTAATTACATAAATTAGGCATTCATTATACAGCACATCATGTGAAACAGATATCTCTATTGTCCAAAGGCAGGGGTTGCTAATTCAATTTGTCTGGGCAGATTTTCGTCCAATTAGACACTAAAAGACTGGGGCACTGATATGATATTGTTTGTGGATTGTGCCACTTAAACATAATGAATGGCTTTTCCGTGGCAGTTCACAGTTTGTCCATGGGGTGGGGACATGCTCTTTTACAATCCCAGCGTACATTTTAAATGTTTTCTTACGCCCATTTTGGCCATTGGAACAATGACAAATAAATGATGGGGGAATATAAACTTATCTGGCTGCCAGCTAATTAAATTCTAAACTACATCTAACTAAATCATGTATCATCCTGACATTAGTGAGAAAAAAAATATAGGTATCTTATATACATTGAAATTATAAATCCTCAGAGGCTATAGTTTAAAATAATCTTATTGTATCTGCAACATTAACACAAAGGCACTGAGTGGGTTTGTACCATCTACTTGACTGAAGATTATGATTATTTGTTTCTTATATATTATACCCTTTTTGTGCTGTTGTTTGTCCTTAATGTTTGGTCTGTTTGTGATAACACAGCTGATGTGACCTTCTTTTTCATACCGAAAGCAAATTCCACAATTGTATTTATTTTTGGCAATTATTACATATTCTGATTCATTTGATTCTTATTTACCTTTTTGGAAAATATTAGACAATATTAAATACAAGCACTAAGAGGTGCTTTTTTTTTATCTCTTCAGTATTTTTAATAACTTTCACAATTAGGGTTATTTTTAGGTATGTGTGTGTGTGTGTGTGTGTGTGTGCGTGCGTGCATGTGTGAGTGTGTGTGTGTGTGTGTGTGGTGGTTGTGTGTTTGTGTGTGTGTGTGTGTGAGTGTGTGTGTGTGTGTGTGTGTGTGTGTGTGAGTGGTGTTGTGTGAGTGTGTGTGTGTGTGGTGTTGTGTGTAGTGTGTGTGTGTGTGTGTGGTGTGTGTGCGTGCGTGTGGTGATGTGTGTGTGTGTGTGTGTGTGTGTGTGAGAGTGTGTGTGTGTGAGTGTGTGTGTGTGTGTGTGTGTGTGAGAGTGTGTGTGTTGTGTGTGGTGTGTTGTGAGTGGTTTGTGTGTGTGTGTGGTGTGTGTGTGTGGGTGTGTGTGGGTAGGAGGCAGTCCCACACCATTGGCTCCATACGGTGGGACGCAGCAGGACAGATGAGGGCCGTACCTGGGCCTGTCTGTGCCACTGACCCGGAAGCTACTCTTCAGGCTGCATCACCACAAAGAGCAGAACTGACGACAGAGATGTGAGGAGCAGCCTCATTACCACACTGTATGATAATGAACAACGGCCTGGAATTCTTCTACTGTGACTTCCTCAGATATTTACAATGAACTTTATGAAAGAATGAACTTTCTCAGAGAAGATGAAAAGATTGCTATTCATAAAAGGATAGATTAGCACAAATGAGACATCTTCCCTGTATGTAAAATAATGCAGAGTCGAACTCATGTATTTTTACCAGCTCTGTTCCCTCAACACTAGCACAGATGTAACTTCTCTTAAAACTGAAGCGTTGATTTTCCTCCAAAAAATAAAGTTTGGTGCTGTGTGTCACTGATGACCACACTGTGCTCTGTGTGTCTTATAGCCTGGTTTGAAAGCAAATATTGTAGTTTTTGGTTTGTTTGAGCAATGACAATGCTTATTTAAATACTTAACTACACGTGAAATAGAAGCTCAAAAGGAGGAGGATAAAGCTGGGTGCTTATGAGTGTGGTATTTCAAATTACAGTAAATACTATACTATAATTATTAAGTCCAAGCTGTCCATCACTTTTACATAGGCACATGTACTATACATGTACAGTATGTAAGTACATGTTTATGTAAGTACGCATGTATTTTGTGTGTGCTACTATGCACTTGATGTGCACATACATATACTATACAGGATATTTATACATGCATGTAGGATCAGTCTCCAGGAAAAGAATGTAAGTAAATTAATGACTCCAAACAGTATGGAAACACACAAGTATGTTGGAGTATGTGTGTCTACCTGTGTGTCTTGTCCGAACAGGGCAGTCGGGGAATATTTGACAACTTTGATTGTATGGGAGCACATGAAGAGTGATATGAACACAAAACATCTGAGCCTTTTCTCATAATCATGTGACCTCTGAGGTCAGAACTGTGGTGTTAACACGACCTTCCACAGCAGTCAATGTGTCTGCTAAGGCCTCATGACAGGAAAATCAATAACAGTTAGTACACTAAAGAGAGAGCAGTGGAGGGTCAAGACATGAGTCACGCTTCTCAAAATGCAATTTGTTTGTTTTATTTGCCAGTTTGTCCAATAAACTTCATCAGAACACGCCATTAACCCAGTGGTAGTATAGCAACACATCATTATGTTTTGACATTAGCAGTGGTTTTTCTTTAAATGTAAACATATGTGGACCAAATGATAGCTATTCAACTTTCAAATTAGTGTTAATCATGAGGAGAGATCCACAGTACAATGTGAACTCCACTCATTGGAGTTGGTCTGCATAGTCAACACAAAACAAACTTGAAGATGCTGCAGAGGACTTTTGTGGAGATCTGCTTGTGAGGTGAGAATGTTTAGAGGCGTGTTTCTGTGCTCCCGACCTTGGTGGTGATTTGAAGACACCACCCGCACTGGGACCGGACCAGGGGCATTCTGCTCTGGTCTTTCATCTTATCCATGAGGGGCATTCTGTGTCTCTGAGGAGGATACAAGACAACACATAACAATGTGCTCCCGTAAACAGCCACCCACTGGGATGGAGCATGTCCACACAACACACACTGCACCCACATCAGTGTTGGGGGAATGAGAGAAAGCTCCTTTTAAAAGCCACTTGTATAATGTTTGCTGTTTCCATGCAGAACCGGTAATGAAAACATATGCCATATCAAATTCACATTTTAAGTAAACATAAAGGTATGTTATTGCAACTTCATAATCAAGACCTGAGAGCCATGCAAACTACACAAGACACTCTTTTGTGATTGTTCACCAGTATACAACAAAACACATACAAAAGGACACAAAATCACTGAAGCAATATATAATAAAATGCAATTGTGCATATATCTTGATATTGCACATAATACATTTGCATTGAGGTAGGAAATACAGTGTCTGAACACAAAAAAAAGTCACCACAGAATAAAAGTCACACACTCTAATTCTGTTGACTGTCATCAGCTTTGATTACAGCACACATTTGCTGTAAGCTTTTGCAATGTCAACATTTAATTTCCACCCAATGTTGTAAAACACACGGAAGTTTTTTGTAGAGCATTTTTCATACACAAGGCAAATCAAAGTGCTTCACACAACAGGAAAAATGCATTAAACTACAGAAATCACAAAACAGTTCAAGACATAAAAGAGAAGAGCGCAAACTAAATAATTTCAGTCATATGGACAGCTAAACAAAACTGTTTTTAGCTTGGATTTGAACATTGTCAGAGTTGAGGCCTGTCTCACATTTTCAGAAAGACTGTTCCAGATTTTGGCTGCATAAAACTGAAATGCAGATTCTCCATGTTTAGCCTGACTCTGGCACCAGAAGGAGGCCGGTTCCTGAGGTCCTTAGAGTTCAGATAAGATCACCTTTATTTGTCCCACAATGAGGACATTTTAGTGTTGCAACAAAGGGTACAGAAACAGATTATGCACAGTATAATAATAAAAACAAATAACTTAGAAAAAAAGATAACTCTTATAATCTTAATAATAATAAACTCTTATTTACAGCTGATAGACATAATAGAAATATTGCACCAGGGATGATTGACATTGTGTCACAGTATTGCACAGGAGTATAACGTATTGCACAGGATTATGAAAGCTGAATGGCCCGTTCAGGACTAACAGTGTTTGTTGTAAAGTCTGACAGCAGCAGGAAGGAAGACCTCTCCTTCACACAGCGAGGGTGGATCAGTCTGTCACTGAAGCTGCTCTCCAGAGCGGACAGAGTGTCCTACAGGGGGTAGACTCATGGTCCAGCATAGACATGAGTTTAGCCAGGACCCTTCTGTCCCCCACCTCCTGCACCGAGTCCAGAGCGCAGCCCGGAGGAACTGGACTTCTTGATGACTTTGTCCAGCTTCTTCCTCTTCCTCTCTGTGATGCTGCTGCTCCAGCAGACCACACCGTACAGGAGGGCTGATGCCACCACCGAGTCGTAGAAGGTCCTCAGGAGTGATTCATATGACACTAGCATGTCCGAACCACTCTTTCACAATGTGAACCAGATGAATTTTGGCATTGTCGTCTTGGAATATAACCTTGCCTTCAGGATCTTCCCTGAAATCCACTGATGGAATAACAAGGTCAAGATGTCTTGACATATAGTGTTGATGAGACCTGATCAAGAGCAGCAACCTCACATCCAGTGGACGACATTTTTATTTACTTTTTTGGTCAGTGTGTAGTAGATACCAGAAATGCTCACTTGTGAATAATGAGGCATGTGGTCAGTGAACGGATCACTGTCCACATGGATTTATCACTTCAGCCCTTCTTGAATAAATCATTTTCAATGTTTTACATTTTTTTCATTATGGGCCAGGTTAAAAAATTTGAATTAAAAAATAAGGTTTTTCCTCCACCAAAATTTAGCTCAACAGCGCACAAAAAATTCTTCTACTTTTTTTATTTGGAATTTTATCCAAAAGTACTTGTGACTGCAACACTTTAAAGAGTTACTAGGGGCGGAAACAGTTAATAAAGGTGCCAGCATAAATATATGTACACAT
Organism: Chaenogobius annularis; assembly: GCA_015082035.1. Taxonomy (NCBI): domain Eukaryota; kingdom Metazoa; phylum Chordata; class Actinopteri; order Gobiiformes; family Gobiidae; genus Chaenogobius; species Chaenogobius annularis. The sequence continues at coordinate 189,952 of BJKM01000110.1, read as the reverse complement.
TATTTTCTAAAAGTACATGATTATGTCAACTTCAAAACTGAAAAAGATATAAGATGTGTAATGGTGTAGTCCAAAGGGTGTCCTGTGGCGAGTCTTGAAAAATCCCATTTTTAAAAAGACAGTTACACAAAAACCAGAAGCAGTTTATTGGTCATTTATACTCTAAACAAGCTCTGGGTTAAAAAACATTTATATTCTTATTCTTATAAATCCTACTTTTCTGAAAAACTTAATGTGCACCAGTCTTTTATGTCTTGTGGTGTGACAGCTTTATTCTCTCTGAAAAATACAATTCTAATATTAAAAAAATTAAGATGGGACCGTTACATAATCATTGAACTTACACACATATGCAGACATACTGGTGTATTTTTGTTGTTTTGTGAATGTGCTGTGATGTAACAAGAAATGTCACACCACAGCATATTAAAATATCCCACATTTTTTAATGTTTTAAATTTTAGCACTTTGCAGCATGGAGCAGAACAGAAAAAAAGGCATTACACCAATACTTTGTATCATGGAACATGTAAAGTCGGCCCATCATGGTTTGTACCCAGGCCCCAGACTTTCCTGCTACATCCTGGGCAGGTATGTGCTTTTGTTGGAGACATGTTTCTACTGCAGGGGCCATGCACTTATGGACTCCTGACTATGTGGACATTTGCTTTGGTAAACACGCCTCCAACTGGTAACTCATGTCCTTCACACATTTCCAGGCATTTATTTACTAGTTTAGTGTCAAACCGCCTAATGCTTCGAGAACAGAGGCTAATCAGAGGAACAAAAGTGTAAGTGTTTTAGAATGTGCTTTGCCCAAACCTGCATTTCAGGCGATGTTACAAAAAGATTCAGAAAATATGTAGCCCTCACTGAAGGAAGCGTATCTTTGTCAAAGCACTGATGTGATGGAGATGGTGTTGATTACTGAAGCCTCGAGAGCCGCCACTTGAAAATAATGCTGTTGACTCTGACCTGCTCAGAACAAGTGCTTCACTGCCACAGCGTTTGAATTGTGCACATACAAAAGAATGCAATTAGCTCTTGATCAGATGACTGCCTCCTGTTCTGTCGATGGAGAAATCAGACATGTCAAGTATTTGTGTGGCAGAGGAGCATCACCCGCAGCCATCATCAAGGAAATTGCCGATCTGGCTAAAGCTAACATACGATCATCCAAATAAGGGATTTTGAGTTGTCCTGGAAAGAGAGAACATTGAGGACATATATGAGGAAACAATTGTTCATCATTCAGGTTTTGTGGGGGCCCTACGCAATATATGTTATGGGACGCCATAGTTTACAAAAGTGCAATTGTAAAGACAATATAATATTGTCTATAATATTATAAATCCCTCAGATTATCCATTTGAATAGGTCTATGCCACATCATATCACAGCTATGTTAAAATTATTACTAGATATTATGTATAAAGTATCAGTTATTTGTGTGTTGTTGTTTTTATTTTTGGCCTTCTACAACAATTTTTTTTTCTTGGCAGATGAAACTTATTTTGTCTGAGTTTTAAACCCTTTTCTCAAGCGTACTTATTTGTAGGGATGGTGCAATATGGAAACATTTGTCTTGCTGCTGTGGCCGGTAACCTATAACTGCCAAAACCAATATCAAGATTTTAAAATCCATTGAAAGGCACAAATGTATGTTAAGTTATAGTTCACAAGTTCACTTTTGTAAAAATGTATTTATCTGGGATATAAAATAATCCATTGCATGATAAACATACAGCCATATTGTTCTTCTTGTTCCAGTTTTTTATCATTGGTCTGTTCAAAAGACAAATTTGATGCACTGAGGTCAAACGAATGTCACATGGGACTGTAGCAGCTTAGAAGAAATAGTCCCAAACATTGTCCAATATCAGATTCATCATGGAACAATACATATCGCTCATCCTGTTTTCAATACATCTCATTCTTAAACAAACAGTCTGCCATTCTGTGAAGGCAAAAAAAATAAACCCAAAATAACCTTCAAACCCTCCAAACGTGTTAAAGCAAGCCAGATAACTTACTAACTGCTGACCAAATCTAATCTTGTCGAAATGACTCAAATCAAGATAATTAGTCTGTATCAAGTCATTTTTAACCAATATACATGTTCATTTTTGCTGTGTTCAACAGGCTCCCAGCCAGCCTAGGTGACGCGGCCTCGTAAACATGCTGAAATGAAACGCATTTCACTGTGACCATCAACATGATTAATTGTGCACTAAAATTCTTCCGAGACCTCCCAGACACAGGGCAGTGCCAGACATCCCGTACCCAGCCGCACACACACACAGACCACATGAATATCAAACTAATAATTAGTCATGTAATTTCTCCTCAGGAATTATACCAAGCCTCAAACCGGTGGGCGAATTTCATTATTAGCAGCCTTTTTGTTTCCATGTCCCTCTCATTACTGTCAGGATCGATGCAACGTAAACTTCATTAAAAATTAAAGCCCGACTCTTAATTACCAGGCTTCACCGACTGAAGTTCGAATTAGCCAACTCAGTGATGTGCAAATGAGAGCATTATTTAAGAAAGATGCTGCAAGTAGTTATGCTAATTCCACGGGTTCGCAGTAGCAGACCTTTCCACTTGCCGTTGCATATTCATTAAACACACTATGCAAATTTAATGTAGCTGTCTTAGTAATACCCCTTAATTTATTCACATTTATTGAGTACGACTTGTAAAAAGTATCAATTTAATTAGCCCTTCTCCTGAGAAAGGGATTCAGCGGCGTAAATCAGGATTAGCAGAGAAAAGGAAATGCTTTTAATAAGTGTGTGAAAGACATGTTGATTTATCGGAGACCACGTCCAAGCAAAATCTTTGGAGAGCGGCGTGACTGGCCAAGACCAAAGACGGCCAACATATGACGTGCTAAGCTAAAGGGGCTGTCCTACATCATATTTCACGGCAGCTAATAGGCGCTGGTGCAAATGCATGTGTTCACTTGAGAGCATTTAGTGCAATGAATAATTTAGTGTCTGCTTAACCCTTCTGTGCGGGGCTATCTGTGCTCTCCTTGTCAGAGATGACCCACACAAGCATCAAACAAGGAGACGCGGCCTGAAGTTCATCATTTCAGCCTTCAACAGCAATCACACACATCATTTTGGTTTAATTCTAGACTGTAAATTGTACTTATTATTAGTATTCCTCACGTGCAATGGCATCTTATAGTTGCATCCTTTAATTGTCTGTAAACTGGCCTTGGACAATAGAAAAAACATAGATAAAATATTGTGCTTTATTTCAATGCTTGATTTTTGTGTGGAGTTTCCATGTTCTCCCCAGGTTTCTTTTGGGAGTTCTGGTTCTGGTGTGTGTAATGACTATCAAAGCACTTTTCAGCAGGGCTTGAATTTTGGTAATTTTGATAAAAGCATGACATTGTAAAGAGCAGGGGTTTTCTGGGCCCTGAGTTCAAATTAAGATTATGAATGTTGTGTATGATACAAAATGAAAAGTGCTGATAAAAAAAAGGGTATAAGATGATAATTCTCCATTGTTGTGATCACATTTGTTTGATAAGTAAACCTAAACGAATACATTTCTGTTACACTGACATAATCTTGTCTGAGGATTGTTATGGGGAGGATTTTCTTTTTTTTCATCAAGATACACATTTTATGTTAATATTTCGCTCCCTTACCCTGGGTCCAAACCATCTTGGTATTTTCATGATGATACATTTTCATTATAGACTTTTTGAGGGCCCCTTTCCTCCACTGGGCCCATAATAAACATAATAAAGCATTGCAACCTCATTTACAAATGTTTGGACCTTCAATTCACGCAGGATTAATAGAGTATTCGTTTTGAGCTTGGTTGATATGAAGCCAGAGCACCCAGAGCAAACCCAGATTCCAACTTCACCTGATCACATAAGTGAGGCCAATGAGCGTGACAAAGACTCATGGAGGGGTTTAGTGTTTCGGCTCGTGCCTGGGTTCAGAGCAGTGTAGTCTCGTAGTCTGACAATTACAATCCACTCAGCAGTAAATGTTTATGCTCACTGCTCTGGAGCTCATCCAGATGCAAGACTTACTACACAGAGCCATGCAAATGAATCTGCATTTAATAGAACATGTAAACCCTGCGGAGGACATAAAGACGTCTGTGGGAATTAGACATGAGCCGCTTCATGTCATAAAGCCAAAGTTTACAGATGCTCTCCTCAGCCAATCACAGTCCAGCTACAACAAGCACGCCTCCACGAACAGGAAGAAAGGTGTTCCAATTCTGTGAAGTATTATCATGGACAAAATATCAAACGATAAGCATAATGGCAACAGTCTCCAAAGTATTTAAAGTATTCCTTGTCTTGTTTTATATTAATTTTGAACACTGTGACTGCTATTTAAACAATGTTAGTGAAGATTGGAAGTTCGGGGGTCTTTCGGGGGGCTGGTGTCTGGGATGGCCGCCCCTTGAAGTTGATGTACAAAGACTCAGATTCATTGTCATTTTTAGTGTTGTCAATGTGAAAGAATTCATGTTAAAGAACCTCTATGCTAAATTGACTTGCTCTTCTTAAACTTGCCAAGGGTTGTGTTTGCGTGATGTGGTCACTATGTGGTAATCCGATACTCCATGGTTTACTTTCTCAAAATATGATTTAATAATAAAATGATTTTATGTAAATTTGTATTTTTTCCAAAGTCCAAACCCTTTCAACCGTTCAACCCTTCAAAACCTTTTGTATGCCTCTAAATTTAGATTTCAGGCTAGCATTTTTGCCTCATTTTATGCTTTTTCAGTGCACCTTTTAATTTTTGTTTTGCTTGCCGACATGTTTTTGAAATGTTTACTTTTTTAAGATAATGTGAAACACTAATACTTATAAAGTATACAAGCCATTTCAAAAAAATGACCATAAAGATTGTTTTGAGCACTTTAATTTGAGCCTCTACACCAGGGGTGTCCAAACTGTTTTCACCGAGCGCCGCATTTTGAAACTTATACGGAGCAGAGGGCCACAGACAACCAAACAATTAAGTGAATCATTCGAAATTTTACTCTCATTTTTAGTTTCAATGAGCCTCCACACCTTTGATAAGACTTGGAAAATTCATATTAGGTTGGTATAACATCAAAATGCTTGAAATTTTTCAAATTTTACAGTAAAAAGTACTACTTTTTGTGGTTTGGACCAACTTAGCAGGAAACCTGAGGACCCAAAAAAATTGGCCTGAGGGCCATATTTGGCCCCCAGGCCGTAGTTTGGACACGCCTGCTCTACACAATATTGCCACATTGTACGGTGAGCTTAATTTTATTTGACAGTAATCACATTCTGTATCACTACGCTGTGGACATCACCATAGGAACTAATTGGCTATTGCAGTTTGTGGTGTTCGAGACTCGTTTTGTGCGTTAAACAGTGTAGCACACAGCTCGTAGTTGTTTAATCCATACTAAATTGGGCAGATTGTAGCCATTGGCTAATTTCCATCTGTTGTCTCGTATTGTCCCCCGTTGTTCTGCGTACTCACTGTATTTATATTACTAGTGATAATAATGAATTTGTTTATTGGACTGCAGCACTGGAACAACAGACATTGCTGGTCCTGGATCTGTAGGGAAACAGTTTAAAGGCTAAAAAATATCCTTCAGCCACGGATTCAAAACTGACAGTGACTGTGTGAAAAACAACCTGCAGACAGGAGCGGTCTGGACAGAGGACATCATTAGAGCGGCCCCTGAGTGTGGCCCCTGCAGAGTTCCCCGGGGCCCCAGCTAACAAGACTTACTGAAGAGTGTTTGGTGCAGCCGTGCTCACATAAATCACATATCCAAATGAGTTAAACTCACTGTTTGGACACATTTATTTCAAGTAAAGTCATTTTATTGCAATGTCCATAAAGAGGAGGATATATACATTGCAGCTGCCATAAACTGCTGATGATTTCACTCCAAAACCCTTATAATAATTTTTATTTTATTAGAACTTAAATAAGGAATCTTTCATTTTTATGTTATTAATCAAATATAAACACTCTAAAAGGAAAATATTTGCGAGGTAAAAGCCTTAACTTGGAGAAAGCCCAGAATGTTGATTCATTTAAACAGCGCATTAAGTCTGCTGTCAGGTCACACTGATGACTTCATACAACCTCCGTCTTCTTCAGGGCAATGCTTTCAAATGTCCACACTAAGAGTGACAGATGTGAACCGTCCCATTGACCATAATTAATCTTTGTTTAAATTGAGGCGGCCCCATCCTTGCAGCGGGGCCTGGGGTCTGCGGGCCCCTGCTCCGCTCGCTCTAATCCTGTTGGCATGAATAATCGGGAGCTTTGATAGGGATGAGATGAGATTCATCAGTTCATTGCATGGGCCAGACCGGTGCATCTCATCATCACAGCACGGATCTTTATGCACCATTTTAACAGAACAATTTATGACGTCGTTAGTTTTAAGTGCTGCCGCTATTGGGACAATACACACTTAAAGCCTGGCCTTTTGTGCCTTAAGGATTCATAAACAGGACAGAGCCAGCAGGGGCCGAAGGATCATGTGGTCCACGGACAAGGCTACGCCACCAAATATCGCTCTGTAATTACTCTGCACTAAAATGAGGGGCCTTTAAATGAAAGAATTACCAAGCAGTTAAGTGTTATTGTCCTTATCCAGGATTTTATTGTTTAATTTTTAGCACATTATATATTCCAATTTAACTTGATATCAGGATAAGTTATATAACTGTATTGATCTTAAAGATGTGAAGGCAGCTCACAAGAAAATACAAATAATAAGAAAAGCTATCAAAATCAAGTCAAGATAAAAAAAAAAACCCTGAAGTTAAACCAAAGTGAAATGTTGGATGCTGCAGTTATATTTGTCATCTGCTTTCAATTGTAAGCAAGCTAATCCATCAAATCTTGTTAACATAAAAAAATATTATCATGAACCCCCAGCCTCATATCCATATAAAAGCCACAGTCACGGACCACTGAGTTTTGCAGACAACATTTGTGTGGGTCCAAAGTGACAAAGGCAGAGGAGGAGGAGAGTACATCCCAAGTCCATCCTCAACCTGCTCCTCCTCAAAATCCATGTTACAGCACATTTACGAGCCATTCATCAAAGACAGCAGATTAATGATGCCTCGGGCCGGAATTAGCCCTCCTCACTCATCAAGGTGTACCCTTGGACTGGGACATGGGGCGTGCAGACAGCGTGGGCCCCAAACAGCCACGCTCCGACAAAATTAACATCCCCTTATCCCCAATTTACATATGAGCTATGACAATAGCAACTCTGAAGGGGGCGTTACCAGGCATCTCATTGTTAACTATTGTGTATAGCCTTTTTGCATTACTTTTGCACCACTTGTATATGATATAATGAAAGTATTGTAGGTACAGATGATGTTGTGCGTATGTAGAGGTAAATGCAGTAATGCTTGGTGAAGACTGAATTAATTACAGAAGGGTCCCGTGTGTGTATGCTGTCCCTCTTGAGCAGGTCAGCCTGTGATGAATGGGCTGTGAGCTGTAGCTGCAGGCGAGGACCACGCTCCTCAGAGGTACAGCAGCACCTCCGCTCAGCTGAAGGAAATGAGAGAGGAACAGCAGATGAGCCTGATTACCCCAGAGTAGTGCCTCCCCAGAGCCCAGGATCACAGAATCATTAAGACTGTAATGTGCTGTTATTCTGCCCCAGCCCTCGGCCTAAAACGCTGTCCTGGGGGGAGCTGGGTAATAGAGCAGGGCTTTCGGACCCTCCGCGCAGACAGACAGCCGCCTGGACAAGGGCCCTCCACTCACGTCCCGCTTCCACTAAAATGACATTGTCAAGAGAGTAAAGCAATCAGACACAGCATTTATGCAGTGCACTCCATTTCTGCTTGCACTTCTCACTGTATGAGCAGGGACGGCTGCAAGAACTGATCATGTTTTGCAAACTTGGATTATAGAACTATAGAACGGTGTTGAAAAAAGAGCCACAGACACACAGTCAGTTGCCCTCAAACCAAAAGATAGTCAAAGACAGTTCAAATATTGCCCAAATAACCTAATTTGCTTTATTCCTGGCCAGTTACAAAGGATATTAAGTGTAAAAATCTGCCAATTTATTGTTGCTTCAAAAATATTCACAAGGAAATACTTAAAATTTAAGTTTATTCTTTTCATAAACCTATGTAAGAACAGGAAATGATCCATCCAGGATTTTCCAACATCAAAAGTCCAGTTGAAAAGCAAAAATATTTTGTCTTCAAGGCTTCAAAGCCCTAAAGCCGTGATTAAAATGGAGCCTGTTAAGACTATATCTCCACTTATCAATTATGAATAAAAGCAGTACAGGTCTTAAGTTCCTTCTAGGCCAATTATAAGTGTGCAATGGCAGTAGAAATTTTGATTTACATGAATTTTTTATATTTTTCACTCAAAAAATAAATGCAACTTGAATAAAATGTTGACCCAAATGTATTGTGGCACCTTTTTCCATTGAATTGTTTTATGTATATCCAAAGCCAATAACTTAGCTTTCAGTTTTTGATTATTTACTTAAAATCTATACATCATTTTAAGATATAATGTTCAACAGTCTAATGCTCTTCAGTGAAGTCTCCAAAATTGTGATGGCAGTTAAGATATAAATTGAATAATACTTTCATAATGTTTGCGGTATTCTTAGACATTTCCTTTTCACTTGATTTTTGGATTATGGGATTTATGTGCTAATTAAAGGACTAAATCACAAATTACATACAATACAATTGATTTTCCCCATGTACAAAATGTTATTGGAAAAAAATGATAATCCCCACACAGCTTTTCTTTGCCACTTTCAGATTAAAACTTTGTTGCCCCCTGCCCCAAAAATGCAGCCTGCAAAAATGACAAGAGGTCATCTGTCCTCACCTCAACCAACGCTGCTAATTGTCTCACACTGCACTGAATAATTAGTGCAATAATTACCTTCCCAAAATGAGCGTGCCTCTCACGGTGGCATCACAATAACAGGTGCGCCCGGTGCCTGCGAGGGACAGACATGAAAGATTACGGCGCGCCCGGTCCTCGCCCCCTCAGCTCGACGCTTTGGGGAGCCATCCGAGCCCGAACCGCGTGACAGAGACCGAGTGTTGTTTAATCTGTGGCTGTGGGTCGTCCTTGAGCTTCCCGGACTCTCGTGTCCACATAACCTCCAGCAGTGGCACTAATGCGCGTTATGAGCTGCCACTTTGCCTGCTGCTGTTCCAGGGAAATATCAATGTTTGTGTGCTAAAAGTAAAGACAAAGTACATGGCAAAGACACTAAAGGCTAGTCATCGCAAATATGTGGATAGACCAGAGAAATTAGAGTTTGCAAAGTTTTAAATGTACAATTGTATTTCTTTAAATGTATTTACAAATGCCCAACACCTTCATGACTTTGGTTGTAACTGTTTTAAAATAAGTACTTAGGCATTCTATTTGACTTCAGAACCTTATAACACAAGACACAAGACATCAAATTAAATCATGTCCTGCATATATCTGTGTTGTGTACTATGTTCTTTGTTTCATGGGCTTAAAATGTAAAAATAATAATATTTTCCTATATAAACTGGGGGAAATTGCAGAGATTACATGGAAAGTTAGTTCTAAACAACGCCAAATGTGTGTCACAACTATGAGCCAAAGCAATGTTTTGGGTAGAAAAAGCAAAGATTGACAGAACATGCAAATTCAAAACAGAAAAGTCCTGTTTGATCAGCGAGTCAAACCCAAAATCTTAGCCACAGCGCCACCATGTCACTTGTAGTGCAGAGGTGTGCTGGTTTTGGAGATATATTCAGTCCTTGTTACTTCAAATCCTCAGCAGACACTGAATAGTAAAAAAAAAAAAAAAATGCGATTATGCGATTCAAAATGCAATTCATCACTAACATTTAAATTAAATTCTGTGAGACTAAGGGTTCGTTCAAATTTGCACAAAGACCAAACCAAGTCCACATCAGGACTAAAATAAGTGCGAATGCCCCCTAAAAGCTTTGGATGACAGGCTTGTTTTTTTTTTAAAGTTAGAGCCCTATGTACATATTGTTGAACATATATTGATTGAATTTCAAAATGGCTGTCTATATATTCTGTTCCAAATCAGGCGCTGAGTTCACTGAGCCTAGAGGCTGTTTGTTATGGGGAGAATTACTTAAGACTTGTCAAGATGCCACTGTCGTGTTCCCGGGCTCTTTCCTGCTTCCTGACTGTAGCAGGTGGAACAGATCCTCTGCTAAATATTTGTTTGCAATCTTTAATAGAGTGTATTTTAATGACGAAGTGTCCCTGTGGCTTTGCAGAGACAGGGACCATTACATCTCCCTCAATAGAAGCAGTAATAGCCACAAACCATATGTTCTGATTTCTGCTGTCACGCACACAGGCTGTATTCTTATGGGATCTGCTTTCAAAATATGTGAATGTCTATGCAAAATCAAGACAAATGTGGCTGGAATGGACTCTTGTGATTATAATATCTGCCTGACACGGTGCACTTAATCTTTGACCATGTCCGGGTGTCTGATAATGTTGCATCATTAGTTTCCCTGACAATGATTTAGCATGCAGCCTCTTACCCCATTGACCTGTGCGGTGTTTAAAGCTAACCTTCTCTTAGCCTCTGCCTTCATTTCTCACTTGTGAGCTGTCAGGTGCACATAAATTGGACACAAGGTGTACCGCGGCCGGTGGTGAGGCGTCACAGAGGGGCTGCGGAGGAACCAGGCCAATCTGCTTCGGCATCCGTTACATTTACATGGTCCGGGAAGGTTAGTGGTTCCTGAAAGATTACCACCTCTAATTTCTTTGGGGAGGATGGGACCTTGGTTCGGCTGCCAACACTTTGAATGTTAACTAAAAGCCAGTGCAGGTCAGCAGGCAGGTTGGGGACCAGAGCACCGCCACGCTTCACGCCGGGCAGGAAGTTCCCATCCATCTCTGGCACAGTGCTAATGACCCGTACGGGAAAGATCTGTGGGCACAAATGTGGAGGCGTTTACACATAAATGCTGTTTGGGCGAATATGCAAGAATGTGCTGGTGGACTGGGCTTGGTTTTAGACTTCAGGAAGTTGCAGCTGTTCACATTCCCCTTCTTTATGCTCTCCAAACCCTGTTTTTCAATAGAGACTTTGGAATAACACTGATTCTGTTGCAAAGGTATTTCTCCAGGACACAGAGAGTTGATATTACTAGCCAAAGCGAGCCGATCCGAGCCTCCTCCTCTCGGGGCGTCCTGCTGCTCACTGCAACACTTTCATGATAAAAACAGAAGTGTGTGATGAGCTGTTTGAAGTGTTCACTCATCAGCCTCAGAGACATCTGTATACGACTCCGGCAAAGACACTGACTTTCTGCACTTTTCACTTTCCTTTCATAATTTACCCAGACTTTACCGACTTGGCTGAACACTGCATGGCTGCTCAAAATGTAAAGAATTTGCTCTTCAATGTCCAGTGTGGATTTACAGCCTGTTCATCACAAAGCAATAACACCTTTATTTTATTTTCCATTTCAGACTTCACCAGAAAGTGTCTGTAGTGCTGGTAATGAGGAAAAGAGCATGGCCACGCCTCAAGAAGGGCACAAACCATCTAACTGTGTTGCCTACATGTGAACACTATGCAAAGACATGCAGACTGGGCCACGCTCTGATTGTCTAGGGACAAGGTTGCCATACCAACTTGTCAATGCCTGATCTTGTCAGTCGTCACAAGCTAAACAGGAATGGGTCTGGTTAGTACTTGGATGGGAGATCGCTGGAATGCCAGAGGGGATCGGTCGTTATGTCCTTTGGCAAGACACTTACCCACTTTGCCTCCTGTCTCTATGTGTGCAGGTGTATGAGAGTGAATGCGGGACAATGATCCGGTGTTTGCAGCATGTGTATCATGTATGTTCACTGTCCCCAAAATATTCAAATTAAGGAAATGTAAAACTTCAGATGGCCGTGATTGACAGAAGGATTAGTCAGTTAGAGAAATGCCGTCTATATCAAAAACAAACTGGTGGTTTGTATATAGGAAAGGAAAATAATAAGATTATGAAGAGCAAAAAAGACCATTTCAGTAGGATCAGTAATCTGAAATGAGAGAAATTGCTAAATTTCGCTAAATAATAGATGAGCTTGTTTGTTTCCTATGTGTCACTGAAATAAACAAACCTGATTGCACAGTTCTGACATAGGTCAGAGGCGCAACGCTGTGACTAGATCCATCCTGCTCTCCATGGGTTTCAGAATGATGAGAATCTAGGACCGTTGCCGTAGCAATTAACAAAAAGGTTAATTGCTACGGCAACGGTCGAATGGAAAAGGGTCCTCAAAATATTATCTCAGGAAAACAGGAAGCTGAAACCTGTGAAAAGCACAATACAATGAGTCCAAGATGTTTTTGCTTTTATTGTCTACAATCCAACATTTGAGAGTGGTCAGTCAGTCAACATGCTGTGATTTCAGACAAAAACGATTTAATCCTGTACCCCAAAGTGTTACAAATTAATTTATAAGATACCCATTTGTCAAACCATTGATCTTATACATTCTCAGTGTTATCTTATTTCTCCTAGACTCACAACACTGAGCTTCTGTGGAGGGCGTAAAATCAGTGATTGCCTTATTGTTAGCCATATGTAGAGTATCGCAGTGAATGGGAAGATATCCCCAGCCCTACTTGACATGGAAGACATTAGTAACACATGACTATCAAAGATTGATGCGGTGATATTTCTGAGGTAAATGGGGTCTGACCAAAAGCAACATCACTCTCTCTCAACAATGTGTCCAAAGCGGCATCTCATCATCATACGAGATACAGCCCCACTTATTCATAAAACTCAAAATACACATCACTGCACCTGACTTAGTGGCACTGAGGTTAGCAGGATCAGCTCACAGCAAAGAGGTTTCAAGTTTGATTCCAGGACAGTGTGCATGTTCTCTCTCCTTGTATATATTACATTTTGAATGTTTACAATGTATTAGTGTGGAGTGGCACAGTGGTAGCACAATAAAAACATATGCTCAATTATGTTTTTCATCTAGTTTTATAACGCTCGCAGGCGGTCTCAAGTGGTCAGAGCAATTACAACGACAACATCGATTAGGCATGGCAAACGCAGAGAAACGGCTAGATAGTCTGACAGTCTGAAATGTTACTGGCTTTATTCAACCCAAAAATCAAACTTTATTTCTGAAGTAGTTCTCAGCATGTAACTCAAAGAGCTTTTACATAGACAATCAAAATATTCCCTCAATTCCATCCAAAGTCAACATAGTCACATGTACACACACTCACGCACACATGGACACACACTTGCACACACTAAAATGATGGACATTAGGCTGCAGAGCACACCTGTATTCAGCACTTGAGAGGGTTACAGCTTCAGCCTGCATGACAAGTGGAACAGACACAACTCCAGACTGTGAACACTGTAGTGCTTTTCCAATTCTTAAACTTTAAACAAATATAGCCTTTGTATTTCATGCATCTTCAAACCCTCCAGTCGTTAAACAGGGTTTGCCAAACATAATATATGACCTTTAACTTGATGTTGATCTATGCGCAATTAAATAAACAGATCAAAAACAATTAATTACATAGAACATATATATACTTTTTTTTTGTGATATCACTGTCATTCTGTTGAACATATAGAAACCTATACACTCTCCTCCGTTCAAATAACTACTTCACAGTTAGAACAAAAGCATGTCCTTTGTACTCTGTCAGTTTGCCTGAAGCTAAAGAACGGAACGACGTGCACTTTACAGCAGCCCTACTCCACTGGCAGCGCGTCGCAGCCTGGAGGGATCTCAATGCAGCACACACCTAAACAACTATTGCTTTATATGAGAGTTAGCAAATAGTTAGCATTTGCTGTGACATAAAAGAGGCCGAGCCAATAGCGAGTGAAATAATAAAATATTGAAATGTCTATAAAACATGAATGCAGAATCTCTCTACAACTCTGTCTCTTGTTAATTGAGTTGCTACTGAGAATGTGAAGGCTCTGGAGAATAATTTGTCAGTGGAAAACACGGAATGGACCAATTTATTGGTTGCTGCAGGCAGTGGAGTTCCGACCAGCTTTGATCAACCTTTTTAGGTCAGATTCTCGAAACACATAGCGCAGAATTACATGGCAGAGGAAAATATTTCATCTTTTTAAATAACAAGAAACATTTTTATAGTTAGCAGTTAGTGAGCAAATTCCTCAGAGGGATAAAGTCAGACAGAGCAGCGTGCAGATTATTTATTGTTTTGAGGAGGTAAGTTAAACATTTATCATGAAAATAGTGACAGAAAGAGTAATTATAAGTTTTGTGGGTGCTAGAGTCGGTTGACAGTGAGTGCGGGCGGCTGACATGCTAAATTAAAAGCATTCTTCAAAGAGCTTCACATGGACTGAAAAGGCTTTGATTTAACTATCCTGCTGTCAGTCTGATAGTGCATCGAGAAAGAAGTGTTTTGTCAAAATACTTTTTTTTCTTTTTACCAAATAAAAGTAAAAACTGTCTGTTACTGTTGGCCTCAGAGAGCGGACCATAAAACTCTGTTCAAAATGGAATGTTGTTTTCTCTTAGGGTCCAGTCACTCTTTACTGTTCACAAGCTTCAACCATAGTTACCATGGTTATATGTTTCTAATATTCATCATGGGTAAAAAACATTTTATGTTGTTGGAAAGTGCTCTGTAAAAACACTTTGGAATGATTGCTTGGAACCAGATTCAAAAACGTTTTGGTCACACTATATTTGACACTGCCCAGAGACAGTCTGACATGAAATCCATTTAAGACAAACCTCAAACTTTGGCTCAGGAGGAACCAGGTCTGTGATCACCGATTTGTGTTAACCCAAATGTTGTCATTTATAGTGAATGTGTGCACAGAGTTATATGTTGTTTCTTGTCCTGACCTGCCGGGGTCTACAGATGGGAAAGTAGCCAATGGGCTAATTCAACATATGTACATAGTGCGTTCATTAATATACACTGTCTCTTTAAATGAATAAAAGTCAATCTAAAACCCTTGTACCTTCTTCCTTTATAACATGTTACGTTTACATACGAGTGAAAACAACCTGTAATGACGTGTAATTCCATTGTATTTAGAGCTAGAACATTTACGTTATGTGGTATTATAGTTTGGAACACACTAAGTTACATCTTGTATTTGGTTGATAGATAGTGTGTTACATGTTGTTAAACCCTGTTACATGTGTTTAAACCCTGTTACATGTTGTTAAACCCTGTTACATGTTGTTAAACTCGTTTACATGTTGTTAAACCACTCTTACATGTTGTTAAACCCTGTTACATGTTGTTGAACCCTCTTTACATGTTGTTGAAACCCTGTTACATCTTGTTTAACCCTGTTACATCTGTTAAACCCTGTTTACCGATCTTGTTGAACCCTGTTTACATGTTGTTAAACCCCTGTTACCATGTTGTTAAACCCTGTTACATGTTGTTAAACCCTGTTACATCTTGTAACCCTGTTACATTTGTTAACCCTGTTACATCTTGTTAAACCCTGTTTACATGTTGTTAAACCCTGTTACATGTTGTTAACCCTGTTACATGTTTTAAACCCTTACATGTTGTAAACCCTGTTAACTGTTGTTAACTGGTTCTTACACAGCATGCTGTTATGAGTTCTTACACTATGTGACTGTTATTGATTGTTACACGAGTTACATTATGTGACTGGTTGTTACACATTGTGTTACTGGTTGTTTTTGGTTATTTTTGGTTTATTTTTGTTATTGGTATAACCAATTTCTCAAAGGTTGTTTTTAAATCAAGTGTGACAAGTTTACTTTATTTTTGTTTTTTTCTCACTCAGATTTTTTCTGGCTAACGAAAAACATACTTACAATGATATGTAGTCTGGACACCGGTTTATCGTCGAGTTCAGGGCGGTGTGATTGATAGGTGGATTAGCCAATCAGGGACATGCCATGGTATTAAAACAAATGTTGCTTCTTAGAAGAGAAAACAAGGGAAGGAAAATCGCAGATTTCTGCCAGAATACATGAGCAAAGCTCAAAATGCTGCTAATCTGAGGTGATTTAAATTTGATTTAGGTTATTTTTGGATGACCAATGAGCTTGTTAGTTTCCCCTGTGTCAATGAAATAAAAAGCCTGATTGCATGGCTCTGCATGAGTTTGGTCTGAGATGAAGGGGAGGAGGTGGTGACCAGAATTTTGAATAGAATATATAACGAGAACCAGTCTGGATCCCGAGCAACATCCAATCCAAACAGCATGCAACAATGTTTTGGGCCAACATTTTATCTTATTATTTAGAATTATAAATTGTATCTTGTCACATTAGTGTTAATCCAGTAAAGATGACAGATTAAACAACATAATATAACATAATTCTCTACGGTCCAAAAGCAGCAACCCCTTTAGGACCTGTGGAGCTAATCCCATGGATTTACAGCCAGGGCCTTGGGCCTTACAACCACTTCAATTCAATCAATAAGATCAATAAGAGTTATTTAAATTGAGGTATACTTTGATGTTCAACAAAGAATATTGTATTTTGATCCATAGTTTAATACTGCTGCAGCAACCTGGAGCAGAGGAGAATCGTAGACCCTGATGTGCTAGAAGCATTAGCAGCCAGCGTGTTGTGCATGTTTTAGATAGATTTTGGAATGAGCAGCCTAAAGATGCAAGATCACACAAACATGGGCAAATCTGCACACAACCACAGCTCAGTTTTTGATGAGAAAACAACAGACTCGAACTCAACATTCACTCATAAAACAACATTTATAGAGACTCATTTGCGTGGTGTAGTTTTACTCCTAGAATTCATCTGATTTATTCTCAACAAGGCCCTCCAGAACCCAGCCAACTGCACTTGTACGGCGTCTCGGAGGAGCTGTAATTTCAGCAGGAAAAGTGTGTGCGTGTGCCGTAAGGTTAAAGAGTGGCTGACAAGTGAAGGCAACCACAGCGGAATGCATTAATTAGTCTGAACTGAAAGCATATTTATCAAAGGGTAGGCCATATGGGAGGGTCGGAGCGCACCACGGATCAGGTTAAGAGAAAAGGCGAGATTCAAACGTGTGTTAATTCATGAAATACGCATGTAAATGGATTATTACAATGGTGCTCTAGTAGGCCCCGTACTGCACGGCTACAATGTTCTCTTTGTGTTCTCTGACAGCGGGAATGGCCTGCTTATGTTAGGATCATTTCAAATGTCAAAACCTCTGACTTTGTTCATGGCGACATTTAAAACATTCTTCTACAATCAATATTTGTGCAGATAAGGAGACTGTTCAAATGTATTATGGATATTGCAAGTATACTGGGCTGATATAGATATATGTTTTTTATTGAGGACTTCAAGAGCAAAGAAAATATAAAAATGCTTTAACAAAACAAAAGATAAATTAGTAACAAATGAAACATGCAGATTAGTGGGGCTAAAATGTTACTTGTTTATTATTAATGAGAGCACTTTTGCATGGTTTAGCTGTAATGATTATTGCAGATGACGTCACAACATTTTATTGGTCTTGACTGAGTTGATTGAGTGGAGTTCGAGGATTTGTGGAAATTCTGTGACAATCGCCAATGTCACTGTAAGGAGATGGTTTGAATTTGTCATTTTGGATATTTATCTTAAAAAACACCAGACATTTTGAGCATGTGACATAGTGTTTAAATGTGTTACTTCATTTAGGCCTAGAGCAATCATTATAAAACCTGGTCCGGGATTGCATAACTTTGGTCAGATTTACTCATTTCATTTATCAGTGTTTCCCAACCAGAGGTATGGCACACAAGCACTTTGCAAGTAACACTTCTGCAATTTGATGAAATGTATGTTTATTTGTTTGTTTATTTACATATTTTATGATAATGATGATAGTAGTTCTTAAAAACGCAGAGCAAAAAACCAAACAAAAAACAAACAAACAACACAATACGTTCCAAATAGATAGATTTGTATAAGTACCAGTAAAATTATGCTCATTGTAGTAAAACATAAATTGTAAATAATAAAGAACCAATAGCCTGTCATTAGCAGTCACTTGGGATCAATGATCAGAGTACAAGGCTTTACTTTGTGCATGTACCGTCACCACTCACTCCTGTTCATCTGGATCATTAATTCAATCTGTGTGCGCGCTCAGGTCTCAGAGGCGTCTTTGAGATAATTGTTCTCATCGACTTGAATAATTATTTGTTTGCTGATTTAATTATTCTCACATTTAGAAAACAAATGAACAAACCAGTTTTGTATGCACCTGCTTAGGACATTGATCAAATTCACAATGTGCATGCATGTTAGGAGTTAAAGATGTATAGCTTCTGTCGAAAACAGCCTCATGGGATTAAAAAGAATAACTGTGTTCATAAGCACGAGGTGGTAGGGTGTGTTTTTATGTTGTCCATTTCAGTAAAACATGAATTTATGTGACCTTAGAATAATAAAGACAATAATGTGGAGAGTGGTCCTGTTTTAGCTGGCTCTTTATTCATTTTCCTTAATGCTCTCAATTTTAACTTGAATTCCCAGATCATGAAAATTGAATACAATAAAAAGATTTGTGTCTAATTTTGAGTGCACCTCAGTTTTAGACTATTTATTGATATTTAGAACTTGAAATCCTTTTTTCAAATGTTAATTTATTTATATTGCATTCATTGTGTCAAATGTTCCTTGTTCTGTTGGGTTCTTTTCTCTGTTTGGAGCTATGTGCCAAGCCAAATGATCAGACCTCTTAACCACTCTGATTCATCGCCCTTTAAATGTTTTGCTCATTTGTTTCCATTAAATATTTCATCTTCCCTTAAATATTCATTTAACTTCCTCTTTAAATTTTTTACCACTTTCTTTGTGGTTGCGTCTCCTCGCCTCCCTTTTAGGCTTTGCAATCATGAATAATTATTCATCAACAGCCAGAAAGAGAGCGCATAAAACATGCAGACGGCTCCTTCCTTTTTGTCTTTTCTCATTAGTGATATACTGGAGTTGCCTAAACACTTCCCGCTACCCCACATATGGAAATATGGAAATTGTCAGAGGATCTAGCTAATGACTGTGCCTCACAGAAACATTCTGGTCACATGTGAGCTCATGAGCCCATCACATCACTACATTTTATCTACTTAGATTAATGAAAACAACATCTGATTAAGTTTGTGGCTCTGTAGTCCTTCTCAAATGTAATAATAATAATAATAATAATAATAATAATAATAATAATAATAATAATAATAATAATAATAATAATAATAATCTCTGATAATTAAAAGGTTTTTGAGTTGATCATCTTGTGCGGATAATTAAAATTAAGAACTATATGAACTGCATAAGCAACGTGTTTGCCTACAACAAATTATTTAGACTTGTCTTCGAAGTATTCTATAGAGATTTGCTTCCATCTTGTGGCCAAAAGACACAAATGAGTTTTAAGACATTTGGCCTCCTCTCCCACATTTGGGGTGTGAGTGGTTGATATTGGTCAGAGGCCGATAGCACTTATTGGTTGCTCACTTCTGTCAGTCTACCCCAGAACAGTTGTGGTTAGTAGTAGTGCACCAATGACTAACACTTGAGCAGGCCTAAAGCAATGGCCCGTTCAGTCCCTGCCAGAGTGACTTCTCTTACAATTTTAGTAACATTATAATATATCAAGAAAAGGCTTAATATACAGGGATCTAATAAATAGGACTATAATAGTTGCCTGGGATCCAGAATGATTTTCATATTCTATACAGATGCTCCCTCTCCCACTTTTCTTCTCATTCTGCTCCTCTCACCCCTCTTGCCAAGACGTCTTCTGTTTGTCAAGGCACATAGGCAAGTCCTTTCTCCTCCTTGACTCTCAGCTCACATAAAAAAGATATATTTGTTACAGAACAGGTGGGGCCAAGTCCATGTTTTGCAAGTCTCAAGTCTGAGTCAAGTGCAAATCTGCTTTGAGTTTCAAGTCCTTTCAAGTCATTACCAAATGACAATATAGTTCATATTTTTTCCATTTATATGATTTTTGTGGTTCTTCTTTAAAAAAGCCCTGGTCACTAATAGAGAAGTTGGAGGGGATGGCTCCAGTTTGAAAGTAAATCCTAACTACTGTACAGAGAAAACTGTTTTCAAAACACATACATTTTTGAGGTGGAACATCAAGTTTCCAGTCACTCTCCCAAGTCTTGTGGCGACTCCTTTTTCCTTCTTGGGTTGTCCTGCACATCCATTTAGGCCCCTGTCCCTCGCCTAACTTATTAGAGCAGGGCTATTCAACTTAAGGCTCGGGGGCCGGATCAGGCACGCCAAATGATCTGATCTGGCCCGCGACCCATCTTCCAAATATTATTATTATTATACATTTTTCTTGTTTTCTGGTTTAATTCTGGGTTAGTACAAGTTTAAACCTGGTTTAGTTCTTATTTAATTCTGCTTTAGACCTAGTTTGGACCTGGTTTGATTCTGGGTTAGTCTTGTATCCGACCTGGTTAGTAGCCCATCTGACCCAGAGGCCACGGCCCCCCGAGAAATCTGGCCCTCAGGAAAATTAAGTTGAATAGCCATGTATTAGAGCATGTCACACTTTTTCATTGATACACAAATTTGATAAAAAGTGAGATTTCCATAGAAAACATTATATTTTCTCCCACAAAGATGGATGTATTGGCTTTCAGGGTGTGTTATGATTGATTAAAAACTTAAATCATTTGCTGTTTTTGCAATTATTGTCATCAAAATAACTTCAATAACACAACACAATCATCAAAAGAAATACAATAATAAATTAAAATGCACAAGTAAATAAATACATAATAAATAAAATATAAATAGCAAGCCACTTGAACCAATTCTATGCTTTTGCCTGTGTTAAGCAGAAATTGGGAGGGGCTCTGGTGCCCTCTGCCGTTTGTCGGTGGAAACGCCACACCGGAAGCTGAGCTAACGCACAGAGCCTTGGCAGCTAATAACAAACTTCTTCTCATTCAAGGAAACTCGGCCTGTGGTAAAACAGCAGAGCGTGGGAATTCATCGATTAACTAGTGCATACACGTGCAAACGTAGTTGGACATATATTTCCCACTAAATTAACTGAGGCATGTCGTAATTAAAGCCCTGCCAAATGCTACTTTGTTTATGCTAAGTTGGCTAATGCTAAGTAGCGTGACGGTAGTGTTCCCCACTGAGGAGGAAGGAAGGAAACTGAGCTGTTTTCTGAGCTAGCACACACTTTGGGGCTCTGACGCACTTTGGGAATGATTCTGCCTTAACTTTTGGTTAGAAATAACTTTTAGTGGATTAGTTATGACTTCCACGTGTCCAACTAAACATCCAGTGACTAGCTTTACTCATGATCAGAGCCAACAGGGGAAGTTGTAGCATGCAGCTTTCTCTTCTCGGGAATCGATTTTCACCAAACGGGTTATTCAAGACGTGTTTTGAATAGTTTTGACAAAGCACTGGAGCAAGCCATGGCATCCGATGTACTCGAGAGTGACTCAGTGTTGAAGGGTGGGACGACGATAAGTGATAGGGCTGTGAACAATATCACCAGCGGGTCAGTGGCAGCAGTCACGCCCAGGATCAGCGCGTCGGAGCGGGGCAACAGAGGAGCGTCCAGCCCGTCCACATCAGGAGTGTCCGAGGAAGGAGACGACGACAACGAGAACAACGACCTGGAGGAATCGCAAAGTAGTAATAATGTATCCACAGCTGCTGATAATAATGGACTAAGTTTAACCCAAACGCAGGAAACAGAGCCGAGACGTGAGGAGACTGCAGCGGGGAAAAGGAGCTCGACCCCGGTCAAACGTTCTCCAGCAAACTCTGCGCCCTCTGGAAGGTGTGTGGGCTGTTTTTGTACTTTAACCACTCAGTCTGCTTTTGTGTTATTCAGTGCTATGGTGGATCATCAAAGTGAACCACATATGAACCCGTTTAGTCACTGTTTTCCAGTTTGCTATTTTTAAACTTGTTTGACAGGTCGTTGATAACAAACACCAACCACACATGACCCATTCATGCACATGTTTATGTAAAATCACGTGGGAAATGTGTCCTCCTTTAGTTTAAAAAAAAACTGTTTACAAATAGAGATGTAACAATAACCGAAATATCATAATATAGTATCGCAAAAAGTCTCAATAATATCGTGGGCTGTCTCAATTTGTCAATTTACAAGCTTCTTTGCTAAAAAGCATTGTTTTGTGACTGGAACAGCTAAAAACACAGAGGGAACAACACGGACCAAGATTCTTTGCTTCTTTATCGTGCTGACTACATGAAGAAATGACTGTTATTTCAGCACTTTTAAATATTATGTCAATAATGGTTCACAATAAAGGCTCTTCAGGGTATTTTATAAGGAAAAGGTACAATTTATATAAATCTGTTCATCCAATCTCTACAATATTGCAATAAATATTGTGCCGTGAAATGAATATCATGTGATGAAAATTATTATAGTGTGAGATTTACTTATCGTTACATCCCTAGTTACAAATAGGCCTGCGTTTAATGCATATTGACTGTATGTGAAAGTCAAGTTTACATTAGTGTTGCAAGAGAAAGCTCAGCCCTTGCTCTCTGACTTGGTGCTTGTTTGAAATCCTTAGAGGATTATTTGTATGCATAAGCATTAAGCATGCAGCTTGGCTAATAATGAGGAGAAATGTTCAGAGTATCTGAGGATCTGGTCAGGTGCACAAGTACAGCAGAGCTGATTACCCATCAAAGGCAGCACTGTGCCCTGCAGCCACCATGAGTTACTCAGAGAAGTCTGAAAAGTGTTGATTTGATGTACACAGAACAATCATTTCTAAATGTTCACAGAGCTTCTTTATTGTTTCCATAAATCTGCCATAGATTAGCTGCATGTCTTATTTAAATTGTGTTGTCATTTTTTTTTTTTGTTATTTGAGATTTTCTGAAAGTCTCTCAGAACCAACATATGTCAAAACTGTACAGTAAAAGTAAAGGTGAATATTGTCGATGCTTACAGCAGAATTACATTAAAACCATTGCATTGCAAAAGCTAGAAACAGCCATTTTGAACAGTACGATTATTGGAAATGCTCATCTGTAAAGACATGTATTACAAATGTATATTGGTATAGTGGTTTAAGGCATTATGCATATGTTACCACGTCGGCTTCGTTGGTTCGCCACAAAGGAATGCTTATTCTATATTATTATTATTATTATTATTTATTATTATTATTATTATATTATTATTATTATTATTATTATTATTATTATTATATATTAATTATTATTATTATTTTTTCAGTTTTATGAAAATAAAACACAGAATATGGAACACGATCTAATTAAAGTAATAAAATAAACTACAAAAACACACAACAAAAAAAATAATTCTGATAAAGTTGACCAAAAACAATTGTGCCTTATGACTCTGCAGTGTTTTCAAAAGTGCACCAGAAAGTCAGGCTTTTCTTAAGCCCCTTGACTCTTTTTGATGCAGCATCAGTTCACACTCATAATCCTCGGCAGATTTACAAGTCACAAGCCTCAGTGACAGATGAGATTTCTACGGTAGATTTGAGGTTTTCCCCTGATGATCTCTGAAACCCTGTTTATGTTTAGAAACCTCAGACATTTTAAGCTTCTGGACTCTTGAACATAATGCGTGACATCTCTCCTCCGCAGCCTGGAGCGCCAAGAGTCCATTTCCACAACAGAAGCCCGTTTACGGATGGAAGGAGTGGAGCTCAAGGAGGAGTGGCAGGATGAGGACTTCCCTCGGTACTATTTTAGGTTTTATTTATATGTGTATTATTTTTACGTTTTCACTATTTTTAAATATAATGTAAAGCACTTGCACAACTTGAACACCTGTCTCTTCAGTCCCCTTCCAGAGGAGGAGCTTGAAGATGAGCTTTTTGCTGGAACCTCTGGAGAAGGGGATCATGGTACGTCTCCTCTTAATGGTCATAGCAGCTTGTCAGTCGAGCAGAGCAGAATTATAACATTAATAGTTATACATCTTTCAAACTATAAATATAAACGTTTATATTAAAAATTGTATTGGAAAATTCTTCCATTTTCAATCTGAATCTGAAATTAAATCTCAAATCAAAAGTGTTGCTGTGAAAGAAATAAAACTTCCAATCACAGTTAGCAGGGGGAGTGGCAGGGTAGTGTTATATACACTATGTACATTTTACACATTTGTTTTGCACAAAGTATGCAGTACTAACTTTGGTTAAACATAAATGAATTCCACTTTCTGTACTTAGGTTACGAGTACGACCAGGGGACGAAGATGAGGAAGAAGCTGGCAGCTCCAGACATCAGCCTGACGCTGGACCGCAGCGAGGGCTCCATCCTCTCTGATGAACTGGATGAGAGCACAGAGCTGGACCTGGACGCCATTGACACGCCTTCAGACAACAGCAACGAGTTTGAGTGGGAAGGTACACTTTCATCAACTCTGCGATCTGCTAAAGCTCAGTGTAGTGACTGAACCGTCCTGTAGGGGAAACAAACCATGTACATAAAGAGGATTCTCTCTCAAATTGTCAGCCAAATCATACACACACACGCACACGCACATACACATATTTACATACACATATATATATTTTTTAATAGACTTATAATCAATATACACTGCCTGTCCAAAAAAAGATCTATAGAAGATTAGTTTCTGCTTCTCCTTAGATGTTTTCTCTCCTTGATGCCAATGATTTGACCCTTCTCAAGCATACTGACATTTTTTCCATGACCACGAGATTTGTCTTTCCACATGGTTGTTTCAAATGAGAAGCCACTCACTGCATCAGTTGGGTTTAAATACCTTGTTTGCAACTGAAATACAATCACCCACGCAGCAGTTATTCAGTAGGTCTTGTACCTACTGTATTTGCTTTGTTGAATTAAACTTTTTTCTTTTGGGCTGGCAGTTTACTGTACATTCAGGTTTTTCTGTCCAGAATGTGATGATTGACTGAATATATGTTTACGTATATAATGGAAATCTACAGGAAAATATCAGTTTTACTCTGTATTAAAAGGGTAGTTGTCACAGCAACGGATCAAAAGAATGTCTTTAACGAAAAAGAGAGAAAATAGAAACTGAAAACATTAAATTAAATTTTTTTGTGAAACAACAGTAGAAATGTGACTCTATTCCATAAAGGTTAACAGCTTTTTATTTTATTATTAGTTTATTTGAACTGGGGCATATTAGCTGTAGTTTAGCTAGTTTCCAACTGTAGTCCCAGGCAAGGTGGCCACCAATTATGTTTGCCACCAATTATGTTTTCTCTTCACTAACCTTTGTTTTCAGCATAATGTGACAATAAGTTGTGTTGTTTTTTTGTTTTTTTTACACTGCTGCCATCTTTTTGTCTTTGGATGAAAAGTTCACAGCCTAGAAACAGGCTGCAGGTCTCTTCTTGTGGTAAGGTTTGTCGAGAAGCTGACGACCAATCAACTCTGACACCACAGTTAAATTCAGCCGTCTCAATGTGACAAATGTGTGACACACATTTTATTCACTTTGGTGCATGTTTTTATTATAAAATGAAAAACATTATCTTCCTCCACCCACTATTTCCCAATGGATGCACAAACCCTTTCATGCATGAAACTGGACAGAATTAAGCACTCATCTGTGGGTGATTTATAATGACTGTTTACAGTTTTTGTCTTGAAATTTCATGCATTATTATAAATAGATCCGACATGAAAAGATCCATAATTTTGGTACGATATGATCCACAAAATTGTGACACTTTTTAGTGACACTTTTGAATCAATTACTTGCCGCCGGTCATAATTCGATCAGGTGAACCCTGATTCCTGTTGCCTGCATGACTTCATTATGTAAATAAACCCCAGTGTCGGCTGTGAACTTGTAGTGTGCTCTGTCAGATGATCTGCCCAAGCCCAAAGCCAACGGAGCTGCTGGAGAAGGGCGTAAACTCTGTGCAAGAGTTCGCAGCCTCAGAGGAGCGGGAAGAGGGGCGCAGGTGGAGGCTCTTCAGGATCGGGGACCAGGAGCACAAGGTGGACATGAAGGCCATCGAGCCCTACAAGAGGGTCATCAGCCACGGAGGTCTGCACAACACATTTACTATATATACTATAAAATCTTGACTCTAACAATAATGATCAAACCCGTCAAATTAAAATTATTTGTAAAGCTTTAATAGATTATTCAACTAATTAGGTCTATTTAGACCTTTTAATAAACTATGTCAGTATCAGAATGTTAAAAATTCTAGACTGGAGGCTAAAAGAAGTTAACCACAACACATTTTCAGTATTCAACCAACATCAGATCAAAATGCTAAAGGTTGTAAGCCTTTATAACAAAAATAAGCAAACATTTTGACAAAATGTCGGCTGATTTGCTTTTCTATTACGTAAAATGGAAAACATCACATTTTCTTACCTCTACACTGTATTTGAGCTTCACAAAAGCTATAATTTGTAAAATCTGTGATGTATCTGTAGATAAAATGAAAGACTAAAGGGGTCAACATGTAAGTGCGTAGTGTAATCTAAAAATGTCTTATTGTAATCTCTAAATAAATAAACTAATAATTTAAAATGCAATAGTAAATGTCTTTAAACCAGGCTTTGACATAATGCACATGTGTGGTTTTCATAGATTTTTCATATTTTGTGATATTCTGTGATTAATCCCTGTTTTTCCATTGAAATCACATTATATTCCACTTCACCTTTGCCTCCATTCAGAAAGATGCAAACAATCTAATAAAAACAGCCAAAAACACTTAAACTTCAAGCATTGCTGCATCTTTTCCAGGTTACTATGGCGATGGTTTGAACGCCATCATCGTATTTGCCGTGTGCTTCATGCCTGAAAGCAATCAACCAAACTACAGATACATTATGGACAATCTATTCAAGTAAGCAGAGCCGGCCTTTTTCCCTTTTTTTTGTTTGCATTATGAAAGTGTGCTAAAAAGACGCCTCTCTCATAGATATGTCATTGGCACACTAGAGCTGCTGGTGGCTGAGAATTACATGATAGTCTATTTGAACGGAGCCACGTCACGGAAGAAGATGCCAACTGTCGGCTGGCTGCGAAGGTGCTATCAGCAAATCGACAGGAGGTGAGTTCATTTAGCACGTCCAGAACCGCTCTAAACCAGGTCTAGAACAGGTCATAAGGAGGACTACACCAGTGCAAACGCAGGTTTAAGTGAAGAAATCTGGATTAAACTGATTCTAAAAAGGGAACTCTGGAACTGAAGATGTGGTGCCACGGTTTGAGAGACACTGATTTAGATTTCCGTTTCATGTTCAAGTGGACTTTTTCACGTTCATAATCGTAAACGGATCTTAAACCTGTTTCAGAGCCACATCAGCCTCGGCTCACACAGAATAACAAACAGGAAGGGAAAGAAACATTACAACAAAATCTTAAGACTTTTTGGAACGTCTCCATTTGTTTTTTTTTAAAGCAATTATTCTTATAGTGACTATTTAAAGTCCATCTGAATGTTCTCCTATTTTCTAATTTAGACTTAGTTTGGTGGTAAATATTTATTATACTTTTACATTAGTTAAGTTGCCGTTTGTGAATGCCGTTTGTGAAACATTTTGAAAAATAAGAGTTTAAAATGACAGGAATTAGAGATGAGTTCTTAAACAGAATCCCTCTGTGATGTCATCAATGTGCGACGTGCCGTTGGAAACACAATTAAGTCGTTTTTGAAATAAATCAGGGATGTCAAGAAGTACTGGTGGTTTGGTTAATCGACAATCATCATTATTTTTGGCTTACGTCATTAATGTGTTCGACAGAAGCAAAATTGAGTAGTTTTAATTCAATCTATAAAAAATCTAAATATTAAGTACTTTTTATCTGCCACATTTTCTTTGTCTTTCAGACCGATCAATTTCATAAAGCTGGTCACACAGTCTCAGTAGTCATATTGTGACGTTTTTTCTCACAATAATTTGACATCGTGACATCGTTTTCTGACGGTGTACACTGTCACAATTCATCTAAAATTGCAGCATTTAATCTTCGCCAATGCAGACGTGTGGATTTTACTCGGATTTCTAACAAACAAAAGAGCCAGAACTGGATAAAGTTGCTCAAGGATCATTTTCACAAAAGGAGAAAAACATCTCATATTAAGTTTAATCTACTTTGTTATATTCAATGACACCTAGAGCTATGTTTCGAAATAAAGCGCAGTTTTACCTCTGATGCGATTATCTTAAACTTAAATCTTACTCTTTCACTTAAATATATTGTGTTGTTGTCAGAGCTCTGTATGTTGTATGTCATTTAACCACTTTTGTGTTTCAGGTTAAGAAAGAATTTAAAGTCCCTGATAATTGTGCATCCGTCATGGTTCATCCGCACGCTTTTGGCCCTGACTAAGCCTTTCATAAGGTTTGTGAAAATGTCCGCGTTCAACTTGAATGAAAGTGAAAAACGATTATGAATCCGAAATCTGGCGTCTCTTTTTGCAGCTCCAAATTTACCCAGAAAATCCAATTCGTGTTCAGCCTGTCGGATCTGGCCGAGCTGGTCCCGATGGAGTACGTGTCCATCCCAGACTGTATCAAAGAGTAAGTATTCTTGTCACATGGTCTGCCACATCTGTTCTGATCCATTTGTTCAGGTTATTAGGGTGGAACCAACATTTATTTAGAGTTTCTGCCCATATTTTTGAAACACTTGAATTAAAAGCATCACATGTTCAGAGCATGCAAACGTGGAAGCTCCTTGTTACCATCAGGACATGTTGGTAATGGTCGTCCTGTCACATTGGCACAGTATGACATGATATATTTGCTACAGAAAACATAAAAATGGACCAATGCCACTGACATAGAAACTTTAAAGCAGGATAATTCCAGTAATCTTTATTTTTTAATAAACAAATAAACGGCACAATGAAACTCATAAGCAGTTCATAAATATCATTAATTCATTTTCGATGTTAATTATTTGACCCTCTACGGCTGAAATGTTGTTCTTTTCAGTAGATGCAGTACATACTACAACTTTACTCATATGTTGTTGTTTTTTGAACCAGAAAATGTATGATTTGAAATGGCCGCGCTGCTCTACATAAGTATAATAAGTATAAATGGTATAATAATAATAATTGTAGACATCCACAGCCCTGTTTTACTACTATAACACATGAGAGAGCAGTGCGGTCACGTGTTCAGATAAAGCATATATTGTATTTCCTTCAGTCCAGGATTCAGCCCAGTCTAAATATTGGCCTTTGTTGATTTAAGGTTGAGACATGCCCCGTAATCAGCTTTGTCCTGTCCTTACTGAACATACATCGAGGACATTCAAACACCCAAAAGCATGTTCTTTTGGCAGCTGTGAAACTAAATAGTCGTTATTGTTCTTATCCCTGTACATCTTCCCTTTAACTCCCTTTTCCTGCCTCCTTTTCAAGGTTTGACCGGGACAAAAATAAGAAAAGTCGTAAAAGGTAGAAGCATTTCACCCGGGTTTATCAGCATTCACGTGTGACTAACCGGACGCACAGAGCACCTTTTCATTTTAGCGCAGGAAAAGACACAACGAACATAGTGTTCAGCTTTTGTAACAGCTTGTAACCCAGTCTCCACGTCCCCGGTGTGTGGCGGCTGCACTCATGTAGAGTAACTTCACTGCACGTCTGACTCTCACTGCCCACAATGCACCTGTTTGCGTACGGCCTCACCTTTGCTTCCACAGCGGGCGTGGGTTTTTTTGTTGGTTTTTTTACATAATGCTTGTTAGCTTCAGGTTTGTGTTGCTTAAAAATAAATAATAATAATACGAGTGGCAAATTAAGAATACTAACTTTGTGCGCTTCATAAAAAGCTTGGAGTTGTTAGTAATGTCATTGCAATGTGAATACTAAAATTTCAAACTCGAAATCAATTACTCAACACTGTTTTTTTCATGCAGTACCACAATGAGAACAAAAAAAACCAAACTGTTCTGTACAACTTGGATTGTGATTTTCGACATCAAATAATATTACTTTCGAGGGTTGTAAGCCTTAAGTCGATTAATTAGTCGATTGAGTCTTAGTCGACCAACATTTTTATTAGACGACCAATTACTTTATTGGGATTAAAAACATAAAAGCAGAAAGGAGAATACTTGGAGTGAGTTTGTTTGAGATTCGGGAGTGAATTGTGAGTTAAATCTGCACATTTACAGGCAAACACACTGTTTAGTAGTACACTGTTTAGTAGTAGTTTTCTGTATAAATACTTGTAAAATCTCCAGCTCATGCATGAAAAAGAGATCTCGACCTCAATGGGTTCTTAACCTAAAAAGGTTAATAAATTAATAAGGTATTGTGTAAACTTTGTAAAATTTGGCAGTGTCAGTGCAGTTTGAGTCAGATAAACGCTCAATTAATCAATGCACGGAGAATCTGTTTAGTCGACTACAGTCCGAGTACTTCCTTTGTTGCCATGTGGTCTTATACTTGATCTGATGAAGCTCAAGGTTATTTTTATTTCAGTCAACACTTATGTTTCATGCATGCCTTATTAGATCACAGTTGTACTCTTTTGTAAACTAGTAAAACGTCCCTGTCACTTAAAACACTTTCCACTAAGCGCTCTCACTGGTTCCTCTGGTAACCGTGTCGTGTTTTTTTTTTTTTCTTTTTCTTTTTGCGTCCTCCAGAATCGACCAGGAAATGCACGGCAAAGTGGAGGTGGCGGCCGCTGCGGTTCCCGAGTGAGGACCACCTACATGAAGAAGGTCTCGTCAGCCCCAGAACTGAAGGGATAAAAGACTGGAAACACTGCTGCCTGTTACTCTGTGGAGCCCTCGCCCACACGCTGTCTCCACATCTACTTTTAATCTTTTCCTCCGCTGGAATCATGTTGAATGTTTTTTTTTTGGACGTCTTCCTGTTACTCACACACTTTCTTCAAGACACTGCTGTTACCGGTGCATGTTCTGCTAAAGCTCTATTTATCTACAAGAGGTCACTTAGGAGAAATAATTAATATATATTTTATGCTCAGATTTTAAACCGTTTTTCTTGGACATTTTCCTAGACGTGGCATGGAGCACTTTTTCACAGTTCACTGCCGGTGTCCTGCTGGAATATTTTTTGGGCCCCTCACTTGAAGCGGCTCTTTCTCCTGAGCTGAGCAACACTTTGAGACACGACTCCATGAGCTTTTATTCAAGTAAAACCTCTTTCACACAATCAACGAGTCTTGTTTTCATGTTTTCAGAAAGTAGTACAGCAACCGCACTTGTCCATAAGGTGGCAGCATTGTGGTTAAAGGTTTCTGTCCAACTGATGTCATGAGAATTTGTAGTTTTATTGTGAGAAAAGAGTGTTGACACCAATTTGTGACATGAAAAAGCAGTTAAGCCTATTTGTTTTAGTGAAAAACTGTGACACGAGTAACGTTAACAATACTACAATATGAATAATGAATCATATTTGGCTCAAAAGCACACTTGTGGCTAATCATTACACATCTTTAATGTTGTCTAACTAGGCATGGTGCGGCTTCAGGACTGATATGAAGTCGACTAAACCTCATGAGTTTCAACAGTCGAAACTAGTGAACGACAACAGTAATTTACAAGATTTACTATAATTATTCTACTTTTTATCATGTTCAATTTCTGATCCACTGCACATAATTACTGTTGCAGTTGTTTACAGGTACTCTGAGAAGATGAGAAGATGAAGTCAACCACCAATTCAGTAGAAATTTTGAGAAAGATCAACTATATGAAACCCAAGCTAACCCCACCCAGCTCCGTTATGTTACAAAAACCCACACGTTACAAATGACAACGGTCAATCGCATTCAAGCAAGATCAGAAGTTCAGTCAATACTCGCCTGTAAAACGATGACAAAGACAAAATGTTTAAAATACGGAACTCCAAAATCAAAGTCCTCTACTTCAGGGGTAAAGACCAAAACCAAATGTATATATCAGAGGTGGGTAGTTTAATTTTCTCTTCAACATTCCTGCATACAGTCACTTTTTGGAGAAATTGTACGTCCAAAAACAAATGAGTTTTTCTTGTGCTTGAGTAACATTCATTTTTCTTAAATTTTTTGAAGAAACTAGACTCATTTGAATACACTTCAAAATAATTATGTTGATATTATGATAACATTTGTAGGCAATATGTTTTATGCCAGAATTTGCATATTATTGCCAGTATTTTGCTAGATGATTACATCAACACTTAAATATGAAGTCACTCAGTACATTAGTATGGGTGAATACTTTTGACTTACTAGATTAAAACTGTACAGTCCAATACTCCTAAAAGTAACAGTATTCCTACATACTTGAACGATGTTGGCTACTTCAGCCGTCTCAGTAAAATATGTACAAAAGTGAATGTGTCCTTTGCGGAGGCCCTAGGCCTCGTAAATACCCAATCATACAGTCTGTTTCAGCAGGGGAACAGGTAGTGACGGTGTCTTGGCAGTGTCCTACGTTGTAGAAAAGAGAAAACATTGAACTGACTTGCTGCCTGGCTTTAAATAATGAGACGTCTACATTTCGGGCTCAAAGCTGAAGCTGTAGCGTCTGTACACACACCCTCCTCTGCTCGTGTACACCACATCCACATCGTCACCACTGTCTGGCTCTGGGACGCCGTGGGGCATGTTTGCCATCGCACCGCCACTCAGCTTCTCATAGCTCTGCCTCCAGCACAGCGTCCTCCTGGAGTGGGCCCTGTACAGGACGACGATTCCACAGACCAAGCCCAGGGCGAGCAGCAGAGCGAGGGGCAGAGCAGCTGAGGTGTGCTTCAGCAGTCTGGAGGCAGAGCTTAGATCTGTGTCCTGGTCTGCGTTCAGTCTGGGCACTGGAGCCTCCACACAAAGGGCTGGAGAGAAAATCATTTTAGATTTTAGATCAACTTCAAACATAATCAGTTTTAGTGATTTCAAACAATGTCAAAGCTGCGTGTAAAACTGGGGCAAAACTGACAGAAGTGAAGCTGCCAATCTGCACCACCACCATTAATTCATGCCCCAACCAGATTCAGGGTAAGTGTTTTGCCTAAAGACACAACTGCACTGGCACTTGGTATTTCCAGCAGTCGCCCACATACTAACCAGGCCCAACCTTGTTTAGCTTCAGAGATTTGTCGAAGGTAGGGCATTCTCAAGGGAGTGTGCATGGCCCCAGATAAATTCAATGCACTGGTGTGGAACATTCCAGGCAAAGCAAATGATGACAATTGGGTAGCGGACCACCAGTGACGACCCACCATATGTGTGACTGACAGTGTGTGTTGTGTACCTGTGCGGATGTCACACACACAGCAGCCTGTGGTGTTGCTGTTGCTTGAGCAGCAGGGAGCGCAGCGGCTCTCCACCACATGGAGACCACCGTGATCGAGGCAGCTCACACACTGCTCTGGTCCAGGGCCAAAGCAGTGTCGGCAGGAGCGCTCACACGGCTCACAGCTCTCCTACAATGAACAAACACATAAACACAAGACGTTCTCCTTTACGGGCTACTGTGATCTCTGGCCCCTCCCTTTACACACATTCATGGACATACCACTCAGATAAGAGCACTGTCTCTGTTCGTCACAATTTGTCCCTCTGTCCCACTCCCCCCCTTGGAGTTCTACTGCTTCAGATGACTGGTCGCTGGCTGCCCCAGTGATGACCCAGATCCTCCCCTTCACTAACCTGCTGGATGTCCCTCTCCTTATCCTTAGCCACCCTCTATCCCTCTGTCTTTTCAATATATTTCAATAAAATATACTGTTGTCGATCAAAAAATAGATTACATACAGTGTCATATTTACGGTATAAGTTATATCTTCCAAGTCATCTTGTGACGTTCAGTACAGTGTGCAACCCCAAATTTAGGAACGACTGGTTCTATTGCATCCAGGTACAAAACAGAATAAAGGTGTGTATTAAACTTGAACTCAAATCTGTGCTTTTTCTCACTTGTTCTGAAAAGTATGTGCCCTCTTTGCAGCGAGGGAAGCAGACGTTGTCCTTCAGAATGCTTCCATAATCACACGTGAGACAGGCCTGAGGCGACGTGTCTGCAAACACAAGGGTACGGAAAGTTTAAGCACCACTGGATCCTTGTCATCCTGGGTCAGCGTGTCATTTTGTGTCAAATGCCCTGCACTCTGTCTTCATCACAAAACTTGAAGGAGCACTAGGTAATTTTTCTTGTGGGGGGTCCGCCACCTGCTTGTGTCCTTGTCAAAGGCTTTGCCAAGGACGTTCATGTTCCACAGTGTTAGGGTTGAAGGCGACAGAAGAAGCTCAGATTAAATACATGATCTGTGCATCGATTAGTCGACTAAAAGAGGCGTGGCTGGAAAAAGCTCTCAAATCTATTAAAAATCTATGATTTCACCATCAATCTGTAAACAGATCTTACCTGTAACTAGTGAAGTCACTGAAATGTTTTCGTGGGACAAATAAAGGTTCTCTTCTCACTGCTCTCAAGTTTAATGCCATATTCTGGAACATTCCAGGCAAAGTAATAACATCTTCATTGATACAACAACTGGAGGACCCAGAGAAAAGTTACATAGTGCACCTTTAACTGGAATTTAACCCAATCCAAAATTCAGGCACAGATGAATATTCATCTTTCATATGATTTAATGATTTCACACTGTTCTTCTCACTATCAATTGGTTAAAAGTTTGGAAGAAAATAGTAAATTATTGAAATATGCATTAAGGCTGTTAAATACTGCAATAACAATATTATTGCATACAATATACTTTTTGGGCATAATCATTTTTAGTAATATTAAAACTAAAATGTGCATGCCTTAAAAGTATTACTCAACCTGCAAACAAACGACAAAATCAGGACACTACCGGTAATTAAGACTTAATCATGACTAAATCAGTCTTTTTCCATGTTTTCAGTTGAAGTGCAGTGGACCTTGGTGTTATTGTGCTGTAGTTAGCTAGTTAGTTGCACAGTGCCTACCTGAGCACGTCTTGCAGCTGATGTGGCATTGCCTGCACACAAGCTCGCTCTGATAGAAGCGTTGAGGACAGCGCTCCACACACAGGTTTGTCCCTTGTAGCTCCAGGAGGGGCGGAGTACAGACCCGACAAGACTCTGGACCAGGGCCCGAGCACAGAGCGCAGGAGTGATGGCATTTCTCACACCCAGAGCTTCCCTTGTAATACCTGCAAACATTTAGTATGTATACAAAAATGTGTCTGTTGTATTTAAAACAGCAAAAACATATTCAGTAAGTTTGTTCTCAAACTCAATTGTTTCACTGTAGAAGTCTGCTGTACAGCTACCATCTATTCAAACAAATCACCAACACCCACCTCTGGACTCTCGAGGGTCTATTTTTCCCCCCGTACAAATCTTTCTATTTCCATTAAAAACAAAACGACAAGACAAAAGAACATGTATGATATAGTTCCGATATTCACCTCACAATATTATAGAACTTACACTCTTTCACTAAATGTGCCCTGACAAGCCTTAAAGCTCTTTTTCAAACTTAAAGGGGAAATTATTTAACCCTGCACTACAGCTGTAAATCTAACTGTAATCTTGTGTACATAGTAATGCCTATTTTTTTATTTTATACTATAGTAATTTTAAATTGTTTCTTAATGCATGCCCTTTTGATTGAATAAATGTTGTTTTAATATTGCTCAGTGTTTTATGTTGCACCTTAATGCCGAGATAAGTTCCTATGTTTGTGAATTTTGTTCATTAACAATGGCAATAAACCCCATTCTGATTCTTTAATATTCCCTCCATGAAAAACACTGAGTAAAAATTATTTCTTAGTGTTTTTTGGATTATTGGGAAGCCAATAAATAGAATCATTTTTGTATTTGTTTTCAAAGACAACCTAGTTTGACAGTTATTGATCTCTAATGTATGGCAAAATTACATACATAATAGATAATAATTAATAGGCAAAAAAAAAAAAAGGAAAATTAAAGAAACTTACCAGAAGTCTGGTGAGGTTTTTTAAGAGCTTTGTACTCGACTAATATGTAACTTTAGAATTTCAGTTGAATTTGATCAATAAATGATGCTATTTAAACCTCACCTTCACAAAAAGGACCCACAGGGACATTTATAACATATTTTCTGCACTAAAATGTGTCCTTTCATTGCAGGGCGAGTTGGGGCGGCTCATGAAAGGTCTCGTAGATCCACAGTACATGAACACCTCTGCATTTAGGCGAGTCTTCATTTATTTCCTCATAAGGCTTGTTTATCTTTGAAGATCGTAATAAAACACATAATTTTGCTGCTTAACATGCAAAGAACGTCAATCAAAGTGATGATTATGTTTCTTACTTCCGGGTTGGCAAAAACATCCAATTTTCCCATACTATAAGGTGGGAAAATTTTATTGACTAATTTACAAGAAAAAAGTTGGGTACTCCAGCTTTAAATGCTATCATTTGTGTATTAGAATAAATATACAAGTAAAAAAAACAATATTTTATCCATGTAGGCTGAAGAACGAGGGTTTATGTAGACACGTTGCATTCAGGCACAGAAGCTAGAAATTGGATGAATGAGGATTTTGATCATCTTACTTCCATAATGCCTTCCATTTGTCATCTAAAAGCATTGTGTCTCCTTTACCCTGTGGGACAGTGGCTGACGCAGCGGTGCAGGAGGCGCAGGTGTCCCGGAGAACAGGTCAGACAGTCTTTGGCCGATGCTCCGGTGCAGGAGGAGCAGACAGGGTCACACAGCAAACAGAAGCCCAGCTGTTGTCCATCTGCGTCCTGTGTGGCGCTGTATGTGCCGAGGGGACATGTGCGTACGCATGTGCCATCTGAGGAGGAACAAGAGCGTGACATTCTGCGTGACAAAAACAACAGCTTTTATCAAAGTAATTTGTCCTGAATGCAACTCACTTTCACAGCAATTTTTACACATTATGAAGCATGTTGCACATTTTTACTGACATAAACCTTTTTAGCTCTAGTGACTGTGGATATACATTTTCCATGTAGCTATAATCCGGGACATTTATATACTTAAATTCAGTACTGTATTGTGTCCCTGTTAAATAAATACATACATACAAGCCTCCATAACTGTTATTCTATTTCCACTGAGAGAATTATGATTATCATCATGTTTATATGTGTATCACTCTGAATTAAGTTAAACTTCAGTCAGATTATTTTATATTGTACATTATGTTATGTAAAACTGATAGTAATAAAAACATGGCTGTGTGCTCACTGTGCAGGTAGTGGGGGGCCGCGCAGGTGGAGCAGAGCTTGGGCCCCTCACAGGAGAGGCAGCCCCGGTAGCAGCTGGAGCAGGTGAATTGGTCGTGTTGCAGGTAAGTCCCTAGAGGGCATTGTGCGTCCCCGGTCACGCCACACAGCATGGAGTTTGGGTCCAGCACGAGCCCCCTCTCACACTGGGTGCACTGGTGAGGTTCGGGCCCTTGACAGCTGGGCGCAAGACGCGTCTGGTGGCACTCTGACACCACGCACAAGAATCTGTCAGGGGTAAAAACCAGAAGGTATGCAGCGCGCCAAAAGGAACAGGGATGAGAGGCACTGAGTACGGTCTTAGGTTCAACATCGGGATGGGCAGATATGGATCTGTTTTGGACCTCTAAACCACTATCTATGACTGACATGTACTGCTGTGGCCGATAGCTGCACTCGATATATTGCAGATACTGATATATTACATTATAAAATCCATAGAAATGTGAGTAATTTTGAACACCTGAGACCAAGTGAAGGAGAGAGAATGAGTAATAAAGACATTCATTTGTATTTATGTGTACTGTATAGACCTTTTTTTTTTTTTGCCACACTAAATCCTCCATAGCTGCCAGAATGTCCATATCACACACAAAAAAGAATAGTATGAATAAAAGAATAAACTGCATAAAAGGATAGTGGAAGCAGAAGAAAAAGTAGAAGATATATAAGAATAGTATATATAGATGGAACAGAAAGATAAGAAAGACATGTAAAAGACATGGGTCCATATTTACAGTCGATACAATTGTAGACTGGTACTTTTACACACTGATCTTGTACACACATAATAAATAAGCTGACAGACAAGTACATAGCGATTACAAGTTTTGGAACCCATAGATACAACCAGCCAACAAATGGCTGAGGTCTGATTTCTCTAGAGACAAATTAAGAATTTGTGTGATAATGTTGTGAATTTGTGTGATAAATACTGAGCCTTTATGAACATTCAACCTGTATTTTTCTGCTTTAATGCAGTATACATGTAATTAATGGAGCTTTTTGAACATACAAATGTTTGTTTTTTGGGTGGTACCTTGACACTCATTGGCAGCAGTCTGGTAGTATGTTCCAGCGGGGCACTCTCTGAAGCAGGTGCCTTTGTAGAGCATGGGGCTGATTGAGGAGCAGGTTTCACAGTCGTCTCCCAGGGGTCCGGAGCAGGAGGCACAGGTCGGGTGACACGGCCCACAGCGGCCCTCCTCCATGTCCTCGAAGTATCCCTCAGGACAACCGGCCCTGCACACTCCATTCAGCATGAGGTAGAGGAAACTGCACTCTGAAACACAAGAAAAAGACACATCAACAAACTGCATCGTCCGGTCCTGTTGTTTAGAAATATTTCCTTTGAAAATCTTTAGACTGATTGCTCATACAGTTAGTTATGCTTCATCACTAACAATGTGACAAGACAGAACTGCTCACATAATGTTTGAAATGCGCCTTGTTTCTTTTTCTGTCTTGGCTTGTTTTAACCTGTCTATTTGGAATAAAAACCCTTTAAAAGCCCCCTATGAACAGGTGTTGAAAGTAAGCGCTTGTACTATAACACTTAAAATAATGCATCGGGTGTCACTCAATGTAAATGTTATGTCCATATCAAATAAAAAGAAAAAAAGAAAAAGAAAAATGATCCCAGTACTCCAATCATGTTTTTAATCAGTTCCCAATTCAGTCGTTAAAGTGCGTATGTCAGGTTTTTACCATTTTCTAACTTTGACTTTATTTGGTGTATTTCTACCTTTTGTACATCGAGTAGGCATTGGTGGAGAAAATGTTGAAACCTCTAGAAAATGTCAGGAAGTGACATCACACTAGGGATACTCATTCCAGTCAAAGTTTATGCATAATTTACTCAAATTTTTTTACTCTCTAAACTTTAATTCAACAAAATAAAGTCGCTCTCATATATTGACATTAGTTGAGTTTTTGCCAAGTGTTTGCTGGGTAAATTCCTAGTGTGATGTCATCAATTACAAACAGGAAATCAAATTATAAACCTAAAAAATGTGCTATTCTGTGATAACATTTTTATAATTTTTTTGCAAAATTCTAAATATAGTTATCCATCTAAACTGCTTTTTAGTTCAATGAGTCAGCCGACCTGTAATGGGCACTTTAACGTTTCTCACTGGGCCCCAGGGGTTTCTAAAAATGAGGTCCAAACTGAATTATAATGAAGGGATGTCGAGTCAATTGCTTTGTGAAATATAATATAATGATTACTGTTCAATTACATATAATCTAACCGTCAAACCGTTGTAGCTTTCCTTACAAGACAGTAGCTTGTAAGGTCGAAGAATGCTGGAGTTGCCAGCAATTCTTTCTTCATGAAGACACAACATACTCAAATTCAAGTGGTTCAAATCTGAAGAAAGTCAAGGCTAAATATGAGACTTGTGATAATATTAAAAAGCACAGATTCGAACAGGTAATTTCAGGCTGATTCTCGTTGAAACTCACTGAAGCATGTGTGCTCGTCAGAGCAGACGTCACAGTGAGAGGGGCAGTGTCTACAGGTCCCGTCCTCAGAGGCATACATCCGCTCAGAACATTTCAGACTGCAGTCCCGGCCCTCCAGAAAGTACCCCTCCGAGCAGGACAGGCACTGTGAGCTGGCCCCGTCACACGTCTGACACGGGGCCACACAGGGGTCACACAAGCCCTCCTCCAACTCAAAGAAACCACTGAAACAAACAAACGAGAGTACAGTGCCCACAGCTATAATAAAACGTGGGATTGAAAGTCCACAAACGTAGCCTTATAGACCCTTTAAAATATTGTGTAATCAGAATGTTCAAAAGGTCAGTGTGGAGGCGACTGGAGGCTAAAGTAAGAGGACCATTATACACATTCAATGATAGCAAATGTTTTTGGAACAGATTTATAACAAGCATAAAGCAACTATTTTGAATTTCCAGGGTAGAAATGTCAGTTTATGTACTTTTCTATCACAAAAGTTGAGCTTCAGAAAAAGTTAAATTTTATCTACAGACATATTACACACTATTGTTGAGTCGACATTTCTGTAAGTAGTGGTCCAATGAAACCTAAAAAATATGTAAGAACAGTTTTGTTTAGCTGTACATATGATTTTATTTGCACTCTTCTCTTTTATGTCTTAAACTGTTTTGATTTTGATGCATTTTTCCTGATGTGTGATGCACTTTAAATTGCCTTGTATAGGAATTGTGCTCCACAAATAAACTTGCCTTTTTCTTTCGGCAAAAATTCTGTCTATGTCATTATCTCCAATGACATAAACAAATAATGTTAAATACAATCTTTAAACCAGGCTCTGATGTCACTCTCATGTGTCTGAGTGGTTTTCTAAGTGTTAAAACACAACCAGAGAGCAACATATAAAAATAATAATACAAATAACACATCAACTATAAATTTAAATTAAAATAAAAAGTCCCATTGGGTCCATAGTCGTTCAAATTTTTCCATTTCCAAATTAAGTTCGAATGTCATTTTTTCCATTTGTCTAATTTCTGTTATTATTATTGTTATTATTATTGTTTATTATGTCGGTCCAGTCCTTGATCGTCGGAAGTCCTGTGTCATCCATTTCCGTCAAAAGCACATTTCAAAAGGTATCCATTTATTGTGTCCATAACAGGAGTTCTGAAACCCAAGTACATAGCTGTCTAAGTAGTTTTCATTTTCCAAAACAACCTTGATTTTTCATATTTTGTGATATTCTATGGTTAATCCA
Organism: Chaenogobius annularis; assembly: GCA_015082035.1. Classification (NCBI taxonomy): domain Eukaryota; kingdom Metazoa; phylum Chordata; class Actinopteri; order Gobiiformes; family Gobiidae; genus Chaenogobius; species Chaenogobius annularis. The sequence goes on along the minus strand of BJKM01000110.1, from coordinate 148,964 downwards.
AGTTTGTGCAATGAAATCACATTATGTTCCACTTTACTTTTGCCTCCATTCAGAAAATTAGAACGTTTTAGTTTACAAACTTTTAAAGGGTCGATTGGCAACATGTAAAAAATGTTCATTAGCATGAACCAAAAACACACGACAAACGAAAGAGCCGTGGAACAACCCGGAAAGCGGCTGCGTCACTACAGGTAAATACATTTATTACAAATTGATGTCAGTATATTTTTGAACGAACATGAACGTTAACAACATGCTAAGTGAAAATTCTATGATGTGTGACGACCTGATCCTGATCTCTATAAAGTGCCTTTGATAGATGTTATTGTTCTGAGATTTAGATGAAAATAAAAAAGCTGAAAATATCTAAATCGCTGCTTGTATACTATAGATATTATAATATCTCCAATACAACTTGATTTACCCCAGTGGTGGAAAGTAACAAAAGTAAAAAGTACTTTCATATACATAGTTTGAGGGTTTTTTTTTTTTTTTTTTGCACATTCATGGTCAATTATAGTATATATATGATATATACTATATTATATATATATATATATATATATATATAATATATATATATATATATATATAATATATATATATATATATATATATATATATATATATATATATAAAGGTTGATAAGATAAAGGTGAAGATTGCTTGCATTGTAGCATATTGTCAGACTTACTCGGGGCATTCAGACCAGCACTTCCCCTGATGGAGGAAAGGCGTGAGTCCGTGTTTGGAGCAGCTGACACAGTTATCGCTGGAGCCCTCACAAAGCTGACAGTTTGGAGAGCAGTTCTCACACAACACCGAGGACAGAGTTAGAGAAGGAGCCAGAGGGACAGCGCTCCACACACGAGCCGTCCTGGTCCAAGAAGAACCCTGACAACAAGACCATAATGTAAAACAGACTTCAAACCAAACACTTGAGTAGATCTGTGTACCTTTGAAACAGGAGGAGCAGTCCAGGGACGCAGGGCCGAAAACAACTCTTACAGGAAATATCACACCCTGAGCATGCACCAGCTCTCACTGAAAAGAAGACCGAAAACACTTAAGAGCTACACTCATGCGCCTTAGTAAAGCATAAACAGAGACTTTATATTGATTTATATTGAGCATATAGTTCAAGAACAATCATAATGATGCAGTTACAATGCCTGAATTAATAGACAATTTGCCCATTATGAATTTAGTCTATGTTCATGCTGCTTTATTAACGCTAATTAAAAAGGTGTAGTTATTGTAAAGTGATACCAAAACATCTTATGAATCAGAATAGAAATGAATCCTTTCATTTTAATTACTTTAGTATCAGCTGTTGGCTATGTTTAATTAAAATGAGGGATACTGGCTGACTCAGAGTCTAATGGCTAGGGGCTTTTACTAAAACAAAGATCTTAAAATAGCCTTTTTTGTTCCAATATTTCCCTGTTAATATATAGTGGTGTGAAAAGTGTTTGCCCATTTCCTGATAGATATTTTTTTGTGCACGTTTGTCACACTTAATGTTTCAGATCATCACACAAACTTAGACAGATTCAATAGAAGGACTTGAGGTGGTCTTGCCCCACCTCAAGTCCTGCACCTCCTCCCTGCTGGACCCCCTGCAGTTCGCCTACAGAGCCAACAGGTCTGTAGACGACGCCATCAATCTGGCACTCCACTTCATCTTGCAGCATCTGGACTCCCCGGGAACCTACGCCAGGATCCTGTTTTGTGGACTTCAGCTCTGCATTCAACACCATCCTCCCTGCTCTGCTCCAGGACAAGCTCTCCCAGCTCAACGTGCCTGACTCCACCTGCAGGTGGATCCATGACTTCCTGACGGATCGGAGGCAGTGCGTGCGGCTGGGGAAGAATGTCTCAGACACTTGGACACTATCAGCACAGGAGCTCCACAGGGCTGTGTACTTTCTCCTCTGCTCTTCTCCCTGTATACAAACTGCTGCACCTCCGGCCATGACTCCGTAAAATTTATCAAGTTTGCGGACGACACCACCCTCATCGGGCTCATCTTGGACGGGGATGAGTCTGTCTATAGGAGGGAGGTGGACCGTGGCTGGTGTCCTGGTGCAACGTAACAACCTGGAGTTCAACGCCCAGAAGACAGTGGAGATGATCGTGGACTTCAGGAAAAAGTCACAGCCCCCAGCCCCCCTCATCATGACAGACTCCCCCATCACCACCGTGGACTCCTTCCGCTTCCTCGGCACCACCACCAGGACCTCAAGTGGGAGCACTCAGGTCCATCAGCTCCCTCATCAAGAAGGCCCAGCAGATGATGTACTTCCTGCGGCAGCTGAGGAAAGCCAAGCTGCCAGTGCAGATGATGGTGCAGTTTTACATGGCCATCATTGAAGTCCATCCTCACCTCCTCCGTCACCGTGTGGTACGCTGGAGCCACAGCCAGGGGATCCAGCCAGGGACAAACAGAGACTACAGCGCATTGTGCGTTCTGCTGAGAAGGTGATCGGCTGCAGACTTCCATCTCTGCAGGACCTGTACGTCTCCAGGGCTCTGGGACAAGCAGGTCGGACCACCGCTGACCCTTTTCACTATGTGAACCACTCCCTTCAGGCAGGAGGCTACTGTCCATCCGGACCAGAACCTCCCGCCACAAGAATAATTTCTTTCCCTCTGCTGTTGGACTCATGAACACTTCTAAACACCTGCCACTTTAACTGCAATTTAATCAACCTCTCACTGCACTGTCACTTTCTGCACTACATCTGTAATTCTCGTGTACATAGTAATGCCTATTTTATTTTATACAGAGTCATTTTTAATTGTTCTTAATGTATGCCTTTTTGATTTCATATATGTTGTTTTTATTATTGATCAGTGTTTTATGATGCACCTTAACGCCGGGACAAGTTCCTATGTTTGTGAATTTTGCTCATTGACAATGGCAATATACCTGATTCTGAAAAAGATGTTTAAATGTTTATTATTAAGGGAAAGCAAAATCCAAACCTACATGACCTTGTATGAAAATAATGGGTTGGGCCTCCCTTAGCAGCAACAACTACAATCAAGCATTTACAATAACTCGAAATGAGTCTATTACAGCGCTGTGGAGGAATCTTGGCCCACTCATCATTGCAGAATTCATTCGTTTTAGAGCATGAACCACCTTTTTTCAGGTCAGGACTTTGACAAGGCCACTCTAAAGTCTTCATTTTGTTTTTCTTCAGTCATTCAGAAGTGGACTTGCTGATGTGTTTTGGATCATTTTCCTGCTATAGAATCCAAGTTCGTTTCAGCTTGAGGTCACGAAGAGACATTTTCCTTCAGGATTCATTGGTAGAAAGCAGAATTCATGGATCTATTTATCACAGCAAGTGTTCCAGGTCCTGAAGCAGCAAAACAGCCTCAGACCATCACACTACCACCACCATATTTTACTATTGGTATGATGTGCTTTTCCTGAAATGGTGTTACTTTTACACCAGATGTAATGGGACACACACCTTACAAAAAGTTCAACTTTTGTCACATTAGTCCACAAAGTATTTTCCCAAAAGTCTTGGGGATCATCAAGATGTTTTCTGGTCAAATTGATGGTGGTTTTCTTCTTGGAACTCTGGGCTATTTTTGCCCAGTGTCTTTCTTATGGTGGAGTCATGAACTCTGACCTAAACTGAGGCTAGTGAGGTCTGTGTTGTTGTGGGGTCTTTTGTGACCTCTTGGATGAGTCGGTGTGATAAGGCATTTCCAAAAGCATCACAAATGTATGAAGCCTTATAATAAGAGTGAATAACATCAAGGGTTATTTTGCATTATAGTTCATGCTAAAACTTTAGAGCAAAGGCCTATATGTTTATTATTTTGTTTATTAATGTTTCTTTTACTTCTTATGTTACTATCTATCTAATTGAAAAATCCATGCAGAATAGCAAGTCTTTATATCTTGAAGTTTGAAAACTACTGTGAGCTGCCACTTGGGGCAGCCACCATCGGAAGCGCAGAGCAAGTGGAATGGGGTGAAATAACGGTCACAGAAAAGGTCAAAGAGTTTATGCAGCTGTGGAGATGAGCTCACTAAGAGGTGGATCTTAGCAGGGGGGAAAACCGGAACAATAATGAAGTTGTAGGTTGGTACAATGTACGCGTGCCAAATGTAAAGAGGCTATAGGCCAAGTGGTTTTATGGGGAGTCAATATTCATGACTCGAGACACAATAAAAAGGCGTGTTTTGCTCTGAGCTACGGCTTTTTCCTACAGAAAGTTGCCCCGGGTCGTTGGTGTTTGTCATCTCGCCATCAAAGACTCGTTTTTGCATTGAAACTTCTCAAGTCTGGATTTCGGTTATTCTTCACAAAGAGTTTTCTTCTTCAGTTGCTGTGCCCTTGGGGTAATTTCTGTCGGCTGCCGTCTTCGGGGAAAGTTCATTACTGTTCCATGTTTTTGCCATTTGTGGATAATGGCTCTCATTGTGGTTTGCTGGAGTCCCAAAACTTTGGAAATGGCTTTAGAACATTTTTCAGACTGCTCTCAGTTACTTTCTTTCCTCATTTAGTTCTGAATTTCTCTGGATCTCAGCATGATGTCTAGCTTTTGAGGATATTTTGGTCACTTCACTTTGTCAGGCAGATCCTATTTAAGTGATTTCTTGATGGTAACAGATGTAATCAGGCCTGGGTGTGGCTAGGGAAATTGAACTTAGGTGTGATAACCCACAGTTAAGGGGGGCAAACACTTTTTCCAAACAGGACAACGTAGGTTTGGATTTTATTTTCCCTTAATAAAAAAAACCTGAATTTCAAAACTGCATTTTGTATTTCCTTGTGTTGTCTGAATAATATTTTAATGTGTTTGATGATCTGAAAAAATCAGGAAAACACTTTTTCACACCACTGTATAGCTAAATGCTAGAGTGAAATGTCTCTCTCTAAATATTCTGTAATTTTCACATTTCCTTTCTATTGTCTCTAACAGAAAGGAAATGCGATTGTTTTTTAAGTTTACTTGACTTTAAAATAAGTAAATCTATCAAATTTGATAGATTTACTTAAGACATTTTGGATGCAAAAATGTGCTGACCTTCAAAGTACTTTCCCAGTGGGCAGCTGAACCCTGGACACTGGCCCCCCACAGGAGCGGCCCCTCCCTGACACAGCATACAGTCTGAGGGCCCCGGATCCTGACAGGACAGACAGGAAGAGTGACAGGGATGACAGCGCCACCCGCTGGTGTCACTGAAGGTCTGCTGAGGGCACTGCTTCACACACTTCTCATCTGAAAGACAACAGCCCATTCAAGAATGTCATCTCAATACACTAAATATCAGGAGTAAAAAGACTATAAATAATATACTAAGCTGGGGTGTGTTGTTTTTCCTATAACGTGTGACTAAAATGATCACTGTTTCAAACTGAAGCTGTTTCTGAAGCTTTTGGAGTAAACAAATGGCTGGGCTCTTTGTTTTGTAAGTGGTGATCAACTCTGCACGATTTCAAATTCCACCAAGATTATTTGTTTTAGTCAAAGGAGTAAAGCTCTTGTTCGGAGGAATGGATTGATAGATAGTAGATTGTGCATTTGTTTGGTCTTCCATTTCAAAGCTGAAGCCAGTATCACTAAAAATGAGATTCAGAGACTTATAGTCCTGGGAAAAGTCCAGGTGGAGTTCATATCAGGCCAATTAACATTGTGTTAAGGCTTATTAGGCTTTATTTAGGATTATTTTTTTATGGGTTTGGAGTACAAACAAATCCTGAATCCTTCCAGAATTGTTCATTTGACTGACAGTTTTTGTTTATGTTTTACTTTCAAAGCTTGATAGTTCCATTTTATCAGATGGTTGACAAAAAGGATTGAATGAAGAAAAGGTTCTCTCCATCTTAACAGGTTATTAACACATCAAGTTAAATCCTGATTACTGAAAAGTCAAATGACATGTTTGCATTCCCAGAGCGTCTCCATGGTAACGCTGTGGACCTGACCGGCTCTGAGTCTGACTTTAGTCCACACCGCTCATGTGGAGGACAGGACAACACCAGGACAATACCATGTCAGCACAAACGGCTGCTGCTGTCTGAGCGAAACACACTGTTCTCCCTCTACATTTGCATTCACTGTCTTTTGCATGTTTGCTAAGAGTGACCTGGAGCTGATTTACAATCCAAATGAACTCTTGAGCTGTCAATATATGAACTAATGAGAGAGAATAAAAACTGTATCTTCAGTTTGTTTGTGTTACCGTGGAGGAAGTACCCGGACAGGCAGGACAGGCACGTGCTGCTGCTGCTACAGTCAGTGCAGGGGGCGGGGCAAGACACACACGTCCTCCGCTCAGGGTCCGCATATGTGCGCTGTGGACAGTGCCTCCGACACTTGTACCTGAAACTATAAACAGCATCAAATTCATTATGTTGATTTAAAATATAAGGTTCACCAGTTACCTAAAAGGACAAATGGTATAAAGTAATATGCAGACAATTTAATGTTGTTTTATCACCTTCTGTGAACGTGCACTGATGTAACAATATCCAAATCACACAGTATAATAATGTTCTGATCCTACAATATGATATTTATTGCAGTATATTGGGAATGAGCTACATTCTGCTGTTCTTGTTACGTTATATGCTACTACCACTCTACCTTTACCAGTTATTTCCTCATGTTGGTTGCACTGATCTGAAGCTTTGAAAACTTTTGATTGTAGTATTATGTTATACCTGTTATCTTTTTACATTCCCTCGGGCGTCATACTGCAATGCAGCTAATCCTAACAATACAGTTTACAGCAATCTAGCAATCTAACTGGCATTTTTCTTATCGTAAAAATCTCAAAGCTACAAGTCCAGAGTTAATGCAAACTTCATCCAATGTTGACAATGATCGGCAGCAGGTGGAAGTGTGAAGCTAAAAGCTAATGAAGTTGTACTTTGCAAAAAACGCAAAGCAAATCTAGGACAAAGAGGCAACAATACATCACAGGTAAAAGGTTTATAAAGAAAGACAACCTCACCAGTCGTCAGACCAGTTTCTGTGCTCTAAAACATCAAAGTGAATTTAGATCTTTGTAGCAAAGCCTGAAAAAAAAGACATATTTACATCCCAGCATGCACTGCTCCAGTCCGCAACACTCAGCTCCATTGTTCATATGAATACACTGGTGCTCGGGGACACACCCAGCAGAGACAGGACACCTCAACAGTCCGAGTCACAGCTCTACATCTGCTCCAAAACTGCCGACCATTTCGGTCAGTCCGATTGTCAGAATATTGGGTACTTTCCTATTTGTATTTGGCCTTTCTCCACATGGACACTTTAGCCCCCCTTATGTAAAGAAACTAGCACTGAACTGAACTGTGTCAATTTTGCTATTTGCTTGGCGGCACAGCAGCTGAGGCTGGCCTTTCTGTGTGGCGTTTCACCTCGTGTCTGGGATTCCTCTGGGCACTCCAGTTTTCCCACTGACAGGTCAAAGCAGATGACAAATAAAGTGTACCTTAACCTTATGCCACTTTGATGTGCATGTCTGCCAGTTCGATGGAAGATTTCTTTGAGGGCAGTGCTCGTTCACCTAAACAATTCATGTGGTTTTGGTCGAAACCTGAGAACACACGCTTTATCTGCTTTGAGCAGAAACTATTACAGCAGTAGTTTACAGTAGAAGTTTAATGTTAATGGCACAAAATAGCTAACACATTAAGTCACATTGTTTTGAATTTCAAATATTATGTCAGTCCAGTCCATTTTTTTGTGATGACCTTTCCCACAAATAGTATACTCCAAAGGTATCCATTTACTGTGATCATGGCAGGAGTTTTGGGGCCCAACTAAATTCATGGAGCTCACAGAGAGGCTGACGATTTAGAAAACATTCAGAGGAGCTTTGGGTCATTCGAAAAAACATGTAATATTTGGAATGGAATTACAATCAGAACAAGAGACAGAGGCACAATTTAAATGCAAAAAATTGGCTCCCCAATTATATATAATATAATATAATATAATATAATATAATATAATATAATATAATATAATATAATATAATATAATATAATATAATATAATATAATATAATATAATAAAAATAATTGAAATCAGAGCATCTCAGTTTGTGTTTGTGGATCAGCTGGAAGCCGCACTTCACCTCTCAATGTTACCACATAAGTAGCAGTTTTTGGTGTAACTCTTGGAGACAGTAAACATGTCTGGGGTCAGTGGTGTGGTTAAGGACCCTCTGCAAACACTGGCCGTCCAATTGCATTGCTATATCAGCTTTAAATATAAGCGGAGACGGGAAGAATTTGAGGACAACTGAATGATTATGAAATTATTGACTGAAATGAGAAGATAAATGTCAGCAAATACCAAACATCCATCATGAATTCACCTTTCAATTGCCCTTTTTTTGTTCCCAAACTTCCTCCAAAATATGGTCACACTAATATGGTATTTATTAGACAGTGTAATTGAAATGGCATTATTAAATCAAAATGTCAAAAAAGAATAAACTATGAGTCGAAAAATATAGCCTTCAGTCACCATATTTCGACCTTTATTTGGTTAAAAATTTGTTAAAAAAGTCTAAAATGTACAATAGAAATAATAGTTTGACGTGTTGACGAATCGAAAAATGTAATGTTAACAAGTTCACAACGAAAATAATTGTTAGTGGCTGCCCTAAAAAGCATAAAATATGAATAAATAGTAGACCAACTCATTACTTACAGAAAGTAACCCTCACTGCAGCTGTTGCAGATGGCGCGGTTTTCTGTGGACACAAGAGAAAGATATGTAAACAGTGAAACATGCATGTGTTCTGAGCTGCACATTTAGCATGATCAGACAGTATATTTCCTTTTCTTTTGTGCTGAAGCGCTGACCTGTGGAGCACGTCTTGCAGCCTGCCTCACAGCCCACACACTCCCCTGTGTCTGGGTCCTGCACCTGGCCTGGCACACGGAGAGCAAAACATCAAATTATGCTCAACAAAACACTGATACATTTTTATATTTTCTCTTGAATTCAATAGAAGATGAGTTTTCATGTTTTTTCCTCACAGGGGTGATGACATTTAACAGTCAGTGCAGTTCAGAATCAAGAACAAGATGGGTATTTGGAACTTTTTGTCAAACAGTTCCACATGATGTTGATTTGAAAACCTGTGAGGGGCAGATTATATTGACCAAAATATATATCTAATGATAAATAATTAATGTAATAAGGATTTTTTTAATTTTTTTTTTTTTTACAATGCATCAGGAATGTGCTAAAATGTGCATGTAAAAAAAGTCTTTGTTGAGGTTCAGCATAAAATGTGAATGGAGTGTAAAATCAACCACAAGTGGGCAGAAATATTGCTTTTTTTTGTTTTAAGTTTTAATTATAGATGACATACTCGGTATTCTAATTTTTTACAAAACATTTTTTTTTTTTTATATATATCTCACAAATCTAGATGTAGTCACTGTATTACCTATGAAGGGATAAACACTATATTAATATGAATAAGCTTGTCTGTGAATGTTTCCAATGTGTGTGCACCACCTATGTCACAGGTGGCCTTTTGGCAGCGTCCGCTCTGGAGCTTGTAGCTGTCCTGGCACTTGGCGCAGATGCTGGAGTCGGTGCACAGCTCACAGTTGTGGATGCAGGGCAGGCAGGATGACAAGCCCCTGTCAGAGTACAGGCCGCGGGGCAGTGGGAGACACAGTGCCCGTGGTACAGGAAGCGCTCCACACCGTCTTCATCTGAGAACACACACATGTACTACTGCTGATGCCACAGAGGACACAACAACATAATGGATCATATTTATAATTCCCCAGTCACAACCCCTACATACAGCAGCAGCAGGCAGAGGAGGTGGGACCAGTTCTTTGTTTGGACTTTTGACTTTAGAGTTATTGTCCCGAGGAGAACATTATTTTTCACAAACACAGAACTTGTTGACAGATGCAGACAAAAACAAAAACAACAATAGAAATATTCACATCCTGAGGGCAGAGGGGTGAGGTGGACCTCTGTCCTGAGGGCAGAGGGGTGAGGTGGACCTCTGTCCTGAGGGCAGAGGGGTGAGGTGGACCTTCGTCTTGAGGGCAGAGGGGTGAGGTGGACCTTCGTCTTGAGGGCAGAGGGGTGAGGTGGACCTCTGTCCTGAGGGCAGAGGGGTGAGGTGGACTTCTGTCCTGAGGGCAGAGGGTGAGGTGGACCTCTGTCCTGAGGGCAGAGGGGTGAGGTGGACCTCTGTCCTGAGGGCAGAGGGGTGAGGTGGAACCTTCGTCCTGAGGGGCAGAGGGGTGAGGTGGACCTTCGTCTGAGGGCAGAGGGGTGAGGTGGACCTTCGTCTTGAGGCAGAGGGGTGAGGTGGACCTTCGTCTTGAGGGCAGAGAGGTGAGGTGGACCTTCGTCTGAGGGCAGAGGGGTGAGGGTGGACCTCTGTCCTGAGGGCAGAGGGGTGAGGTGGACCTCTGTCCTGAGGGCAGAGGGGTGAGGTGGACCTTCGTCTTGAGGGCAGAGGGGTGAGGTGGACCTTTGTCTTGAGGGCAGAGGGGTGAGGTGGACCTTCGTCTTGAGGGCAGAGGGGTGAGGTGGACCTTCGTCTTGAGGGCAGAGGGGTGAGGTGGACCTTCGTCTTGAGGGCAGAGGGGTGAGGTGGACTCTGTCCTGAGGGCAGAGGGGTGAGGTGGACCTCTGTCCTGAGGGCAGAGGGGTGAGGTGGACCTTCGTCTTGAGGGCAGAGGGGTGAGGTGGACCTTTGTCTTGAGGGCAGAGGGGTGAGGTGGACCTTCGTCTTGAGGGCAGAGGGGTGAGGTGTTCATGTAGTGAGTGAGTGGTCCTGTTCTATGATGTGGCCCAGTTGTTAATGTTTGCTTGGTTAGGTCCAGTTTTTAATAGTAAGCTGTTTTGCAAGTCTTTGTCCCCACTCAATAGCTCACAAGTCCAACTCAAGTACCAAGTCCTGTGCATTGAGCTTCAAGTCCTTTCAAGTCTTTATACCAAATTACAGAACAATCCAGTTGAAGTTTTGCAATTTGGTTGGTTGATAAATATTGTTCTTAAGAAAGTCCAGGTAACAAAAAGAGATGTGAGGAGTGAATAAGTTCCAGATTGTTCTTTTCAAATCAAGCTATGTAAGTACATCCATCTATCTATCAAATCTATCTATCTATCTACTGTAGCGACAATTACTGTTTTGTAAACACTTCAGTAGAAGCATCAAGTCTTCTCAAGTCACAGGGCTCCAAGTACAAGTCAAGTCCCAAGTCTTCTACTTGATCAAGTCTTTGTGTCCTGTTATCATGTTGTGTTCTGTTTTATGTTACGTTCAAGTACACGCCTCTGGGAGCAGGGACCAAAATGTCAACTTTACCTTATCATTTCAAGGGAAAGAGGAAAGGTTCCATACAGACTCTGATTTAGCTACAGAATAGAAAATAACAGCTTTTAACAAAACATTTAAATACTAGATGTTACATCAAGTAATACTGGCAGTTACAGGTTGCCCAGCCCCCAGCGACAGTAAAATATGGGTCAAATGACAACAATAAAAGGCCAAGATGGGAACTTTGTTTTTGCCTCTTTGCACTTAAGAGTCTTTTATAACAGTACAAGAACAAATCACACTGACTTTGTCCCACCTTAATCTTATCATCCATCCTTGGTGACTTGTCTATCACCGTGAACACACAACATAGGTGAATCATGTAATTCCACTGACACACTGAAAAAGTGTTGTAGGGGAAACTCAGTGAAATGCAACAGTAGGTGCAGCCCAGGGCCATATTTCCTCCTGTCCTTTAGTTAACAAAGACTCCATTGGAAATGATCAGATTACACTGCAAACTCCGAGTTGTTACGGATCCACACACTGCTGCCTTTATGAAACAAACCTAGGCTCAGTCTTTTAACCAGAGCTCAATAGTCAACCTACAGATGACTTATAAACTTTGAAATGTGAAGTTGATCATTAGCCTAGTATTGCTATTCTAGTTCACATTGTCCTGCACTTGACAATGCAGTCTAACTTTATCAATGGAAAACATAATATGTCACAAAATATAAGCACATTTTGCTCAAGAGCACTTGGCGCACAGAAATAAAGTTTGTGTGAATCAGAAACTCACCCACTCCACAGGCGGTGCACTGGAAAAGCTCGTGTCCGCTGCATTCGGAGCAGGTTGGGTGACACAGGACGCATTGGTTTCTCAGTACAAATTGACCACTCGGACATAACGACGAAGATTCACAAACCACCACAAATCCGAGCAGGCACAGGACCGTGCGCGGGGAGGACATGGCTGTACGTGTCTGAAGACGAGCTGTGCAGCAGGTGGACTCCGCCGGGGCAGGTGCGCTCCGCGGGGGGCAGCAGGTACGCGCGGTGTGGGCCGGGAAAGCTCGGACACACTGCAGCAGGGGCAGGCTCAGTTTACACCCACTTTACAAGAGAGAGCACTGAGGATGGGCTTCCCCTGTGCGCACATCAGCTGCACAGCAAAGATGATCAGCCTATTTTCTCTGCGGCTTGAAAGGCGAACATGGGTAAAGTGGGACAGTCTACAGTTTGATCTATTACATATTTAATCCATGCACTTTTATATCTTACAATTCACATTATACTTATCATTGACGCGTGTAGATTTAAATATATATGTGTTGTGGCTGTGATAAACGATTATAGTTACCAGTGACAAGTATAAGCATGCCAAAGACAGCAGTTTAGGATTAATGTTGTCAAGGTTATACGTTTTAAACTACGTCTAGATCATTGAATTTCTAAAAAAAAAAAAAAAAAAAAAATTAAATCGCTGCGGAAATATTTATCAATAAAATTTGCAAAATAGCATGTAAATTTCCTTTTGTTTATTTGATCATGAACATATTTTTCTCATTTTCGTCCCACTTTACCAGTAACAGCACCTCCACAAATCTGACTAGGGACCAGCATGTGCTTCAGAAGGAATACCAATTTCATTTAAAACAATAGGCCTGACAAAAACAGCCTTTATCACCCTAGTAAAATCAAATTCAACCTTAATTGGGTAAAGACGAGAATCTTCTTAAAAATAAAAAAATAAAAGGTCAAAATGGAAAGCAAAGTAACACGTTGTATTCCACCACAGGCTAAACTAAAATACAACTTCAAACCAACTGGGAAACTGAACGGGAATATGGCAATGGCAACACGTGACTGGAGCGTCTGAAAATGTGAGCGAGCTTGTTTTTGTTTTGTTTTGTTTTGCTTTTTTTTTTTTTTTTGCTCACGTACACAGCGTCCTCTGGCGGCGCCGTGGAGCAGGTGCGTCTGGTGCGCGTGCATGACGTCAGACGGCGGCGGAGGAGGCGGGGATAGGTTTCTGCTGCAGCGGAGAAATCTGACATGGGGCAGAGGAGCAGCGCCAGACAGACAACCCGAGAGGAATTAACGAGCCCGGTCTGAAGCTTCACCTGATGACGGGGAAATGAGCGGACGCGGCGCGGCGAGGACCGGACGCCTCTTCTCTCCGTGCGCGCCGACACAGCGGCTCCTGCCCCGGAGGAGAGAGACACAATAGAGCGCTCTGCAGACAGGTGCACCTGCCTTTACGCAAGTACGTGCCTCGATGGATTCACATGCACACATTATTATGAGCAGAGAGGCTTGATTTTAGGGCCAAGTCAAATTCAAGAAGGCCACAATCAAAGCGTAAGAGTGGGATACAGCAGCGCCAGTCTGTCCCGAGCTGTGGACATGGATGGAGCCTTTAGATACATGTATGCTTAGTCACAGACCGTAGGAGCCACATTAGCCGGACAAGCACCTCTGATAACCACTCAAAAAGAGCTCTTCCAAATGACCTGCGTGAGACAGTAGCGTGAAGTCTTTATGATCATCCGAAATAGGCCATAATTATCACCTTGTGCAGGAACACGCAACCGGGTTTAATTGATCTGCAGGCACCAGTGTCATGTTGTGTTAATTTAAGCCTGAACACCGTGGAACTAGCACAGCCTGCTCCAATTCAGCTCCATACATTTGTGTTAGAGCTGGCCTCATTTAGCCACACTTACCTCTCAGACGAGTGGACAAGGCCTAACTCATCACTGTCTGTCCTCCACTGTGGACCAGTTGACTGAGGAACAAGGACGTGTTTGGCCTGTTCCCCTTTCTCTTCCTCTTAGAATTTGTCTTATCACATTTGGGGTTTGATAGTGGCTTTAAATCACGTTGGTAGCTTGCCATGTGTGTTTTTTATATATATATATATACAAAGTAATCTCATGGTCTATAAAGACATCTGACTGCAGCCCACACAAGAATCCAGTCTTCTCTCAACAATAGGCCGTTGTCTTGTCTATTTACAGTGGCTTGCTTCGTGGTGGTTGCGATGCAGAGTGAAGATGTTACACTGGGATCGGCTGTAATGAATCTGATATTACAACAGATGTGAAATTCGAGAGCTGCATGGGAGATGTCGTACACTTACTGAGCATGCCATGGACACTTACACGCACAGGAAGGACAAATCTGCTGTCAGTGTGGGGCTTTTCTCTCTCTTCAGAAATGTGCACAGACCCATACTGATTTAATACACTCCTTTTAGTGCTGCATGCTTATGGAAATAGGTTTCTTAGCGGTTGCATTGTGAGAAATGGCATTAGAGGTGGAAAAGCGGATGATATTGCAATTGTTGTTTTGGATTTAAGCTAAATTAGAATATCGAGTACGTCGTCTATAAATAAAACTGTTGAAATGACGTCCAAAAGAGACATTGACGACTCGCGTAATCTCCCAGACAAAGTGATATTTCTGCCTATTGTTCATTTCACGACCCAAAGACGTTTACTGGCACATTTTTGCACATTCCACCTTAAATATGGAGATCATTTCGCTGACCCCTAATGTAAGGTTGAAGAAATAAGTCACATATAAGAGATTATGTCATATTTTCAAGTGGAATGTGTTATGATTTGTTTAAAGAGGCCTATTAGGACTCCTCTTTTACTCTTTCAATCTTTCTTATAATGTAATGTTTTTTCTTTTATGCAGCACTTTAAGATTTCGTTTGCAGCGTTAAATTACACCTTTAGGATTATATTTGATATTTATTTGTACCGAAAGAAACATAAGTGCAGATTGTTTATTAACGGGATATAAACATTTGGACTTTCACTTTAGTCATGTGCAGAGGATTATGGATTATTTTTTACAGAATTGTAATGTACCGGAATCTGCTGCTGGTGGGAAAGTGGGCGATGGAGAGGCTGAGGTGGCTGTTGTTCTGCTGCTGTGGTGACGATAGAGCGGAGGAGATTGTGGGTTTGAGAGGAAAAGGGAAGCTGGCAGTGATTGTGTTGCGTAGCAGTGATTGTGTTGCGTAGCAGTGATTGTGTTGCGTAGCAGTGATGTGTGTTTGCGTAGCAGTGATTGTGTGTTGCGTAGCAGTGATTGTGTTTTGCGTAGCAGTGATTGTGTGTTGCGTAGCAGTGATTGTGTTTTGCGTAGCAGTGATTGTGTTTTTGCGTAGCAGTGATTGTCTTGCGTAGCAGTGATTGTGTTTTGCGTAGCAGTGATTGTGTCTTGCGTAGCAGTGATTGTCTTGCGTAGCAGAGATTGTGTGTTTGCGTAGCAGTGATTGTGTTTTGCGTAGCAGGATTGTTGTTTTGCGTAGCCGTGATTGTGTTTTTGCGTAGCAGTGATTGTGTTTTGCGTAGCAGTGATTGTGGTTGCGTAGCAGTGATTGTGTTTTGCGTAGCAGTGATTGTGTGTTGCGTAGCAGTGATTGTGTGTTGCGTAGCAGTGATTGTGTTTTGCGTAGCAGTGATGTGTGTTGCGTAGCAGTGATTGTGTTTGCGGCAGTGATTGTGTTGCGTAGCGTGATTGTGTGTTGCGTAGTCAGTGATTGTGGTTGCGTAGCAGTGATTGTGTGTTGCGTAGCAGTGATTGTGTTGTTGCGTAGCAGTGATTGTGTTTGCGTAGCAGTGATTGTGTTTTGCGTAGCAGTGATTTGTTTTGCGTAGCAGTGATTGTGTGTTGCGTAAGCGTGATTGTGTGTTGCGTAGCAGTGATTGTGTTTTGCGTAGCAGTGATTGTGTTGCGTAGAAGTGATTGTGTTGCGTAGCAGTGATTGTGTTTTGGCGTAGCAGTGATTATGTTTGCGTAGCAGTGATTGTGTTGCGTAGCAGTGATTGTTTTGCGTAGCAGTGTTGTGTTTGTGCGTAGCAGTGATTGTGTTTGCGTAGCAGTGATTGTTGTTGCGTAGCAGTGATTGTGTGTTGCGTAGCAGTGATTTGTGTTTTGCGTAGCAGTGATTGTGTGTTGCGTAGCAGTGATTGTGTTTTGCGTAGCAGTGATTGTGTGTTGCGTAGCAGTGATTGTGTTTTGCGTAGCAGTGATTGTGTTTGCGTAGCAGTGATTGTGTGTTGCGTAGCAGTGATTGTGTGTTGCGTAGCAGTGATTGTGTTTTGCGTAGCAGTGATTGTGTTGCGTAGCAGTGATTGTGTTGCGTAGCAGTGATTGTGTTTTGCGTAGCATGATTGTGTTGCGTAGCAGTGATTGTGTTGTGTAGCAGTGTGTGTGTTGCGTAGCAGTGATTGTGTGTTGCGTAGCAGTGATTGTGGGCGGAGCAGCACTCACCGCTTTGCTTTTATGTCCAGCTATCTTTATTTGGCAAAGGTTGTATATTTTATCATTATTAGTTTACTTCGGTGGCAGGTATATTCAGACATTATTCCAAAGATTAGAACTTGTGAAAGTGTGAAACCTTTTCGTAAATCACAAGAAACCAAAGGAAACTGGACTATAACAGATGCTACGTTCATCATTGTCACAAACTAAGACTCAGAATTGATGGATCTGCCAGAGAGTCACACATTTAAACCTCTTTTTAATGCGGAAGAGAAAATGTGCAGCTTTTCCAGAGATTTTAACAACATGTCTAAAGATCATAAAGTAGAACATTAGTAAATTGTCACGCCTGTCACAATAGCACATTTTGAAGTATGATATATATATATATATTACTACAGATACGATTTGATTGAAACTTGAAACTTGAATGTGCACACAGACCAGGGCAAACCAAATAAGTGCAGCTGAGATATGTGCTGTTCGCCTCATGCAGGGCGATTTATGGCCCAAATCGTTTATCATATGGAAGAGAAAACATGTGATAATGGTATAATCCATAAAAAGTGTGGGCCATATTAACATAGACGAATAGCTCAATATTTCTGACAACAATATTCAGACAATATTCTGTCCGTCCAACAGGAATATGCTAAAACATGTCTATAAATGTCTTAGTTGAGGTTTAATTCTCAGACAAATGTGAAATGTCTGTAAAATAAATTACAAACGTGCAGAACTACCACCTTATATCTTTATTTGAAAGTTTACAACATCAAACTTTGTTTCGTTGTTATTTTGAATCAGCTCTTCTTGTCACTTCCTTCCTATAAACGGTGTACTCATTATTCAAATTTATCACATCTTCAAAACAAACATTCACGATATTTTATACATTTTGAGACGGTTGTAACTGATGCGAGACAGAATAATTACAGATGACATCCATAATACTTGTACAAAGTTGTTTATGGATTGTTAAATCATATCAATTGTGCGTCCACTCACACTTTATCAGAGTTTAGAGCCTCTGCAGCCTCCACAGTTTCAATCGCTTTCCTTCACAATTGGGTGGAAAGTCAGCCGCAGAATTATGTTGCAACATTCCAAATTTCATATCGCCCCGAAAGCCAATGGCGATTCATCATTAAAGATACGATATGGGTCAACTGTGGAGGAATTCTGACCGAAATATCAACGTCTCAATACTGGAGGCTCAGTTTAGCAATCACATTTTTAAAAAAGTTAGTTCTTTGTGTTTTTGTTTTGTTTCCCATGCTCATTTTTTATAATTAGACTCGTGTTTACGTCATGAGAAACTCGAGCAAGTGCGCAATAGATGAAAGCAGAGGGTAAGGCTTTTTTGAAAACAGTAAATCACATTTCAATTAAATTTTTGTTAAAAAAAAAGTAAATTTTTTTCCGCACATATTGATCAAACATGATTTCCGATGCATTTTTTAAAACTATTATTATTATTATTATTTGTATTATTAAATTCTTGCTTTCATGAACATAAACAAGACAGACGTTTAATCAGAACCATCGATTAAAAGTCAATCAATTGCACTGCCTTAATTTAAATCAATGCAACGTTGCAAATAGGGACGTCAAGATTATCCGGTTAATCAATAATTATGATTATTTGGGTCACAGTGTAATCGTAAGAACTAAAAAAATAATAATCGTGACTATTTTAGTAGCGAAAATAAGTGGTTTTAATTCAGTGTGTAGTAAAAAAATCGTGACACAGACACTCGACATCCCAATAGTTGCAAAAAGTACTTGGTATGGCATTGATCTAAAACTTTCCTGCGCCGCCCTTCTCTTCAGCGCGGCTTTGCACTTAGATCCACTGGTGACGACTGACTCAGAATGACAAGGCTCCGCAAACATCAGCCCTCAAACACGGAACAGCTTCTTGAACTGTCGAGCGGCTGGACGAGGTTGACGTTGTTGCGAAAAGGTCTGACACACTCGGTCTGACTGTAAATGATTGATAATACGCATACAATGGTATTTTAGCTCTTTACCTTTTTTGACAGTGTAAAAGTAATTGTTCGAAACAGTTGTGAGTCCAAAAAAAACCCTGTGAATATAATTTTTTGCCATAATCGAGCAGTTTAGCGGCTCATATTTCAGCCTTCTCTCAAATGTTAATGCTCCTGGACGTGTTTAAAATTTGCACTTTGAACGGAATCCAATTATTCAAACACAAATTGCAAATCTAATCGCGGCCCTTTGAAGCGGCTCTGAATCTGCCTTTGCAACAAAACATTTTCCAGGAGCATTTTGTGTATATTTGACATCCATAAAAGCAATACATGTACACGCTAATATATTTTTACATGGTTTATCCCCAAATCACAATCTCATGTATATGTATATAATGGGCACGTATTTATATTGTATTAGTAATTCGGGTAAGATGGGACACTTCTTTGGTAGTAGCATCAGGAAACCTCCTTAAATCGACTCAGCTTGCATTAATTGTATGTTTTCCGTTTGTTTTAGGTCTTGTTGTCAGTTTAAATTATCCGTTTAAATAATAACTCTAATATTTTAGAAACCGTCACCCGAAATATCCCTATATCGTCTCTATCCAAGCCAATTTAAGAAGAATAAATCGGTGGCTTGTAAAAAGGCAAGGGCAAGGCAAGTTTATTTGTAGAGCACAATTCGCAAATTCGAAGTGCTTCACACAACAGGAAAAAAATGCTTTAGAATCACAAAGTCAAGACAGAAATCACAAAACATTCATTTCTATTCATTCAATTTACGATGGATCATACATTTTGTCCGTGCTTAGTGCTCCGCCTGATGGAAAACCAAATCTATTGGACCACACTCGCAGACACTCCAGATACTCTTTCCCATATTTATTTGACGTGACAGGTATCTCTGGGATTCGCACATCGCTTTTAGATTGATTCTTTCCCATGTTTGACCCCCTAGACGTCAGCGCGCTATCTGCCTCCGCACACGTCTGTACACGGCATATGTATCTTTTACGACGCCTCCACCTTATGTGTGGCGCTTTTGTATCTTTAACGACGGACCCGGTCTGCTCCCTCCCTAGATTTAGCTTTCGCTAAACTAATTGTACCAGACAAAACTCGACCACAGCTGTTCCTGGACTTTGTAGTGGCCTTGGTGCCGACTGACAATCTAACCAGCGTGTGTTCTAACGCTCTCCTCAGGCACCTGCAGCTGCAATTGGACATCGGCACAATGGCCTATTGTGTCGAGCGGAATTTTTTACATGTTCAAATGTAATTGTGTGTAAATAGTAGTTTTAAGAATTGTAAATAATTTTTCATTTTCAGGCTTCTAGTTTAAGACATAAAAGAGAAGAGTGCAAAGAAGTCAAAGTCATATGCACAGCCAAACAAAACAGTTTTTTGCTTAGATTTGAACACAAAGGGTAGAGGCTGTCTCACATCTTCAGGAAGACTGTTTCCAGATTTTAGCTGCATAAAACTGAACACAGATTCCCCATGTTTAGTCCTGACTCTGGCACCAGCAGGAGGCCGGTCCCTGAGGTCCTCAGAGTCCGAGATGGTTCATATGACACTAACATGTCCTGAGATGTACTTTGGTGCCTAGGCCATGGAGAGACTTGTATACAAGCAGAGCTGCTTTGAAGTCTATTCTCTGAGCCACAGGGGGCAGTGCAGAGACCTGAGCACAGGACTAATGTGATCTACTTCCTGGTTCTAGTCAGGACCTGAGCAACAGCGTTCTGGATGTACTGCAGCTGTTTTACAGCTCGTTTGAGAGGCCAGTGAGCAGCCGTTACAGTAGTCTAATCTACTAGAGACAAACGCATGGATAAGTCTCTCCAGGTCTGGTTTAGACACTATACTTTTGATTTTGGCAATGTTTTTAGATGGTAAAAGCTGCTGATGTATTGATTTGACGTGGCTGTTAAAATTCAAGTCTGAGTCCATTGTTACCCCACCAGATTTCTAACTTGATTTGTAGGTTTTAGAGCGAGACACTGGAGGTGACTGTTAACACTTTCTTTTGTTTCTGTGGGCCAAAGACGATGATTTCAGTCTTGTCTGAGTTCAGCTGGAGAAAGTTGTTTTGCATCCACAACATGATCTGTTGGATCAGTGACAGAGTGAATCCACTGGTCCATATTCACCTGCCGTCAGTGAAACATAGATCTGAGTGTCGTCTGCATAATTGTGATAGGACACATTCTCGCTGCGTATCAACTGACCTAAGGGCAGCATGTAGAGGTTTAACAGAAGGGGTCCCAGGTTTGACCGTTGGGACCCCAAGTGTCAGGGGCCTCTGGTCTGAAACACAGTTACCAATTTCAACAAAGTACTTCAGAAAAATACTCTTGAATTCACCCTTATGTAAATTAAAAACGTATCTTTGACTTTGAGGCAGAACTATTGCGTATAAATCTGAAAATAAGATCATTCGTTGTATTTTTGATTAATTGATTTCATTGACAACATTTTTGTAATTGAATGGAGTAATATTGAAATCACAACTATGCATTGATTAAATAAATGTTTGCAGGTTTTATACATAATAAGACAGGATATTTTATGAGTAATTGCAGTCTTTGCGATTATGCAAATTGAAATTTTGCTTTTTTTACAATAAATATAAATATAGCCCTAATCAGTACAAAGTAACATCACTCCACTCAAAAGAATAGAAATAATGTGAACTTCACCCTTCTGCGCCATTACATAATCATAAACACACTGAATAATGAATGTAAAAGCTTTGAGCAACATGTAAAGCGCATTTTCAGTGTAATCTCTGTCTCTTATGGTTGAGACTCTACGCTCGAGACTGGATGCAGGTTTTTTTTAATACAGTATTTGTGGATCAGAAAGTAGAATGAGTATTTGGACAACCCTTTTTCCACCAGAACTGTGTGAAAGTAGTCATGAGTTTTTTGTACTGAAGTTTGGAGCGAATGTAAGGTTAGTTTTGGCTCATAGATTTGGCTGGACTTTAGAGAATTTAACGGTCTCTTAGGAACAGAAAAACAGTTACTATTGGTTCTCAGAATGTTGGTGGAAAAACACTTTATTTTAATGCTGGCCATAATATCATCTGATTATCGCCATTTTGATCTAAACATTCAGATATTCAGCTCTGTCAATATGGCACACCACTAATCTATTTTCTTTTTTAAATCAGGAAAAACCCAATGAGCAAAAACAAACACAGGATATACAAATAAACTGCCAATAAAACATTCAATAGATCAATCACTCAAATTAATAAATACATAGACACACAAACACACACACACACACACACACACACACATACACTATGGGATAAAACCATGCAAAGCAAGAGCGCGGCACTGTGAGTTGTCCTTAACTAGTGCCTTTAATTCTTTCAAAGGTATAAAATAGTATAATTTTAAAAGTCTGTGTTTTCACGTAGCAAAGTTGCTGAAGGTCTTTTTTCTTGACTCGGTATTGACTGTGTGTGACTGTAAAATAAAAACGTCCCGAGCTCTCAAGCGGTGAATACTTGACCTGATGTTCAGCAAACACGTTAAATAATGAGGTAAAATGCCAATGATTTATTAACAAACAAAAGTCATTCTTAAGTACTGAACCTGGGCCGTGGTTTTCTAAGACATCGGCTCCTCTCATCCCGGTGGCTTTCCCTTTGCTCCTGCTCAAACCAGGTGTTCTTGCTCCTTGTGCAGAGGATGAGTGTGTGACCTGAAACCACACTGTGTCGGTACAGTCTCTGTGCTGTATCAGCCTTTGGGACGGCTCTGGGAGGACACCCTCAGCGGAAACACCAGCTGCCTCTGATGCTCTCAGTCTCACGGGAACAACATAATGAATCTGTACAGCTCAGGCCTTCCTTCTGCCCCACAAACCTTTTCTCTGCTTATGAAACCCCCAACGCAAAACTACATCATTTACCTTTTTTTCAGCACACATACAGCTGCTCTTCCTAAAATGTACTGAAATGGCTTTACTCTCGAGGCCCTTCTCCCTAATCTTTCTATAAGCTCCAACGTCTCCAGTCTCCTCCTTTTTCCACGAACAAAGCCTCAAATGCACAAATGAAGAAATGGCCGTGTAAACTTCAGGATTCATTTAAAAGCAGTCTCTTCAGTCCAGTGTCTGTAGTATTTTTATTCACGGCCGTGCTTTTAATAATCAAATCTATTCTTTCTTTCTTTTTCTTATGCTTAAATGTGGCAAAGCTTTGACATCAGATTCAGATTCTTTCCTCTTGAGAGTCGTTTGATTGTGTCCGTGTCGTGTGTTTCAGGGGTTTCTCCGGTGCCCACTGTGGTCCTGTCTCCTGAAGCCATGGACTAGTCCCGCTCTCGTCTGGACTGTGCGGTGGTCTTCAGATGGCTTCTCAACAACTCTCACATCAAATACAGAAAGTAGGTTTGAGAAACTTGGAACTGTGCATTGATGGCGCGAGCCCGTGCCACGATCGTCACTTATCATTCAATATGGGATCGAAATAACTATATTAAAACGATTTTGATTTGAGGTGTAGACGGTAACTTTTATAACCTATTTTAGAGGGTAACTAAGGGATTTATTCTGTGTTTTATTTATTGCAGCTCATTTTTTTGACAATACTGTACATTTAGATCAGATTTATGGGGATTATCCTGCTTTAGAGTTATTGTGTCAGTGGCATAAAGCTGTTTCAATATTATTGTTCATCGTGATATTTTCTGTTGCACTTCAAAGTTTGTGATCGAGGCAGACCTAATTGTACAGTAAATGTGTTGTACTGTGAAAAGTGAAAACTCGTCGACTAAAGGCGCGCCCTGTGCAGTGATTCATTGACTAAACGGGAGCGTCCAGTCCAGTCACTTCCAAAAGTCAAGTGAACTCACGCTGTGCTTTCTCCTTCCCGCTGTTGTGAATAAATCCTTATAATCTTAATAAATAATGAGTTCACTAATAAAAATGTGGTCGACTAAGACTCAGACTAATTAATCAACGAAAGGACTGCAGCCCTTTTGGCAATATGCATCAATTAGTGCAATGGAGTTGGTGAATATCACATCCCTTGTCGGTGTAATCCCTCATTCGTCCAGGAGTGTTCCATTGTAGAAAAAGATTCAGTTGTAGTCATCTGGACTCTGTTTTAGAAAAAACTGCAACGAATTTTTAGACAACACGAAGTCCCTGTTTATTTCAAACCAGGAAACACGTTAAGACAAAAACTGGTTCACCCTAAGGACAAGATGCCGACACAAAAACAGAGCAACAATTCGTGTATTCTATCAAAGCAGTGAAGAAAGTTGTAAAGAGCGGTA
Source organism: Chaenogobius annularis (assembly GCA_015082035.1). Lineage (NCBI taxonomy): Eukaryota > Metazoa > Chordata > Actinopteri > Gobiiformes > Gobiidae > Chaenogobius > Chaenogobius annularis. The sequence continues at coordinate 125,082 of BJKM01000110.1, read as the reverse complement.
CATAGGGGAGACTAACAGCCACTTCACAAGAGGCTTTATCAGCACAGAAGACACGCGAGTTCAGGACCCAGAGCGCTGTGCATCTTCATCTTAAAGCCACCAAACCACTCTATTGAAGCAATGAGATTCTGAGCAGGAGAAAAGATGGTTTGAAAGAGGAGTTAAGGAGGCCATCTTTGTTAAAAAAGGAATCCTTCCTTAAATCGTAATGGAGGTTTAAGATTCAACCTTCCAGTTGTTTATAATGGTTCTGCTGAAACCTGGAACGACCCTGGGCATTCGGATGCAAAATAGGCACTCAAGGTGAGGCAGGGAACAATAGAACAATAGGCCCATCCCAGTTTCAATGGGCCATTAGCAGGAGGTCCCGCCCTGTGGCAGGGCTCTCACAGAGTAGGATATAAACAAGAGTTCTCAGACTTGTTTCTCTGATTGAGAATGACTCTTGGATGAGAGTTGAAACGTTTTGTTTTTTCTAAAATAGAGTCCAGATGACTACAACTGAATCTTTTTCTACAATCACATCCCTTGGTATTAAAAGCAAATGAGACTAAAACACAAACTAGTTATTCAGGTATAATCTGTAATTTAGTGCTGAACATGTGCTGCTTTTTAATAGCTTCATGTTCATTGTCCCTTCAAATAAAGACAAAACTAGAACTACACTAGAAACTTTAGTTTACATAGTGCAATTTAATGTACAAGATGAAGAGAGAAGAGCTGTCATTTTAACCAATATCATGCTCATTGACAATTATTGAATTATCATTATTATATATTTTAATTAGGACAGTGCATATTAATCGATGTGTCAGCAGCAGCTTCAACTTAAATAAGACGGAGTTTGCATAGATTTCACCCCCGTCCTCAGGCCGGTAAAATCATTAAACGTTCACTTAGACAATAACAGAGACATAACTGGACATTACGAGGCATTAAACCTTCACACAACGGACACAACGTGACACACAGCTGAGACATTTGAAAGAAATCAGAGACTATTTACAGTAAAGAAAAATAACAGGCTTCTTTAAGGTGCCAAAAATGCATGTTAAGTCAACGGGAGTCAATAAAAGCAAAGAGGAATGAGGTTAACATTAATAAGAGCTGTCGTTTGTGAGAGTCAACAGCCTGTTTTCAGTGTGACCTCGCAGCAGTGCAGCCGGCTCATGCTGATGGTTAGAACACTGAACCTGTGGGTGTTGTTTCCCCTCTGACAATGCGCTGAGCCGCGGCGTCTCCCACTCAAACCTCCAGTGGAACGAAGCACACGCATGAGCTCATTCATTCCCCGGGCCGAAGGAGGCGCGGCTCAAATGTGTTGTTGTTCATTGCACAACAAGGCCTCGTTTGTGATCGGTAAAGGTTAAAGTTACAGCGTTCTGCCCGATGTGAACTCATGCCACTTCAATTATTGTTTCGCTCAGTGTCCTGCTAAACGTTGGCTATTTAAAACACACATAATTGTATCTATCATCATAATTTACTCGTACTTCTTTGTGAAAAAGATCATCACAAAAAAAACCTGTTATAGTGTCTTTTTGATTCTGGCTGTAGTCCTTTTGTCATCTAGTGGAGAACTCGTTTGATGGGGTTCTAGTTGTTTTTATCAGTGTACTTCTTTTATTAAGATTATGTGGATTTCTAAGGACCGCAGCAGACAAGAGAAAACATTGAGTGTGTTAACTGAAGATTTTTCTGGACAGTTTCATCTGCCTTTTCACTCACGAAGATGCTGATACTTCTCTGTAGGTATACTCGTTTTTGTGTAACTCTTTACAAAGTTTTTGCCAGTGGCGTCACACCACACCCCCTTTTCGTCGATAAGTCAATGCAAAGGGCAGGTCTTTTGTTTTCGACTGCAGCCCTATTTTTCTTTTGAACATGATGCACAGAGCGGGCGCGCGGTGGGAGTCCTGAACCGAAAATATCTACAGCTCTGTTTTCCCGTTACTCCACGAGTCGCTGTACTCCACTGTTTCCTAATACATTTCCTTGTTTGCTTTCAGATGAGAACGTGAAGGCTGGCATCCACCAAGGCCTCCGCTGCGCCCTGGCCAGCGCTCACACATGGTCACATGACACATGGTCACATGACTCATGGTCACATGACTCATGACCACATGACCCTGGACATGGACGCGGTCCTGTCAGACTTCGTCCGGTCCACAGGGGCAGAGCCAGGTCTGGCCAGAGACCTGCTGGAGGGTAATAACACATGCCCACATTATGTTGACTTACATCCATGTTAGGAGACTCTAAAGTGTTTGAGATGATGTATTTGTATTAAATATATTTAGTGTATTGGTACATGTCGCCATGTAGTTTAACATGGTGATACATGCAAAGTCCCTTTTCAAGTGAAAAACATATTATTGCATCAAACAAAAAAGACAGAGGTGGGTTAATATAAGTGCTGTGCTTCTGAACACTGGAATTTCCCTTTTGTGGGACAAATATCTATCTATCTATTTGTCTAGAATATGTAAGTATGTAAATGATGCTGTAACATTTTCCTTGGCCTGAACTCGAATTAAAAATAACCACCCCTAACCTCAACCATAAACTTGCCTAACCTGAACGTACTGTATATCCTCCCCTTAATTAACCCCTTAATTAACCCATTTTATGAACTTCAAATTATGTTTTTAATTTAATATTGAAGGATTTAGTGGATGGGGACCTGATTTCTGGTCCCCACAAAGCAAAAGGGCCCCATGAAGTGAATGTGTGTGCAGATTTCAGTCCCCAGAATGTGATGAAAGCCTGGCACACACACAGCGTCTCATGTTCAGTAGAGCGGGTCTGTGTGGATACTTGCCCCATTATCAAACTGTGTGGAAGGAAGTGCTGCTCTTCTTTCAAGTGTCCTATAGGCTCATACTATAGGCGCTTTAACTGTCCGTTTACCGGACTCTCCGCTTTCACAGACACAGAGCTCCATTGAAATGTTTGCGGCGTATGCGATTATAAAGAGCAACATCAACCGCTGAGTTTTTATTCAAATCTCTTCCACAGTGATCATTGGCAGGATCACTCAAAATATGATTATTATCAGATTTATTGAGTAAAAAGATAATAAAAGGATATAGAAACAGCAAACTCATCTGGTTTCTTTCCGCTCATGATCTCTCTGATTACTCCCATCAGATTTTGAGGTTTGCATGGCCTTTAAATCATCTTAAAGGTCTAGAAATCAGATAACAGTCAGAATTGTGCGTGCGTATGAACATAGTGAACCGCTATTTCCCAATCTGGTAAGTGAGATTATGATGTTATTACTACACAACAAACTGCTGTATCTGAAAAATAGTAGTTCTAAGGCAGTGACTCTCAAACTTTTCACACCAAAGTTTCCGAGCACCACCAGATCCAAACCAGGTCTACAATGGGACTAAATTTGGGTCTAGACTAGGATTACGTCATTGCTGCTGTAGTTCTATACAAGAATTTACCCAAAGTAGGACAAAAGTGTGGATAAAATGCTGGGGCTGTTCAACTTCGACAACTCTGACCAACATTACGATTAGATTAGTGATTTATCTTAAATAGTTCAAAGTGCACATTTGAAACATGTCCAGAAGCATTTGAGCGAAGACTGAAGCACGATCTGCTAAACGAATCCAAGAATCACAGCCGTTCATTTTGTGCAGGGAAAAACTGGGACCTCAGCGCCGCCTTGAGTGACTACGAGGAGCTCAGGCAAGTCCACACCGCCAACCTGCCCGCGGCTTTCAATGAGGGGCGCCACTACAAGCCCCCCCAAGAGAGCCGGGACACCCCCACTCACAACAGCAAGAGCGAGCGGAGCGGCACTCACAAGCAGGAGGACAGTGCACAAGGTAAACGACCAATCAGGGTTATCACCGTTCACTGACGCTCTAAAATACGGCTCTTTATCAGGTCAACTGTTTATAAGGCGTTAATAAGCACTAGTTGTTTGTTTATAAGCACTTGGACAGTTACCAGCGTCTGTAGGCGGCTTATAATACCTTAAAAGTGTTAAAGGTGCTGTTGTCGCTTACTAAATGCACTCCTAGCACCCTAAATATTCACACCGCGATGATTTCATTAGCATTTGTCACAACTCAAACTTAAAATGCTAACAGAGCACTGGACAAACTGGGACTTTTATATTGGACTTTGTGTGATTCCTTTATTGTCAGTTTTTATGTTCACTTATTTTGTTCTCTTTGGTCTCGTCCTGTTTGTTTATGTTGTTTTATGATTGAAATGTTTGAAAAATAAAAAGCAATACATCTAAAAACAACGTCCTGCTCTGTGGAGAATAAAACGCTCTATATTTAGATGCAGCCAATGCACTGAAATCTATTTTTCGCCAGAATAGCTGCTTTTACCATTTATCTGTACTGAGGCCTAACAGTTTTGACTTTATTACATGAAAAAAATCAGGTACAGCCAGTTTAATAAGCCATTAAACAAAGCCCACTATCAAAATGAAGTGATACATGCTTGTAAATGCCTTGTGTGTACTTCTAAATATATAACGAGTGCTTATTAATGCATCGTAAATAGTTTATTACCCGTGTGTCGCTAATGTAGCAGTGTTGTTGTTGTGGACGTGGGCGCACACTGTAGACTTTACTCTTATGCCAGCTCTGGGGGTGGTGTAAAATATGTTCTGCTTAACAAAATTGTATCCCAAATTGTTGTATTATTTTTAGAATATTCAGACACGGACTAACATTTTTCCCGTGCTAAATTATTAAATGCTCCTCTTAGATCTGTGGCTGCAGACTTTAAAAGCTCTCATCGCCTGGTTCCTGTCCTTACACTTCATCTCTGCTCGACGTACAGGACGTTGAACTTTGTACCAGTTTTTGTTTCATGTGGATAGGCCTAGTAATTACAGATATAATAACCATAAACAGTCAGACAGCAGTTAATAAAGCAGACACAAAGACTGAATTAATATGAACAGATGCTTTATTAAGAACGATTGAGGCTTAGTTAATGGCTTCATTAAGAGGTTAGGAGTTGGGCTGTCACTAACGATTATTTTAGTTGTCGACTAGTCTGCGATTATTTTTCATTTGTCAAATTGTGATTTATTTTTATTCAACCAGATAAAGGTTGAAATATGGCGACTGACGGCTTCTACATAGAGAATGTTTACAAATAAAGTGTAATGTTGATTAAAAACCTGAAATAGTTTTGACATATTGATTTAATAGTGCCACTGGTTTAAAAATATGGTCATCACAACCAAAAACCCGAAACTAAACCTGCACAAGACTAAACAAGGACTAGAACAGGACCAAACCAAGTCCGCATCAGAACTAAAATGGACTGAATTCAGGACCAAATAATAATTTAAGAGATTTAACACAACCTCAGTGTTTGTATTGTCCAGCTAACGGTTTCAACGATCAAACTACAACTGCTACTATTTTTTTTATTGTCAACTAGTTACAATTATTTGAATAACTGTTGGAGCCTTAGTTAAGAGTCAGAGTCAGGGTATTAATGAGTTAGTTCCTAAACCTGAATCAGTCTTTGTTCACGTTTGATTGATTGATTGATTTGTTTATTGTTATTATTATTTTCTGGCATGAAGGCTTTATTGGACAGCTGAAGTGTAAACTGAGGAGCGACACGGTAGAGACATTCATCAAACCCTGCATGTGCAACGTTCCAAACCCCTATACCACCGGCAGAACTGTTCACGCTTTATTAAGGCCGTTATTATAAAGTGTCACGCTCATGTTCACATCTTACAGAGAAGCGCCTGTCCCGGGGCATCTCCCACGCCAGCTCGGCCATCGTGTCCCTGGCCCGCCTGCAGGTGGCGTCGGACTGCACCAGTGAGCAGTTCCCTCTGGAGATGCCCATCTACACCTTTCAGCTGCCCGACCTCAGCGTGTACAGTGAGGACTTCCGCAGCTTCATCGAGCGGGACCTGATCGAGCAGTCCACCATGATGGCTCTGGAGCAAGCAGGCGAGTGCAGTTCTGCCTCCACACTGTCCTGGGATGTCCACGTGACCACATATTAGGATATTATATTATTATATTATTATAGTATTATATTATTATATTATTATAGTATTATATTATTGTATTATTGTATTATTGTATTATTATATTATTATATTATTATTATATTATTATATTACTGTATTATTATATTATTATATTATTATATTATTATATTATTATATTATTATATTATTATGTTATTATATTATTATGTTATTATATTATGATACTATGACACTATATGGGAAAAATGTTGATTCACATCCGACACTTCATCCAAGATAATAGCAATCCAATTCTAATTGTACGTCTTCAAAAGTGATTAAAGCTGATCTGTGTGGCACCACCGTCTCCATCAAGGCTTTATTGCTTATCCTGGAATATTCCACAGTATGGCATTAAACTCATCCATTTTACGTTCATTCAATTACCAGTGTTGAGGGTAACACATTAGAATACTCAAATGGCTTTAATGAGTAATGAGTAATGAGTAATGCAGTGTGTTAGTTTTAGTTTAGATCCAGTGGGTCCCGCTCTGTCCCGCTCTGTCCCGCTCTGTCCCGCTCTGTCCCTCTCTGTTCTGCTCGGTCCCGCCTTGTCCCGCTCTGTTTTGCTCGGTCCCCCTCTGTCCCGCTCTGTCCCGCTCTGTCCCGCTCTGTCCCTCTCTGTTCTGCTCGTCCCGCTCTGTCCCGCTCTGTTTTGCTCTGTTCCGCTCTGTCCCTGCTCTGACCCGCTCTGTCCCTCTCTGTCCGCTCTGTCCCGCTCTGTCCCGCTCTGTCCCTCTCTGTCCCGCTCTGTCCCGCTCTGTCCCACTCTGTCCCGCCTCTGTGTCCCGCTCTGTCCCGCTCTGTCCTGCTCTGACCCGCTCTGTCCTGCTCTGACCGCTCTGTCCCTCTTCTGTCCCGCTCTGTCCTAGCTCTGTCCCGCTCTGTTCTGCTCTGACTCGCTCTGACCCGCTCTGTCCCTCTCTCTCTCTCCCGCTCTGTCCTGCTCTAACCCCGCTCTGTCCTGCTCTGTCCCGCTCTGTCCTGCTCTGTCCCGCTCTGTCCCTCTCTGTCCCACTCTGTCCCGCTCTGTCCCGCTCTGTCCCGCTCTGTTCTGCTCTGTCCCTCCCTGTCCCGCTGTGTCCTGCTCGGTCCTGCTCTGTCCCACTCTGTCCGCTCTGTCCTGCTCGGTCCCACTCTGTCCCGCTGTGTCCTGCTCGGTCCTGCTCTGTCCCACTCTGTCCCGCTCTTGTCCTGCTCTGTCCTGCTCTGTCCCGCTCTCTCTGTTTAGCTCTCGCGGTCCGGAGCCTCCACGGTTATGTCCAAACCCGTGAGTGAGGAGAAAACGCGAGCCGCGGCCTTGTGGCGACATGAGTTTGGGCAGACTATGTGCTCCCAAAGCCTCGCACAGGCAAAATAAAGTCACATCGATGTTCTTTTCCAACTTTTCCAACACTGCTCCTCTGCTCGGCTTACAACAACTGCAATATGAGCCACGAGTACTCGTACTAGTTTTCCAAGTTCTGTTATGAGGAGACTTAACGAGGGTCTTTTAAAAGTAACGCTGCTCAACACTGTCAATTATCAGCCGCATTTACCACATTATCATTGAAGGGCACTCGTCTCCATGGAGATAGATACAGTTAATGCTATTACTAATAACACTGGAACAGCAGTGCTATACATTTTAATAAACCAATTGTAATAAAGGGTTGGGTTTTTTTCAGTTTCAAATAATATCCAAAATGAATTCTCTTGAGAATGAGAATATCTGCGGGTACATTCATTACTCACTTTCTGTTCCATTTGCTGTGAACAGGTCGCTTGAATTGGTGGTCGACGATGTGCATGAGCTGTAAGAAGCTGCTTCCACTCGCCACAACAGGAGATGGAAACTGCCTCTTGCACGCGGCCTCTCTGGGTAAGCCACACATCCGTCACATCATTAACGTAACACACAGGCTTCTTTACACACATACGTATTGTTATTACTGTATCAACTGTCGCGATGTTGAAATAAACCCACTAAAATGACCTCTTCATTTTTCATTACTTTATTTCTTTCTCAGATTTGATCTCAAAGCTGGGTGTGGACTCCTCTACAGAATAAACATGTGTGCAATAGGTTTCCTGTAGATGGGGCCATGATCTGGATGCAAAACTACTTCATAAAATGTATTGCATAACACGCTACATTTGACACTTTTCACACTGTATGCCAGCGTTATCGAGCTTTTGCTATTTTCCTCTCCAGTCCTTGATGCAGTTTTTATTCATGGCTGTATCATTTTAAGGAAAGACAGAAATAGACGTGGAGTCAAGTGAGGTTGCCCTGTAGATTCAGAATCATTTACCGGTAACATTAAGAAAAGGTCTCATGCTTGACTCTGGTTACAGGTATAAAATCTACCTATTGGGTGATTTTAACAAGCATGTCATTTAGAACAAGCTATAGAGCCCTGCGTCCAGGTGGTTGAGTGGTCCAAGCGGCAGCACATATGCATGAGAAGATGAAGATGTGAAAATATTGTTTGCCCAAAAATCTTGTCCTCAAAACTGTTGTTCTTTTCTACTGGAAAGACTTGTCCCATGGTGCACTGGATAAGTGACATTTTTACATAAGAGTTAAACAAAGTTAATAAATGAAATAAGTAGTATTTTTCTTGTTTTCAGTATATTTTGACTGTTTTAAAGTAAAATTGTTGATGTAACAAGTAAAAAATATTTAGTTTTACTCAAAATTAGAAAAAGAAATGCTACTACACTTGAAGTAAGTACTTGTTCTATTGATAATAGAACAAGTATGTTAATAAAATCTAATTAAACTTAAATCAAGAAAAATATTACTTAATCACTTTCTAACTTAACATTGTTTTTAAGATTGTACATTTTTCTAGTGCCTCTGAAAAATACATTGAAAACTAGGTATTTAAATCCTGCACGGAACATTAAGTCGGCCATTGGTGAGAAATAAAGTGAATTTTGGCCTTGTTTTCTCAGAAACCGTGTTGTTTTAATGTTTGTCGTCTTGTTGTTCTCCTTGTATCGTTTTAACCCACGTCATGCCGTTCAAGGGCTTTTCACTCTTCCAGCCTGGACACGACCACTGCACGAACTGTTGAGTTTAGAGCAGAGGTGGGAGATATATCGCAACGTAGATAAGTTGGTGTTTTGGAGAGCTGCAAAAATCAGAATATTGAGTAAAGCGTCTATAATTAAAACTATTAAACATGAACTCAAAAAGAGACAGTAAAGTGATATTTTTCTGTTGTTGTTTTTCCCAAGACTTGAGCCTCAACCAAGACATTTGAACACATTCCTGATTCATTCTTAAAATATCCCCTGAATATTGTTCGCAAATACATTCATGTTTGTAAAAAAGACTTTTATGCTTTCATGTATTATTTTTATGTCATGTTTTAACTAAATGTAATGTGTTTTTGAGAATTTCCATTGTCAATGCAACTGCTAATGAGGGTCCAAACAAATAAACAAACAAACAAACATGACGCTAAGAAGAACGCCTCTGGACATATTGTGTAACTCTTGAAAGAAATCATTGAAATCTAGAGCTAAACTGAAGCGAGTGCAGGTTTAGTGTCAGTATCAGATTGTTGTCCCGCCATCTTTACCATATGTGTCATCATTTCTCTCCCTTAAAGCTGCGAAGATACACGAGGGCGTAGTATGAGGAGTGGCTGAGGTGTTCACTGCGGGGGGATTATAAATTCATGGTTGCTGCCTCTCCCCCAGGACCGCCAGGCCTTCACCGGGGCCGTCTGCCGCTGAAGCTTTCATAATCTGATCCGACAGTCGACCAGGGCTCCTTAATGAGAGCCTCTGCTCCTGCGGCGTCCGGGCGGGGTTCTGACGCTGTGTCTTTGGCTCTGCAGGGATGTGGGGCTTCCATGACAGGGACCTGATGCTGAGGAAGTCGCTGTACACCATGATGAAGAGCGGAGCCGAGAGGGACGCCCTGAAGAGGAGGTGGCGGTGGCAGCAGACGCAGCAGAATAAAGAGGTCCGCCACTTCGCACTTCCCCAATGCATCACTTCTAAAGAAATAAACACACGCCAGGCTTATATGGTTTATCTGCGATCACGATTTTCAGGTCAAAATGTGGACGTAAGAACTAGGGCTGCAAGGTTAATCACAATCGAATGTTTCAAGGACCATCATTTCCGCCGCAAACCTAATTAAATGCAGTTTTATTATGGAAAAATGTCAAACTTTCAGTCTAAAATAAGTAAAAAGTGCTTGAAATAAGTAGTATTTATCTTGTTTTTTGAATATTTTGACTGCCTTATAGTAGGAAATTAGAAAAAAAAAAAGAAAGTCAAAATATACTAAAATCAAGATAAATACTACTTAATTCAGTCCCTTTTAAATTTATGTCTTATTTCAGATTTGCACATTTTTCCAGAGTAGTTTTGATCTTTACATGTCACTCTATTAGTTTATCAGTTCATAGGCAATATTTCAGTCTTTGTGTCAGTTCTCTTGGACGGTTTACATTTAATTTAAACTTTTGAACAGAATCCTATAATTAAAGCATCAATCTGGAATCACAATACTTCAGCAAAAGTCAGAAAAATTGCACTTATTATTATATTTTTACCAAATTGTGCAGCCCTATTAAAAACCCAAAAAATACTCATATTTAGAAGTTTAGCAGCAAAAATAAGTCCTTTCAATTCAATATATTTCCCAAAAAAGTAAACCTAAATGTAAAGTGCTTTTTGTTTGTTCTTGTACATTTACTTTACTTGAACGTCTGATAAGTTATATTTCATAAAGATGGTCATTGTGCTGATCTTTTAGAACTTAAAATAATAATCTTAAATTAGATGATGTGCAAATAAGTGCTATATTAGTCATATTTCTCTTACTTATGAATATGGATTTTACAATCTTAAATAAGATTTGCCAAACTCGTTTTTTTTTTCTTATTTCGAGTGCAGAAGCTTTTTTTTGTGTGTGTGAGAAAACGTTGCTCTTCCTCATATCATGATAAACACTGCTTAATCCAAGCACTAATTCACTTATTATCTTATTTAAGATTGCACTTTTTTCAGTGAAAGAAAATAACAGATTTCACTGTTGTTTAGTCCTGGTGTCAATAATAGTATAATGATCATTGTAAAATCCTTATGTGTGGTTTCACGTTGGGCTCATTTGATACCGCGACGTCCCTAATGGCATCAGAAGAAAAGTCCCGACATTCTCTGTGTTCAGATATATAGTATATTTTGACCATAGATGAATGTTTCCCCTTGGATGATTTGCTCAGTTCATGTGTGTAACTTGTGTTTGACATTGTTGTTACATTATAAACAAGAACAGACAAGCGCTGAGCCATTTTCTGAAAGTTTTGCAGTTATTACATTGAATCAATCACTCTTGCCTTTAACGTACGAGATCAATCGCACCCGACTAACTGAAAAAAGAACTGTGCGGGCTGAATGAGATGTTTAGTTTTCTCTGTTTTAGTTTGTGTTCATATTCGTCTTATTCTCCGACACTCAGGCAACGCTCCTATATTATCTGCTTGGACATATTTATGTGAAGCCCTCGTGTTTTTGTGTGGGCAGTCGGGGCTGGTGTACACTGAAGAGGAGTGGGAGCGAGAGTGGAACGAGTTACTGAAGCTGGCCTCCAGTGAGCCACGCACTCACCTCAGCAAGAACGGCAACACCAGCGGAGGGTGAGACTTCATGACGAGTACAACGCCAAACATGTAGGACTGTCACGAGTATCAAAGTATCTTTCCATAAATCCTAGATGGAACGAGAACATGTTTTTTGAAGGTCATTCACTTTTTGCTGTTAAAGTACCCACACACGGTTGAATAAATAACTTGTCTGACTAGATACAGGCCCAAACTAACTACTAAAGTGTTTTATTCTGCTGTTTATTTATTGCAGCTCTTTTTTTTTTTTTTAACAGTAATGCATCCTGCTTTACAGATTTCCAGGGCTGTAATATTTTAGTTGTTTTTTTAAGTCAATTAATCGGTGGATGGTGTTTTAGTCGACCCAAATTTGTTGACTAATAATTAAATTTAGATTAAAAGGATTTATATGGTACAACTGAAAAATGAGAAGATTTTGGACAGAGTTAAATCCAACGTATATACATTTCTGAAATATAAATACACTGTTTACTAGTACGTGTCTGTATGAATAGTTGTTTTTGACAGTTTTAGTCTTTTGAGTGCAGTTTCGATATCAAAACGACAATTACAATAGACTTTTTTGAGACGTTTTCGACACAAAATAAGAGCACTTTCTTAACGTTACAATATGATCTTATATTAGTTCTGATAAAGCTCAAGACATTTTAAAACTGTTCAAGAAAGATCAAATGTTTTCCTATGTATGTGTTCTGTTAGTATCTTAGTATCTGATTTTTGCTGCTTTAGACAACCCGAGCAAATTTGTTCCCATTTTATTTGTTTTCTTCAGCAACACCCGGCAGTTTCAGAATGATGATATTAATAACAATTTAAAACTGAATATTAGATCTTTTGAAGTGGGAAAAAGCCCTCAGAATGCTGCATCGAGCAGGAAGATGAAGCTCATGGATACGAACTGCAAAAATTGTGACAGGTCCACATTCACGCTCTGAGCTCCAAAGCACTTTCAGATCAAACCTCGGCACCACCTCCACATCACGTCTCATTAAAACTCCACTGTGAGTTAAACTGGACTAACTCATCGCCAAGTAACTGTCATGGTTACATCAAATTCAGTTAGATAATAGACAGCAGTGAGTGGACGACAGCCGTGATGAGGCCGTATTCTGGACAGTGTTCATTTTTAAGGTAAACCGTGTAACTTAAATCCACCACCTGCTTGTCTCCATGGAGATCAGGGCCAGTTCAAGTCCATGGAACTGGGGTGGGCTGACAGAAAACTTAGGTGGGCAATTATAAAAGTAAGAACACGGTGCAGCTGCTGTCAGCATAACAATAAGAACAATTGGAATTTAAAACTATTTATTTAATTATCATTATCTCTTTATTGTTCTTAAAAGTAGATTGGACAGCCCTGTGTGGGGGGTTTACTCATTTAGAGTGTGGGCTTCAATTGATTAAATTTAGGCCTAAACTTCTGGTTGGCCAGTCATAGGACCTGAAAGAAAACTCCAATTATCAAGTTCCTATCTGCAGATCACAGCTGATATGGGGATATTAAAGGACAACCTCTGATAGGTGCCCCAGTGAATGACTGATTGAATGTAGCAATAGCCCCTGTATGCTCCGAACAGAGGGTCCTGCACGCAACCAACAGAGTGAGAAAGTAAAAAAGAGAAAGATCACAATAGTGCGTGCGAGACTCTTCCATGCACCAGCGTGTACGGCCGATTGGCTTTTGCTCAATCTGATGCGCGTTGAGGCAGGGTTTGTTTTTGATTGCAGCACATCCCATTGCAATTACAGTATGGGGGGTGGGCATTGCCCACCCTTGTCTATAGCTCTAGCCGGCCCCGATGGAGATGTTGGTGCTTTGCCTAGTATGTACCATAGCAGGGCATTAAACTTATCTATACCCTTAGAGTGGAGGGATGCTGCCAGAAAATGTTATGTAGTGCACCTTTAAGGTGTTTGTTTACATTAAGGTAAGACATTCCAGGCATAATAAATGTTTAACCAAACACTCTTGCAACAAAAGGATTTCTCAACAGCTAATTCTTCAGAAAGATCTGGTTTACTCAAAAACTGCAGATGCTTTCCAAAATCCTGTCTGTAAATGTTTTCTATTTAATATGTCAACAAAAGGACATTTAAACCTTGTTTTATTAAGTTTTGTATGTCCTGAATATGTGCAATTCTGTCCTTTTTTACCCATGAAATGCCTTATTTTTATACAAAAACATTGAAAAAAATAACAGTAAATGTTTCCCTTACATTTATGTGAGTAAACAAAGGTTTCAGATGGATCCCTCTAAATCGAATACGATTTCCTTTCCATCTACAGTGTCTTGCTTGAGGTGGAGTTGTGTAGGTGGACCAATACTATACAATAATGATCATTTTAATTTCAGGGACATAAAAGTTGTATAATACAGAAAGGAAAAATGACACCACTGGAATAAGTAGCTTATAAATTGAAGGTTCGGTGATGCGTTTGAGATGGAAACGGTACATTTTGAGCTGAACAAGGTCATGTGGGAGAGCGTTCCAGGGCAGGGACGTGGACTGACGTTTGGGACAGACGTGTGGGGGAAGTGTTCAGACATGGCTAAAACATGCCAACTCCTTCATGCTGTGAGACCAGACTGCATTCGTGAATACACAGGAAATGTTTTCAGTGTTTTCATTTCCTTTACGTATAGACAGTTGCATATTTGTTTCTATTTCACACTGGCTGATTTTCTTGCCTTTGCTGAGATAAATTCTTTCTTTGAAGCAGTGTCTGTACAAGAGACTCGCTCGCGGTTCCTCTTCCTCCTACACACGTCCGTCACTATTTCCACTTTCGCTCTCAGACAGGCACCGGTGCAGTTGACAGCCTGGCGTTTGTCATTCATCTTATTTATTCTTGCATTGTGGGTACTGAAAAGGTCTAACTTAGGTCAGCGAGTCCTGGGGTTTTCACACGCAAACACACACACACACACACACACACAGACAACCATTTACTCACATTACAGCCCTGCCACAGTAAGGACGTTAGACTCTTCCACCAGATTACATAAAAGGTTCACGGCGTAATTGTTTTGAAACTGTGCTCCCGCGACATTACAATATTTTAACCATCTCATAGTTTAAAATTGAAGTAGATCCAATTCTATAGTAAAATGTGGCTTTTAATTGTCAAAATGCAGATGCTAAGGCCGAGGTTTATGGTTAATATCTCTGTAATTACTGAGCCAATTCACATGAAGCAAAAATGTGCGCAAAATCCGTTGTTTGTGTAATTATTTTTTTTATTCAGAATTGTTTAAAAAAGTTTTGACATCACTCAAACAACCAAAACCTGTCCATTACCTGGAGCGCGCCGCGTCACTGGACAAAATATACAAAACACAACCATGATCAAATTCAAGAGCGTGGTCACAACCTGTTGCCTGTTGTTCTGTGCAGGGTGGATAACTCGGAGGACCCCGTGTACGAGAGCCTGGAGGAGTTCCATGTGTTTGTGCTGGCCCACGTGCTGCGCAGGCCCATCGTGGTGGTGGCCGACACTATGCTCCGGGACTCAGGAGGGGAAGGTACGTCACGGGCAGCTATTATAATGACAGAAAATTCATAAAGGTAACCTAAAATGTTAAATTAGTCCTTAGTTTTTCAAAGTACTTTGGCTTTAATAAGTGAACTAGCATTAAAACGTTGCATTAGATGGTGTTGAGGAGAATACTTTGAAGTTGTCTGTTACATAGCTCCATCAGAGTACCGGTACTGTATTCTGAAACTTTAATACTTCCACATTGAGTTTAATTATATTCAAAATGTGGCATTGGATTAAAGCAACTCTTTTTGGTTGCACCTTCATTTCCTGTCTGATTCAGGTTCCATTTCTACAGCAAGCACAAACTAATTCCATGTTTTAACATTTTATATTTGACTACATATATTTACAGTCAGTACACAATGAGGTATTATGTCTATATATGCAGAATTTTCTGAGATTTGGTCATAAAGTCAAGTCATCTTGTATAGTTTATTATTATTTCATGAAAGCTTTTGTATTGAATTTTGATCAAACCTCTTGATTTTACATTTTTGATGCAGTTCCTTGGATTCGTCCCTTCTATTAAGACCTTTCCCTTGTGCCTATCATGGCCTATTGTGGTCTGTCCCTAGCTTTTAGTCCCTGTGAGAAAAAGGCAGACAGCTGACTCATGTTTCTCTAGTGAACCCATCCTTATCCCAACAGTAACATTCAACCTAAATGTGTTGTGTCCCAGCGTTCGCTCCCATCCCGTTTGGAGGGCTGTACCTGCCTCTTGAGGTCCCCCCTAGCCGCTGTCACTGCTCCCCTTTGGTCCTGGCCTATGATCAGGCCCACTTCTCCGCACTGGTGTCTATGGAGCAGAGAGACCAGCAGCGAGAGCAAGGTAAAACCCTAATGCAGGTTCTTGAGTAATAAGGACTGGTTTGACTGCTTTGACTCAAAAGTATTATGTCAAAAACAGGACTCAGAGAGACTTGTCTATACATTTGTCTCCAGTAGGTTATAAAGGCCTGTTCACTGACCTCTCCAGATGAGCTGTCTAACAGCTGCAGTACATCCAGAACACTGCTGCTCGTGTACTGACTAGAACCAGGAAGTACGATCACATTAGTCCTGTGCTCAGGTCTCTGCACTGCCCCCTGTGGCTCAGAGAATAGACTTTAAAGCAGCTCTGCTTGTGTACAAGTCTCTCCATGGCCTAGCGCCAAAGTACATCTCGGACATGTTTAGTGCCATATGAACCCTCTCGGACTCTGAAGGCCTCAGGGACCGGCCTCCGGCTGGTGCCAGAATCAGGACTAAACATGGGAAATCAGTGCGCTTCAGTTTTCTGCATTTTACTATTTTAAATTGAATTTAAATGTGACTATTTATTCTTCTATTTTTTTTTTATTAGGATTTATATTGTATTGTGATTTTAATTTATTTTATGGGGCATGAATTGTGCTTTACAAATAAATTAGATTGATTGATTGATCGGTGGGTTATGCCATGCACAGTTTGCCCTGAGAGCGTTTCTCAGGTCTGAACAGGTCTGTGCCAAACTCGTCCATTTTGCCCATAAGACCATTTGAATTCCTTCTCCTCTCATACACACGTCTTAAGAGAAATTAAGAAACACAATAAAACAGAAAAAAAAAAAGATTGACTCAAAAACAAAAGACCTTTATCAATTAAAATACATTCAGCTTTTAAACAACAATACTGCAGCATAGTTGTGCAATCCATGAAGACAATGTTACATTCTTTTTAGTCCAGCAGGTGGCGCCTCAGCCTTGTTAGTGCCTCCAGAACAGACAGTGCTGCTCCTCTGTGTGGTGGGTACACTGTGTGCTGAGATTAGCTCAGGGTGTTCATGATCTGTGCTGTGAGGACAGGCTGCTGCAGCGCCCTCTGTCCATCTGTGTGTTCTGAGCCCTCCTTGATCTGTGTGTTCTAGAGAAAACAATGTTAATGTGAGGATTTACAATGTGATGAGGAAAAAAAAAAGTGTATTAACCTTAATTACAATGTATTTTATTGGACTCATTTCCTTGGTGTTTTGAGTCTAACAGAGCTTATTGCAATTATGTGATAAGTAACAAGTGTGGAGTGTGGTTTGAAGTTATCAGCAATGGCAAGCGTCTTTGACAATTCCTTTATCACTGAACTGCAAATAGACATTTTCTCTGCACCACACTGTTCTCCTGATAAGTATTTTTTGTCTTTCTTTTAAGTCAGCATTTTGTACATTTTTACCAGAAAGACATTGTTGTAGAGCTGCCTGCCCATTATTTAGAGTTTCAGGATCCTGCAAGACTGTCATTTGACACTGAACTGTAAAACGTAGAATTCGACATTAGATATTGACTGAAATGTTGGTATTTTTTGGTCTGTCCCACAAGTGTCAGTATTCAAGTAGCCATTATCATCTGTGGTCCTTTTTACAGTTGGATGATTTTCCTTTGGGCTGCCAATCTCAAACTATAAAAACATTTTCAAGACAGCCAGGAAAACAGTGCATTGTTTACTATATAGAATATTCTCTTTATACTAAACTATTCTATGCACTATACTACTACTATACGAGACAGGCATCTTTTGGGAGTGCTCACAGACAGACCGATTATTTATAACGACTCTTTATATCTATGTAATTAAACTGTCTCCTCTAACAATATTGGCAATCTTGACAATTATGAACAAAGAGGGATGTTACGGTTAGTTCCACCCATTTGTAATCACTTGCACAAACTCAGTAATAACCATGTCTCATCAGGACATTCGGTTATCGTGAAAAACAAAGTCAATGTTTCCCCAAATTGCACTGTCAAGCTGCCTAAAAACCTTCATACAACATACAACATACAACCTACAACAACATAAAGTTATCAATCGTGCCAATGTTCGTGGAAGGCATGTATTTCTGAAGCAGGACTTAACTAGGACTTAGTTAAACAGTTGCTGCATGTCTCCTGTTAACTCAAAGATTGGACAAAGTGCTTCCAACTGCATATACAGTATATATACAGTCCGTAGAAAGGCCTTTGTCTATGCAGCGCCCCTTTACAGTTCTTTGTCCTGTTAGAGGGTTTAATTGCGCTGCGGGTTTGAGATGTAACATGACAAAACTAACCCTATGATGACAATCTGCTCTGTTCCAGCTGTTATCCCCCTGACCGACTCTGAACACAAGCTGCTGTCGCTCCATTTTGCCGTTGACCCTGGGAAAGACTGGGAGTGGGGGAGGGACGACAACGATAATGCCAAGCTCGCCAAGTAGGTCCTGTTCAGCATATGACACACTGTAGATACTCTGGGCTTTGAACGAGAATTATGACATAATACTGTAATTTTGGACTACACTCAAAAATAAAGTATCCATAGACTAAACGTTTCGCCAGTGCATGGGTACGTTTCAATTGTATATTGGGCATCAGTGCAAATTCTTAGCGTTGCCATGATTATCAGCATGTTATTGCTTTGTTTTGCACAGTGTCATGTTACACATACTGTAATTGCAATGGGAAGTGCTGCAATGTTTCAGATGAGGTAAACTTACAAAAAGCAGGTGCTCGTCAGACTGTCTTGCATATTTATTTCAGTGCAGGTGCACATTCAGACATAATTCACTCTCTTTCAAAATCCTCATGATACAGTTACATGACTTATACAGATTCATCCAGACTGAATACAGAGTGAGGCATCTGGTGTAAAGCCCAGGACTATAGCTCTAAGATATATAAGCTATAAATGAACAAAAGTTTGTGCGTCACATGTCACCTGCATTTATTTGGACAGTTACTACTTACAGTATGTCAGATTTGTATTGGTCTTGAGATGTCTGTGTAATCCTTCTGTCGTCCATTGGAAAAGAAGGTTGAATTCTGGCACAAACTTACTGACCACAACTCAAGACTCATCCAAGTAGCTGCTTCAGCGCTGACATAGCTCTGGCTTAAATATCTCTGCGATACAACTTGTCCCCCATTTACGCCATCCTCGGACCAAAACCAAAACAAAGAAAACGATAGGGCTAATCAGAGTATGATAGTATATATTAGATTACTCATTAAGATCAGGAATGATAATGCAAAATATGACAGCTGACACCTTAGTCACCTTTAATAGACTTAACTAATGATAGATATTCAGTGTAGCCAACTTGGGTGTTTTAGTTTCAGTGTAGCTCCTCCCTTAAGACAGCCCCTTTCGTGCGCTGCATCTGAACTGAAGAAGCTGCTTGGTTGAGTGGCGAAACATATTTACTCAAAAAAAAAAAACGTTTGTCCAGTTGACAGAATTCCACCGTCTTTTGTTATTGGTCTTAAAGAATCCATTGAATTTGGTGATCATCGTTAGGATCTTCTGCTGTTGACAAAGCCTTGTTGTCTGCAGCCTGTTCGTAACTCTCCTTGTGTTTGCGCAGACTCATCCTGTCTCTGGAAGCCAAACTCAGCCTGCTGCACAACTACATGAATGTAACATGGATTCGGATTCCCTCAGAAACCAGGGTAACTCTTCACACGTGTGTCCCGTTCGTCATGGAGCATTCGGCTGCCAAACGACACCTTCCAGATGTTCTGAAAAGAATCATACTTTCACATCATACTCTTTTTTGTAATTCATCTGCTTTACGTCTCCATTGGTTAAATCTGGAGGAATAAGCATGGCTGTTTTAATCCATAAAAAGGGAATTAGTCTTGTCCCTGTATTGCTTTATGGGTTAGAGCACTAAAATCTATACAAACATAATACTCAGGGGAATATTACCAAAGTACATTACCACCAGAGCATCATTGTTAAGCAGTTATCTTAAAGGTGTACTATGTAATTTTTCTGGTCCATTCTTTCTTCCATTTATGGAGAGGTTATTGCTTTGCCTGAAATGTTAATATATTAAACTTCTTGATCTCGCATTTATGTGTTTAAGTGTTTTATTGCTGTGGAACATTCCAGGCAAAGCAACATCTCCATGGAGACAAGCAGGTAGCAAACACATAGAAGTTAGGTGCATCTTTAAATAATGAAGTTCTAACCCTAAACATAACTGACACATCCTTGGACCACTTTGGTTTGGTTGAGCGTCGCATAATTCAGCCCTCATAACACCCTCTCCTGTCTTCTTTCGTACTATGTGCTGTTTGTGTTTTCCAGGCCCCCTTGGCTCAGCCGGAGTCACCCACGGCATCGGCAGGTGAGGATGTCCAGTCTCTGGCCGAGTCCATGGAGTCTGACCGAGAGTCTGTGGGCAGCAACTCCAACATCAACATGGTCAAACCCACCAAAGAGAAGGACAAGCAGCGCAAGGACAAAGATAAGAGCCGCACCGACTCTGTAGCCAACAAACTGGGCAGCTTCAGCAAAACGTTGGGAATCAAGCTGAAGAAAAACATGGGAGGTCTGGGTGGGCTTGTGCACGGCAAAATGAACAAATCCAGCGTATCCTCAGGTCGCAATGGAGAGAATGGAGCAGAGAAGACGTCCAAGAAAAAAGAGTCAAAGTCAAGTAAAGGAAGCAAAGATGAGTCTGGCCACTCCGCCAGCTCCACGTCGTCGGAAAAGGCCACCAGCCCCTCCCCCACGGACCGGCCCTCTAGCTCCTCCCCCACTGACAGACAGGACAGTTCAGGGCGGAGCTCGGGGGACAAGAGCCTGGACAACTGGAAGTACAGCACGGACGTCAAGCTGAGCCTCAACATCCTGCGGGCGGCCATGCAGGGGGAGCGCAAGTTCATCTTCGCCGCGCTCCTGCTCACCAGCCACCGGCACCAGTTCCACGAGGAGATGATCAGCTACTACCTGAGCAACGCCCAAGAACGTTTTAGCCAAGAACAGGAGCAGAAGAGGAAAGAGGCGGAGAGAAAGCCCCCGGCCGCAAACGAGCCCGCCGTTAAGAAGGTAGAACATGAGAGTGTCTTCCAGAGGGAGATTTCGGACAGCTCACCCCCAGAGAGCTGCTCCCCTGTCCTGCCCCACAACGCCTTCACCCCACAACCCGCTCTGGCGCTAAAGTCCCAGGGAAGAAACAGCCCGATCCCCTCCGCCCTCGCACCTGTCCCCCCTCTGACCCCGCCCACAGCCCCCCATCATGTCACGCACCCCGCCCCAGCGCCTTACTCTTCCCCCAGTATGGGTGCTAGAAAACAAGGGCCCATCCCTGTGTCCGCCCATTACAGCCATACTCCGCCCATCCAAAGGCACAGCGTCATTCACTTACAAGATGTCAATCTACAATCGCCCCTCTTCCGCGACGAGCCCTACAAGCCGCTGGTGGGAACGCTAAAGACATGCGCCACTTACCCCCAGCAGAACCGCTCTCTGTCGTCCCAAAGCTACAGCCCCGCTCGCTTGTCGGGGGTCCGCACTGTTAACGCCATGGAGACGCTGTCGTACGGGCTGTCCCACACCTACACCAATGGCTTTGACGCGGGAGACATTCAGGACTGTCTGGAGTTTGCAGACGAGGACAACACCTCGCACACCTGGCTCAACCAAGACAAAGGCAAAGGTCGCAACACTGGAAGCCCCCTGTACTGCTTTCAACAACGCCGCTGTAAACGGGAGAACTGCTCCTTCTACGGCCGGCCCGAAACTGACAACTACTGCTCCTACTGCTACAGGGAGGAGCTGAGACGCCGCGAGAAGGAGAGGCCCGCATAGCCATCAGCGACACTTGTAACAGGGCCAGCCAGTCGCATAGTTTTCAATAAACACAAGCACTTCAATTAAAATGTGTTACTAAATCTAATAACATTTTATAATGTCTGGACCATAAAAACATATCCGATGTGTATTTAGTTTAATTTACTGACACATAGGAAATCCAATATGGTCCAGTTATTACCTTCACTAATGGGTGTTTGATTTGATTTTAAAACACATCATACCCATTAAACCCAATGAACTACTACTATACTATATTTATATATTTTTATATTATATATATATATTATATTTATGTATGTGTGTGTGTGTGTGTGTATATATATATATATATATATATATATATATATATATATATACACACACATATACATATACTATATATATATATAGGGTGCATTCAGACTTGGGACACATACCACATGAAAATTAGGACTAAACCGGATGAAGCTGGAACTAAACCTAGACTGACCAGGACTAAACAAGGACGATCTGTACTTTAATAACCTTCACTACGCATCATTCATCTAGTTTGGCAGGTTAATTTTGTCTTCTGTTATAGATACTGTTTTTTAAAAATAGTATTTTCCTTTTATGGCTATAGTAGTATTATAGTAAGCCGTTCCAACAGATTCCATATTCCACTGGTGTCAATAGATGACATATGTGATAAAAACATGTTTTCCATACACTAGATGCATTCAGACTGAGGCTTTGTCCACGCAGAGACCAGCTTGTCTTGAGGGTCTGAAGTGTCAAAATGCCATTTTTATACAAACCATACTAGAGCTGCAACAATTAATCAACTAATTGTGTCGAAAGAATCGTAGTCATATTTTGATCATCATAATCGTTAACCGTACTATACAGACATTAAAATACACAAAAATACATCTTATAACAAAGAAGTTGACACTATTGAATCAAAATGTCAAAAACAATTTCAAATTTTCATCAAGAATACACTTTCTTCATAAATATTCTCTATCTAGAAGCCTTCAGTCCCATATCTCAAACTTTATTTGATTGAAAATGTATTTGAAATGTCTCAATGTACAATAGAAATAATAGTTTGACTAGTCGAGTAATCGAAAAAATGAATTATTGACTGGTTGACTACTAAAAGAATCCTTTATTACAGCTCTAAGCCATACACAGTTTTTTAGAGACATCATTTCCGCGTGTGTCCTTTCAGCTGCATGTGCCACATCAACAATGGCAAGAGGAGGAAGCGGACGTGATGTTCTTTGCATTCCTCTCTCCTCGATGGGCGGGACTAAAAAGTAGAAGAGTTCAGAAGGCGAGTTTTAAACAAATGGGACTCGGCCGTTTTTGTTGTTGTTGTTGTTGTTGTTGTTGTTGTGTTGCCTTTTGCTGTTACATTTTGGTATTTGAGGGTTGGATAAATGGCACTTTACAGAAGCTGCTGATTAGTAATGAGACCACCCAGCATACGCCACTTTTTAGACTTATAATTTGTGTGCAACCAAAGTAGAAATTACACCTCATTGTAGACTGCACATTCTACGTTTGGTTGTTATGTTATGTTTAGATCTCAGCGCAGCGTTGCCAGAGCAATCAACAATTCCAAACGAAATCTTTTGACCGGCCTAATGTACTCAAAATGTCACCTATAAACAGAAAGCTTAAACCATGAATACCCGACTTAATTTAAATGAGATCAACTCTAACGCAGGTCTTAGTACAATTAGAGGTGCAATATATTGAAATTTAGATCATATTGTGAATGTTGAATTTCAATATCGAGTATTTTGTTTATAGTGAAAAATGCTACAAAAATAGCAACAACAACAAAAAGTTCTGTTGTAAACTTTCAAATAAGGGTATAAAATAATATTACTGCATTTCACATTTGTCTGATAAGTAAACCTCAACTAACGCGTTTAAAGGTATGCATTAACATATTTCTGTCGCATTGACATAATATCGTCTGAATATCGTTATCGAGACACATTTATTATGATTATTTTTTTGTCAATATCACCCACCAAATCAACACACGTGACAAAATATAAGAAATGAAAATCCTGAGCTGGCTGGCCAAGTTACAACTGCAGGACGGGGGCAGGTAACCAATGACCACCGCATCGGCTCCCCGTGTCAGGACCACACGATGGCAAACATTTGTATTCTCCTGAAGAGCGCCTGTGTGTTTCTGTATCCTGTCCCTGTTAGAAACCTTTTTTTTATTTGTTTTCAGACGGTGGAAGCAGAACTTAACACAGTGAGCAACTTTGGCCAAACCTGTGCTCCTCTTTGTTTTTTTCCTTCTCTCATCTTAGTCTTTTACTTGTTTTAGAGTAAAAGTTATTTCTCTGTGATGTAATCTAACGAATTTGAGGGAAAGTTGCGTCTTTTTCATTTTCAAGGGATCTGTTCCAATGCAATACCTCTGCTTAGATCTGCAACATCTCTGTGGAAAATGTATAGTTGTTTTGCAATCATAAAAATCTCAATGGGAGATTAATATTAGATTAAAGCAATAAATTGGTGGTTTTTGCTACACCCGTCCCAGTTTTTGTCTATGCACCAGTACTGTAACTTCTGTAGGTCAGCTGTGTCTTGTAAATTGTCTAAAAATTGTCACAGTGTGATTTTGTAAACTAAACTGACGCACGGGATGACGGCAATTTGATGTGTAAGCATTGTCAATGTTCAACTAGAATGTGTCATATCCACGTTCGCTCTCACGCGGGGGTGCCAGAATATGTCTCCCTGTGTTTCCGTGGGTCTCTTGTTCGGTACTCCAGTGTCCTCCCGCAATCCAAAGATAGTTTTTAAGTGAATTTGTGAGTCTAAATTCTGCCCGCTGTCCAGGGTGTGCTTGTCTATGGCTCAAAGCAGAGAGTGGGTGCGTGCATATTGTGAAGTTTGAGACTGGGTTTGTCAAATCGAAATCATAAACTAATCATTACTAAAGCTAGTATTGTTGTATTGAAACCAGATTCTCCTTTGAAGTATTGATACTGAAAAAATTTACATAAATACTAGGCAATTTGAGATTTAGGCTGGTCTATATCAGAGCTAGTACAAGACTACAGGGTAATATTAGAGAAATGACCACTACTACTACTACTACTGTTATCATTGTGGTATTTAAATTGGTTTTCTTTGGTATCAAAAAGGAGTTTTAAATTGTTAGTATCATGTCAACATCAGAGCAGGGACCAATTTGTCAGGCAAAATGTTCTAAAAGTAAAAGTTTGAGAAGACTTCAAACTTCCTGTCCATTCCTGTTCGATATAAATACATCCAGGGTACAACATACAACTATGATAAAGGCCCTGTGTCTGGTTTGAACCATGTTAGCTCCACCCACTTCTTCTCTTACTCTAATTTTGCACCGTGACTGTAAAAACCGGGCGCTTCCACATTGTTCTCATCCAACAATGTGCCTTACTGGACAAAAGGGGCGTGGCACCTGGTCGTTACTTTATCATCTCACTCTTAAAATGCTTATTAGAATGCATCACTGATATAATAGTCTCTTTTCTTTAAATTGCTGTTATTATAACACAATGCCAGGTACAGGGGCTTTAACCGGGTCAGAGTAGTTGCATTATAGATTTAGGTTCAGAACATGCCATTTCCAACCTCAATTTTAGATTGTTGAATGTGAACGCCGCCTGCTTGACTATTGCTCTGAGCCATGATGAGAGCCCTGTTGTTCTCCCGCAGTGACCTCAGTAGTGTCCGGTGAGGAGTACCTCATGGGGTCCCACACTTTAAATCACTGTCCCGTGTGAGACTGTCTCTTTCTTCCCTGTATTAGACCAATCTGCTGCTACGAGCACCTTCAGCCTTCGTGATCACAGCGCTTTACCCAGTGCGAGGCTCAGAACGCGGTTGCTGTCGTAGATCTGGTATTGCGATGCAGAGCCCGTCTTGCTGTGGTTGTGTGCGTCCTGTTGTCTTAGCGTGTGTCCTGGCCAAGGATGTACACTGCTCCTGGATTTGCTTCTGTCTCTCCGCACTGTTTCCCCTCTGTGTGACCGATCCATGGACTCATGTCAGGACTGTAAGATATCATTTTGTATTCCTTTGGGAGTTTACACTTTAAATGATTAATTTGCACATTAGGTACAAATGTAAATATGAAAAAAAAATAGTTTATTGTTACAAACATGGTGTCTGTGTGTTTTTTGAGTAGATTTGATAGTATTTCTCTGCTGGGGATTCACTATTCGGAACAGAAAATTCCCAAATTTTGATTATTTTTTAAGGTTTGTTTCCACAAACAGACTACGTTCATGTTGTGGCTCAAAATCAATCTCACCTGCACATTTCAACAACACCCACACTGTTTCACGCTGTAGTGATAAGTATTTCACTTCACTTGTTTGTGTTGACAGAGAAGGGATTGAACTGTTTACCACGATTATTTCATGTGTTGGGCCCATTACAGAGATAGCCTATTAACTATTAAAACCCCTTGTAATTCTGTCTGGATTTCCCTAAAATGCCAGACTAAAATGACCCCCAATTAAAACTGAAGCTATTTCTGAGCCCATTGGAGTGCAAACAAATGGCTGGGCTGTCTGTGAAACACTTTGAAGTCTGATTTCCTCTACTTGTAATTGGTTTACAAGTACTAGTATTAGGTAGTAATATTTGCTTTAGGAACTTAAAGTCCAGGTAGAATGCATGTAAAAAGCCCATTAAAATATACATTTTAGTCTTTTTTATTTGTGGACTTGGAGTCCAAACTGATGCTGATTCTTCCCAAAATGACAGATTTGACTGAAAATATGTGGGTTAAAGCCTGCTGCCTTTCCTTTCCTTTCCTTTATGTTTCACATGCCCAAGAGCTTGATCGTTTCAGAATAACAGCAAATCCTATTGAATTCTACTCCCCTCAGTTTTAAACTATATGGCGCCGTCAACAAACAATAGAAAGTGATGATGTCACACAAATGGTCCAAAATAGTACATAATAATATCATATCATATAATACAATATAATATAATGATATTAAAAAGTAAAAAGTATTTCATAAGGACACGTATCAAACATTGTGCACTAACTCATTTTATGAAGAAGCTTGTGCTTTATAAAGGCAAATAAGAGTGTAGTTAATAAAAGATGTTACCCACAATGAACGTAGTAAATGTACTCATAGTTCACCTTCACAGGTCTGTGTCTGCCACCAGCAGCACGATTTGGAGCGTCGTGATGAAGAGGAGGAGGACGGAGAGTCTATGGGCTGTTCATGTGTGGGCTAAAGTATGGCACAATTTGAGCCTCGTGACCACCTCGTGTGTCCTCCTCCTCAGACAGACCCACTCTTCAGCTCTAGCAGGTTTAAAAACATCAAATAGAAGGTGAACACTTCCAAAGCCCCTGTTAACATAGAGCCAGGGGGTCCAAACTCTTACACAGAGGGTCACATGTTATATTTTTATATGGCATAAGATGAAATTATGTATGTATTTTTGTATTGTACTTTAAAGAAGGACCTAGGAAATGTAATTGGCTGCAACTCTCAGTTAAAGGGGATTTAATTTCAAACTAAACTGATATTGATACATAATGAAGTGGAAGACGACTTCAGTAAAGGTCAAGGAAGTGAGTCATTAAATGTTTGCCAGACTGAGCCACACTCTTACTCATCTTTGGAGTCCTAATGTCAGGTTTGTCTCGCACCAAAATCTTTACTATTGAGGTTTTGTTTTGATGTTGGACCCCCTGAGTTGATCAGTCCTTAATATTTGTGCGTTTATTTTTGCCCACATATCACATCAAAATTGGGACTAAACTAGGATTAAACCCAGACCCAAACAAGTCAGGACTAAACCAGGACCAACCCAAGTCTACATCAGGATTAAACTGGGCTCAAACCGGAACCAAACAAGTACAAGTATGAACGCACTCTAAACTGGGGCCAACCTCGAACTAAACCTGGACTAGACCCAGGGGAGCCCAACTCTTTACCCAGGGTCCAATGCAGGGGCCCTCCAAAAGTCTTTAATGTGAATTTGTCATAGGACAGGGCCTGTCATGATGGTTTGTGCCCAGGGCCCAGATTTGTCTACTTCGCCACTGATTAAACCAGAACTAGAACAGGACCAAACCAAATCTACATCAGGACTAATGTTGGCTCAACCAGGCCAAGTGTAAAGGCACCTTAACTGGACTATTATCATACTTTGAATAGCACTTGTCTAATTTGTACGATGCTTTTCTCTAATTTGTTGTTGTGTACAAGAATAGTTTGAGTCACAAGGCTGTTTTTAGAATATCCTCTCGGTTTTTTTGTGTTTTATGTAACCGGGAAAGTCCCACTAAGAGTCCAAACCTCTTAGGGAAGTCCTGGCCGAAATAGGACCCTTATTCATCATTATTTTAAAACGTGGGGAGTCCAAAGAAACCCCAAAGAGACACAGAAAGAATAGCAAACCCCACACAGACCAGCATTGTAACTAGACTTTCTTGAGGCCACCATGTTGCTCATAAGTAAGTCCAATATAATTAGTAATGTTGATTTTCTAAAACTCAAGAAAACTTTCCTGGCCCAAAGTAAAGCCCCCAGACCCCCACCCAGTGACCCCGAGCACAGCTGTAAATATTTGCAGGAGCGCATCCAGGGAACAAGATGTACTTGTCAGAAGTTTAAAGATTGACCTTCTGGGAAAGCTTCAATAATGAACCTCACTTTGACCTATGACCTCACGGAGCTCTGTTTGTTTCTCAGAGCAAAAGGAAATGGACTTCCCATAGGTCCCTTTGTGTATGAACTATTTATGGTGGTCATGTGGAGTACAACAATGATTTATACTAACATTACAGCAGCCATTGTTACTCCAAATTCAATGTAATTCAAATATGCACATTCTGAACACTTTACTTGAATATAACTCAATAACTGCATCAATAAATCAAATAAATGATTTTTTTTAAATGTAAAAGATATTAAGGCAAGACACTGCTGGTAAACAAGAAAAAACCTTCGCTCCCATAAATGTAAGAAAAAAAGGTAAACAAGTTTCACCATATTGTGTTTTCACATATATTTTTTGTCTAAAAAATGCCAAAATTGGCAAGGCAAGTTAAGTGCTTTACGCAACAGAAAACATTGCATTAAAATCCCAGAAGCAGGATGAATATACACAAAATAACTATAAAAATTACTTTAAAAGAGAAGAGTGAAGATTAAATTCTTTCAGTCGTAACATAAACTATTTAGCCTAGATTTAAACATTGTCAGAGTTGAGGCCATCTTCAGGAAGACTGTTCCAGATTTTTTCGCTGCATAAAACTGAAACAGAAGGAGGCTGGTCCCAGAGGTCCTCAGAGTCCGAGATGGTTCATATGGCACTAACAAGTCCGAGATGTTCTTTGGTGCTAGGCCATGGAGAGACTTGTATACAAGCAGAGCTGCTTTAAAGTCTATTCTCTGAGCCTGAAGCCAGTGCAGAAAAACCTGAGCACAGGACTAATGTGATCGTACTTCCTGGTTCAAGTCAAGTTCAAGCATTCTGGATGCACTGCAGCTGTTTTACAGCTCGTTTGGACAGGCCAGTGAGCAGCTGTTACAGTATCCCTCGCCTGCTCTCAGAAGCTAAGCAGGAGACCACTGGAACACCAGGTGCCACAGTGGGACGGCTGGAGGAAATGTGTCCTTGTGTCCTTGTGTCCTTTGGCCAGACACTTCACCCACATTGCCTAGTGAAGCGCTTTAAAGGCCATGAAGGTGGAAAAGCACTATATAAATACTGTAATAATAATCATTTTCATCATCATAATCATAATAATGAACAAAGACAAGGACAAAGAATCTCCACTTATTTTATGAATTTATTTACAAATGTAAACTTCACTATTTCATGCATACAAGTTATGACAACATACATTATTCAACAATCTGTTATTTTTATAGTTGCATAGGACATTTTCACCATATATATCGTCTAACATGTAAAAAATAATGCCATAGAAAGGTACAGCAGAGCAGCTAAGACCAGCACAACGCCTGTACGCGTGAAGAAACCGGCACTGTACAACTGTAATACTTTGTAGTAGTAGTGATTTTGGCTTGAAACGGGAAAAACGTCCATGACACCTGAAGATTTGTGAGGTCCGAGGTTGTACTGGCCATAGCTGAGTGGAGTATTTACACTGGTGGGTTTAAAATGGTGCAAACAGCAGCACCATGGTCATACACAGGCAACTGATGGTGATGGGTAGAGACAGAGGTACAGCAGAACATTGAGGTACACACAAACCGCTACGAGCCAAAGCTGCTGAATCCCTTGGAGATATATAGTTAGGGCGACCACTTGCTAAATAGAAAAACAGTTGAGGAAAAGCAGACTAATTTGGTTGGGCTTGTCAAATCGGACTTAGATTGGAGTTTTTCTGTGTAAGTTTAGACGGAAAGTAAAGGCATAAAATGTCTTTGTTTCACTCAATAAAATGAATGTCGACTTCAAGATGCTTGTCAAACTTGCTGTTTTAAAAAGATGAGTTAAAATGAAGATCAAAATTTGACTTTGGTTGTTTTATTTTATTTTAAAAGTAAATTAAAGACATCAATTGCCTTTTCTTGGCCCAAAAAAGCATATTGTTGATTTTAAGACGTTGTTTTACTTTGTTTAAATGTTGGGATTAATCATAATCAAATTGTCTTTCCTTCATTCAAAAAGGTAACGTTAACTTCAGAACACAAATTCACTGTTTCAAAGGATAATCTGAGTTAAATGACAGATTTTGATTTTACTTCGTTTCAATTCCGTTCCTTTTTAGATAGTCTTTTCTTCACACCAAAAACTGATTTCAATATTTTATATTAAATGAATGTATTTTTAAATTGATCTTGAAACCAAAATTAATTACTTTTTATGAATGTAAAATAAATAAACGGGAAAAGGAGTCATAATATAATCATTAGACGTTAAAAAGAATAGTATAGTAACTTAATTCAACATGATAGAGTGCAGCCATTAATATAAATTGACATCTTTCTATTTTCTGTTCAGGTAAATTTCACTTTTTTCATGGCAACAATAAAAATAGAGAAATTATTTTGTGGGATGTGTGGGACAAAGGCTTAAAACAGTGGTCACCCCATTTTAAAGTGTATTAAGTAGTTCTAAAGAAGAAACACTCCAGTAAGCTTTGTACAATAAGCGTCACACAAAGTAGGAGCAGGCCTACCTAAAACACTCTAATTTTCATCATTATTACATTGATTTTGTTCTCACGTTCATTGTAGAAAAAGGTCCATAACAACAACTAACTGCATTCTGAAACATTCAACTTTCCCTTCGCAACTTTGGTAACATCATTTGGAGCTGGAGCCGGGTGCCGCGAGCTCAGAATCATTCTTTCTCTTTCGCCTAAACGACAACAGGAACGTAACTACTATTGCATGTTTGCTGGTCGTTTGCAATTGGCTTTATCTGCGCACTACGAAGACAAGGAGAGACTGGTCAATATAGGAAGCGTGGACGACGTGAAGAAGGTGCCATGTACACAACTTACTACAGGACCTCACGGTACGACAAGAGTACTATTTCTGACCAACGCGATGGAAGCAGCACATCGAGAGCGAATAGCTAATCTGTCCTTTGGAATGATGGGCGGTTCTTTGCGGAGTCAAAGTCATACATAACTCGATATGGTACGGCAGAAATAAAAGAGTAATAAAACAAACCCGACGTATGTTGAGCATCTGCATGTGAAAAGTGCAGTCCCACACCTGTACAACGTAACGTGTCATGCGGAGAAAACTGTACAGGTTAAAGGTCAAAGGTCACCTCAGGGTCGTCAGGTGACCTCAGGCGATGACTGTGTGAGTTTGGCGCACACGAGCGTCACGGGCCTGCATGTCTCAACACAGGGTCGTTTATGGGGTTAATGTGGCATTTCAGTCTCATTGGGTTAGTTCTAGAAAATCTAATTAGCTATGCTTTACAATTAGCAAAGAGGCGACTTATATACACTCTGATTAGCTGGTCAAACTGGAAAAGACTTTTACAGTTGGGTGAACGTTTAAAAGTATTTCATTTGACATCCTCAAAAAGAGCACAAAAGAAAATGGGGTCCTGAGTTTCCCTGCAGGACATGACGTCGCAGCCCAGAGCCTCTGGAGCGACAGTCCGGACATGAACGCTACATCATGGTTTTAAAGAACATAAAATGTCATATTATTAGAGGTATGTTTTTATCAAAATTACACATCAATTATTCAAACCAATAGCAAATAATAAATGCTTACAACTGTACATTTCATTGACAAGGTTATGAATTAAACTCTTAACATAAATAATGTAGATGTTTGTGGCTGGAGCAGTGTCTCCGGAAAAGCACAAGGCGCTGACATCAGAGATAAGCTGTACATGTGAGCCCTCAGCGACGTACAAGAATAACATCAAATAAAAAACAGTTAATCATAAAGATGGACATTACCTGAAGACACTTACATGTAAGGAATCAGATAAACTGGACTGAGCATGACTGTACAGAAGTGTTATGGATGATGAGCAGAAACAATGGACATTACAAAGTGTGTAGAGTGGCTGTTTGTTGAATGATTCAAGTAGCTGTGGTGCAGTGGGTCTCCAGTTCAGACTGAGGACTGAGGCCTGGTCTGTAGGCTGAGATCTAAGTGAATGATGGTGTTGGTGCCACTGTCCCGCAGTGGACACCGTCACACTCCTGTGTGTGGGTAAAGCCATGTGCACTTGTGGCCCTGAGCTAACCAACTAACAATGATTACACCTACTCCATGTTAAACTACTGCCATTTATACAAAGTCAGAAACTAAGGAGACATCTCAAAACATGCTGCACAGCAGCACTTGAAGGATTAGTCTTTTAGACATGGTAAATGTGTGCGCCTCTCTCCACCGAGAGCTGCGCTGTGGCATTCAGAGTGTCATCCTGCGTGCAGGAAACTGTGTGGAGGACTTGGCTGTATGGCAAACCACTACATTGGGTCTAAAAGGGGCTGTTCTTGGAGATGTGACTGAGGAGATTCTTCCACAAAGAGAGATAGCTGTGGTGGAGCATGGAGCACAAGGCCCACCATTCATGAACCTCCACCTGCTCACGTCCTCCGAGAGCCCACTATTCATGAAGTAGTTGATATGCATTAAAGCAGAACTGCGGAGACTGTGGGGTGGAGCACACGCCTGACGCTATGATCAAGTTTAACCACATGAAGGAAAGTGCATCGGAGCATACTGCTGATGCATTCTGGGAAACATAGGCCCAGCACTGAGAAGGGGCTGCATCAGTTTGGATAATGGAGCCTGTTTCCTCCAGAGTTTGACTGTGGCTTTCGTCTGACCTATTGAGCCATGTATGTGTAGAAACACACAGAGGTGTTCACAGGGCGCCTGAGCGCTGGATATGTTCTTAAGCTTTAAGCGCTTGTACAACAGTGTAAAGCCCTGATGGAAGAGGCCAGTTTAAAGCAGCTGTGAGCACGCTCTGAGCAAACAGTACAGTTGTCATGTGGAGCTACATTATCCTTGGCAAAGTGAAATCCAACGCCTGCAGAAGTTGGTACATCCCCCTCAGACTGATATCTTTGTCTAGGTAGTACAACCATGCACGCACTTCTTTCAGCCATGTATTTGAGGTTGAATCAGACCATTAATTACAGGCCTTTTTCCACTGGCAGCTCACTGTAAGCGAGGCAGAGAATGGGGAGCCACTCCTCTGTTCTGCTTTGGCTCGTATAAAGCCCCTTTATCAGGAGCTCTGTCCTGTAAGTCAGATACAGTAAATATCTGCTTTGTTCTGGAACACACTGGTGATGTTAAAACATCTGTGGACAGATACATGCTAACGTGCTGCTCTCAGACTTCCACTCCAGTCTTTGGTAAGGTTCCTTATGTGCTTCAGAGAGACTTGTTTCTCACGTTTGTATGTCCACTATAAAATACATGATGGCTAAATGAAAGCGTTGACGGCTGCTTTAAACTTGACATTTTCCATAAAGTGAATATTTCAGTCCTCTGTAATCTATTCAGTGGCACAGTGCAGACACTGGGCACTAGCCAACGTGGCTCAGAATGTGAAATAGTAAACAGATCTTCTTCGTGGGTAAATTTAAGGATTACAGAACAGAAAAGGGTCTCCGGTGAACACTGGAAAAGTGAATGTGATTTGTGAGTGCAAACAAGTGTAAGGCTGTTGTAATGGGCTGGATGTGTCTTCACTGGGGTCATTCTTTCAAGCTAAAGGCCTTCCCTGAGTGGGGTGACGGTCTCCGTCGACTCTGTAAAGTGATCAGTCTATTGTGCAGTCATTGTGAGAAAATGAACAAGTGTGGTTTACAAAACTGTCAGTCCTGAGGTGAGTGTGCCCCTCTCCCCTGTTCAAATGAAGACAACCGACCATGGAAACTGATAAGACTCTTCAGGGCATCTGCCTGTGCTTCATGTTCAATGTACACGGGACCTCTCATTGTAGTCAGACATCAGCTACAGAAGGGCAGCAGCCTGACTTCCACTGCAGGGTATGGTAAAGGAGTACAGCATGATGCAGCGAGCCCCTCTCCACCCCCGCGACAAGCAACAAGTCAGAATGTACCTCTAGTCAATTTCCAATAGAAAACCTGTCCCACGTGAGACTGTGACTGTATTTTGGATTCTGAGAGAGTACCAGTTCACCCATTTTAGGGCGAAACCATTTGATTAATGCCATAAAGCTCGCTCTACACAACTGTAACTGTAAACATTCCTTTTTTTCTTAAATATTTTATATATAGTTGGTGCTTCTCTTTTTTTCTTTTCTCAAAAAAGTATCACTGTGTGTAATCTAATTGACACACTGAAATGGAAAGCTCCGGCTTTTCCAAAACTGACCACACATTTGTGATCACCGATCAAAGAGTGATAAAGCTGTGCTTTATAATTCTCTACAGCATGAACTTCATGTTGACGTTGGAATGCTACCCATACTGAACAGTGGAAATTGGGCGTGTGTTGCCCTCTGAAAGAGATGTTGCCCTCTTTAGATATCACACAGGTCAGTGCACTACCATAAGCAGTTATGTACAGAATGGTACACCACAGCAAGTGCAGGAATTGCAGGGGGTTGGCGAGTACTGTGCAACACAAGTCTGATGAAGGAACGGGCCTCTAGTCAGGAGGCAGAAAGTGCGAGAGTTTAAGGCGAGCTGGCGGGGCTGGGGGCGGGGCTGAGGGCGGGGCTGAGGGCGGGGCTGGAGGCATCCGAGCGGCTGTAGTCACTGACAGAGCTAGGCCGGGTGTTGTGGTTGCGCTTGAGCATGGCGGGGTGGAAGTCGGAGTGGCGGCGCGCGTGCTTCATCAGGTGGTCGCTGCGCATGAACCTCTTGTCGCAGAGAGGGCAGCCAAACTTCTTCTCCCCGGTGTGGGTCCGGTAGTGCCGGGCCAACTCGTCAGATCGTGCAAACTTCTTACTGCAGTCTGGCCAAGTGCAGGGGAAAGGCCTCTCACCTGCAAACCACAACCAAAACATAACGTATATATATTAGAGCTCGACCGGTATGTTTATTCTGTTTTTTTCATGGCCAATGCTGATACCGATTGTTTAGAATCCAGAGAAACCGATAGCTCTGCCGATATCTTTGGGCCGATATGTGGGTTCGATTTAGATTAGTTTACTGAGGGTTTATTTAATTACTACTAACTCATCCACAGCCCTGTTTTACTACAAACTGGAACTGTGCCGCAGTGTTAAAATAAAGCTTTGTTCATATTCTTTAGGCCCAAACAAAATAGCGACCATTTCATGAGATTTAAGGCCCATAGCCGATACGGTAGAAAGTACAAATATTGGCTTGATATATTAGCCAACCCATATGTCGGTTTGTCTCTAGTATATATAAGGTAATGCGTTGTTTTAGCTCCAGGGCGTTGCTAAACATACTACGTACTATGTGCATTTTTACTTGCGTGATTTGATTTTGAGTTTTGGTTGTATTTCCTCTTTACTGGAGGATGCAGCTCTCTAACTCCACCAGACCACGGTTACCATAGCAACACTGATATTTTGTAATGTTACCAAATGCAGCTCGTGGTTAGCTAAATCAAGAGTTGGAAGTCAAACGGAGCCCTAAAGACAAGTACAGCCAGGTTACACCCCTTTTTACCGCTTGGCTCACATTTCATGCCTTTGCTTTTGCTAAGTGAGAATCATGAGAATAATGATGAGCAGCTGAGCATAAAATATCAGTCCTACTTTGGATATGACAGGCTGTGTAGTACAGAACTACATGCTCATTTAAGTACTGATACATACACAATCATATTAACAGGACAAAATGTGACCATACGTGAAGCAGTTTTTGAACTACGTTGTGAAAGTGCATTGTGTTGAAAATGTCCAAATTTAAAACGTTACAACACTAGTGCATATTACCACCAATATAAAAGCATGCCAACATTTTCACACTGCACTAAACAGCCAGGTTGATGAGAATGGAACAGCTCCGCAAAGGCAACAGTATCATTAGCTGTTTACAAGCGAACGAGTTGTCAAGTGTTCACATGTGCGCATAGCTAGACGACATGTCAGCGTTCAAGGCCAGTTCAACAAGCCTGAGCTGTCAAAGCGGGACCCGAGGCGCCGGGCAGCACAAGTCACAATGTTTCCAACAATACCTTCGTTTTCCTAACTGCAATCACTTTTTATGCACGGTTTAAATGCATCTTAAATCCATAATCAGGGAAAAATGAGCACTCGAATTCATCTTGATTTGATTTTAATATGTCTCAAAATAAGATGTAAAGTTTAAAATGTCTTGTTGCACTTAAAATAACAAAAAGACAAGTATTATTGTTCCTTAAAGGGAGTGAGAAAATTCAAAAGCTTTTGGAAAAAATAAATAAATAAATTCATTTAAAGGATATTCAAAGTTACTTAAATCAAGTTAAAAGTCTTGCTTCCATTCAAATTGTTTAAGTGTTGTTGTCTTTTCCGTTATCGGCTAAACTTTTAGCATGACGTTTTTGAAAATGTTCCAGAAATCAGCAGCAGTCCAACTTTCCTAGGCTGCAAATGTCACAAATAACATTTATACCATTTCACCAGGCAATTAAAGACACAAAGTAGTATATAAGGATGTGGTGGTTTATTCAGTTCTGAAGTGGAAACTGCAGTGGTTGCATTTCACCGTAGCAAGCAGCAGTATTTCATTTACGTGACACTTTTTTAACCCTAAAAGTTTGACTCATAATTCTTTAATAATTACCACTAAGTACAGAGCTGTGGGCGGAGATAGGGGGTAGTTGAAAGTGTTATTTACTACGCAGAGTGAGCCGATAGTGGAGAAACACCATTATAACATAAATGTCCTCTTTACTGGCCAGAATGTGTACTTTTATGATAAGAAAATATGCTAATTCAACATCCGCACCTAATCTCGAGATGTAAAGCACCAAAACTTCAAGACACACGCATGTTCAGACACTAAATGACAGAGGAGCGCAAAACCTTTGGCCATTGTTCTGCGTTTCCTGCAAGCTCAATGGAAAGTCTTCATCATCCACAACACTTATTGCTACCTGATGCCATAAAGTCTCTGGTCCCTCCCACTTTACCGCATGCTTACAAAACAAGCAGACAGACAGAGCAAGTCTAGACAGCCAGTCTCCTGTCAACCTGGGCCAGTGTACGCAAACATCACCTGCCGCACGCTCGGCTCGCTCTCCCCTGTCTGGAAATCACGCTACGTACAGTAAATAAGCAGGCTAAATATTGCAAAATGTGATGTTAAGTGATAAATATTTTAGAACCAGTTTTTTACTTTGGAATTTGGTATATTATGGTATGACAAATACAAAAGAATATGCTGCATGGATATGATGACGATTTCAGCTAGTTCTTCCTTGACAAGTTTATAGTTCATAATTGTACTTCCTGGTTGGACATGGATGACAGATTTGACATAAGAGGTCATTATATTTGTCACTGAGCAACCAAACTGTAACTAAGGACAATGAGAGAAACGCACAGGGACAAAGCTTTATATTTACAATATATTTTTGGCGAACACACCTTTTGTGTCAAGCTAATGTTTAAACTGTAAAAAAAAAAAAGTTCTTTTCTTGTAAATTGTGCCGGCCTTTTGGATGGAACTCTTTTATAACTTTTCTTCACGACTTCTCAGGTGTGAAACTATGATTGTACGACAATAATGATTATTCAGGTCACAATACAATCACAAGAACCAAAAAATATATAATTGTAAGAATCACAGGCAGCAACAATGAGTCATTTCTGTTAAATCTGGACTCCGAAATAGTAACAAAGTACTTTTTTATCAAGCAGGTTATGTGTCATTATAATTATTTTCATACAGAAAGTTTTCATCTCATAAAGCTTGCAAAGAATAATCATTAGACTTGTGAACTTATGTGCACTGAAAGTCATTTCCTTTAATTTGCCTATAAGGAAAAGACTCTTGAAGTTCTAATCTCATTAATGACACTCATATAAATAAATGTCTAAGCTGCGACCTGGCAAATGGCAAAATGAGAGCAGCTCCGTGAAGTGGCGTCCCCAGGCTCAGCTAACCAATGTCAGTGATACAACCGCATGCATATTTAAGTGGAACCAGAGGACCAGCCCGAAACAGTGAGCATCAGGTGTCCGCAGTCCGCACCAAGTCACCACGACTCAGCAAATTATTTAGCTCATTTCCCCGTTTGCAGAAATAGGCACCAGTCCAAAGCTGTAAGTAACAGGCAAATGAGGTTGTTATTCAAGACCAGACCGTGCAGGCGTGTCGCAATAACAAATGTTGGCGTTACAATAACAGTGACAAGAAATATCAGCATTTATAGTCTAATACAATTCCATTCCTCTTGTATGAGAACGTCTTTATAAAATCCAACTTTGTATAGAATAAAGGGAAGTTAATGTGACATAAACAGCCAGATTAAAAAAGCACATTTTACATTTGGAGTTGAAATGACTTGATTTTGCTTCTAAAATGTAGCTCGTGATCTTATTGTGACTGGAATAATCATAATCGAGTCACCAAATAATCTTGACCAAGTCCAAAGCTATAGACAAACATTACGCAAAACATTAAGAACAAACTGGCCCGCATAGTTATTTACATTGTTGGGCCTGGTTGAGACAGTTTTGCTTAATAGTTTTGTTTGTGCAGACTGCGAATCGAACAACATTTGAGTCTCTCCGGATCATTGTGTTCTGATGCTGTCCGGTGCAGCGTACCATGCCCTGCCCTCTTCTCTGCACTGTCTTTCTCCGAACGTGCAGCAGCAGCAGCAGCAGCAGCAGCAGCAGGGGGGAGGGGGCCCTTCCGAACACAGTGACCCAGTTCCCCTAAAGTCAGTTACGCACGCGAACTGTACCTCGCCGCGAACAACTGCCCCTTCCAAGGCTCCGCGATTATGTCACAGGTGATGAGTCTTATGTAAGTGTTCTCTCCTGGGCCACTGGGTCAGTAACTGCTGCGGCCGCATCCTTGTCCCATTCACAACTTCAAACGCGAGCAAACACACAGAGAGACTCAATGTGGCTGAAATGACTACAACAGAGCGTCTTGCCCAAAAACTATATTTAAACAAAGGACTTAATGATGATGTTACAGATGCAAGTAAACGCAAGTCTGTCAATATGGAACATTTAGCAAAAGGGTTTATACAAAACACCAAAGCAAAGAAACTTGGCGTGTAATCTTCAAAACAAGGTTATAAAGTGACATTTCTGCACTTTTGCGTTTAATTGAGTCGCATCTTTGCTAAAACCTGGGACATGAGTGAATATTTTTGGGGAATTGGCCATGATCAAACAGATAAAGTCAAATACATTTTCAAGTTAAAATGAAAGGCCATTACTGGAACCACGACCAAGACATTTACACATTTAAAGGTGCACTGTGTACTTTGCTGGTGGGGGGAGGGGGGTCTCCGCTTGCTTGTGTCCATGATATTAATTTGCCTGAAAAAGTTCCACAGTATGGCATTAATGTTATCTGTTTAATTGAAGGTTGTTTTTATTGCGCCAAAATATCATGAAAATCATTCTTTCTTATTGTGATCGGGCTCGCCACGCCACAGATATGACCTGTAACTTGGTGACCTGGTGGTTGATGCCATGTCGTGGAACATTCCAGGCAAAGCAATAACATCTAAACGGAGACTAGCAGGACTTTAAATCAGAATAGTTACACACTGCACATTGAAGCGATTATAAGGAACTGCAAACATGATCTGATTTTTGTTCTTGAGAAAAGATCTAGACATATCAAGACAGATATCAAGATGTAAAGGAGCCGGTCGAGAGGGCAACATTCCTGATGCGTTCTCAGGCACGGACCACACTCACGCTCTTTCCAACTCTGTGTCCCAGTAAGACTGACTTTGAAGTACATTACACACTTTGCAACGGCCGTTGTGACAAGGAACAAGAAATATATTTGCATTCTTGGCCAAACCTGTTACGGGAACCTACTCATGTCCTGTAATTTATCTCCACAGACCATGACCTGAACCAGAAACTGTCTGACGCATTTGGAATAAGTGATTTCAATCTAAAAATATCAATCATACCGTATCACGTTTTGTTCAGTGACGTGCAGGGCTTGATTTTAGACGTGGCTGTGCAGAGGCTTGGGTCATGCACAACTTACAATTTCAACACACTTTAGACCTTCCCAGCAGAAACCTAAACCACAATAACAGCTCGCTTTGCTTTATTGACATGGACTGGTAAATGCTGACAAGGTGTGAGCAAACTCTTTCACTCAGGCTTCAGCACAAGCTCTTGACATGTTCCGGTCGACCCTGAGACGCACTCACCAAACATTAGCCTATTCTTTAATTCTTTAGGGAAAGGGGAGCTGCCCTGGAGTGACCATTTTACTT
This sequence comes from Chaenogobius annularis, assembly GCA_015082035.1. Taxonomy (NCBI): domain Eukaryota; kingdom Metazoa; phylum Chordata; class Actinopteri; order Gobiiformes; family Gobiidae; genus Chaenogobius; species Chaenogobius annularis. The sequence goes on along the minus strand of BJKM01000110.1, from coordinate 84,420 downwards.
CATTAGTCAGAGTGGGCAGCAGATGCAGCCTTGAGTGCATCAAAGATAACCTGCAGCCTTGAGGTGCAGACAGCCTTTGTGCAGTAGAGTCTGTGATAAAACATGTTTGGAGTCTGGGGCTGGGACTATAACAGTGTGACCACATGAAGCCGCCTTCTTCTTACTGTAATGAAACCCATGAGGCTGATGTCGCTATACTCTGGCTGCACACACAGGTCTGCCACTGCAGCTGAACCCGAGAGGAACTGAACTATAGAGAAATCAAGATGTTTCCTCCCTGCAGAAAATGCCTCATGTTGCAGTGAGTGCCACGCCCCTATGGGCCTCAGTCTGGTTTATCATTCACAGAAGGAGACACACTTCATGCAACAGTTTTCACAGCATTTAGTCTTGTGATGAGGTGGTCCTGTGTAAACAGGGACTGGACCAGTGGAAAGGAGGTTGTTCTGTGGAGGAGGTCATAGCCCTCCGAACGTTAATCAGATTAGCTGCAGACGCAGCTGAATAAATGACCTACATCAATGGAAGGCATTGACAGTGAATATCCTGTACACTGACCCACCCCCACCCTCTACTGTACCAGGAAAGCATGTCTCCCTCAGAGATGCGCCTGTTGGTTTGGAGGTTAAAGCTACCGCAGTGGTCTGTACCTACTGTATGTTCCTATGTGTGTGTAGAGGGGGGCAAACAGAACACCCTTTATACCACTGTCCAAGACCAGCTAAAGAATACAGCAGCCCTGTGGGCCTCTAAGCCCACTGCACTACAGTGTACACCATTCATGCATGGCTGCTTCCTCAGATCACATCACATGAAGCTTCACATGCTCAGAACAGATTGTGTGAGAGCCTTGAGCTGAGCTGGTGCTGTAGGCAGGTAGACACTGACCTCTGTGTGTGAGGGTGAAGCCTGTGCCACAGTCACCAGGAAACCCATCTCCCCAACACTAGACACTCTGTGCAGCGCGCTGGCACACGCACAGGACCACACCGGAGCTGCAGCACGTTTTACCAAGTGGAATATAACATCATTTACCAATAAACATTTCATTACCACACGGCCGAAAATAGAAGCCTGAATAAGTTGGTCTGTGGCAGCTAGTGGATATTGCAGGTGGTGCCAAGTCATTATTTCAGTGAAGAACATAATGTGCTCGATCTACATCCATGCTTTAGGGACCCCAAGTTCAACACAAAAGAGTCCAGACAAAACCTCAAACCAGCTGTAAACTCTCCCATTATGCTCTTTGTCTGAAAATATTGACGCTGTCCCTTCAATCTTTGGGAGCGCTTAAGTCACAAGGCGAGAGGCCCCCACAGGTCAGACGCACATGTATGCACTACTCTGTAACACAAGCAGACGCCACACACAGAGATGAACTTGATCGACAAACAAAACATATTCCATATCTTTTAACTGAAACCCTGACTTAGTGATGGAGAATTTATTCAGTTTTCTTTAAATTGTGTTATTACCAACAATAAAAAACTCTAGTAGCGCTCATGCGAGTGTGAGGCCACAGCTCAGGAGACAAAGGCTTTGTTGCTAACCCCCCCAGTTCCCCGCCCATCAACCTCACCGTCTAAACTGCTATGTCTGTACTGTGCTCCTGCAACTCAGACACACAGCCAATAGAATTTGAGCTCAGGATCATTTGGATATAATATGCAGGTAAGCTGAGCTTTTCCAAGAGCTACTCACGCATGTTTCTGAGCGCTAAACAGACTAGCCTGAAGTCATACAACTTCCTCACTGGATTCTACTAGTCTCTGGAAAATATGGTAAAAGTCACTTTGAATGTAATAACATGTCAGTACTAACTACCACACCAGATTCTACAGCTGAGATGAGGCTCTTGAAACGCTTAAGAAACATCAGCTTCAATTCAAGAAGTACTACACTTGCACGATAGTCATTATTATTTGGTCTTAAAACGAGGCTATCATGACCACCACAAGTCATTGCTTCAAAGTTGGATAAAAAAACAATTCAATCATCAGAACATCGGTCCTCAAAACTCTCAAAACAGAGATTGACCGCTCACTACAGTCACTGCAAACATTTTCCAAATAACATGCTAACTTACTAATGAGTCATACGACACTGTAAGATCAGGGTTATTCACACATGACTAAACAAGTACAGTGCTCTCAGAAGGTCCCCTTTGGTCCCCGATTGCTGGGTTTCAGATGACTTCACAACAGTACAGTGGACTGTAATGAGACGCAGACAGGCTTGAGCGGAGCATTTCACCAAAATCATTCGCAGATCACAGTTATTAGAATGGTGTTTTAAAATTGTGAGATCTATTGTCAATCCTATAGTATAAACATGTGGTTTGGAAAAGAATTCAGACTTTGGACAAATAAATTGGATGACTAAATTTCACTAAATTTAAAATGTCCGCTGCGTCTTTGTCTATGGACCTTATTACTAAAAGTCAAATGTGCTTATTTTTCTTTTTTTACGATAGTCCTCGCCTGTGATGTGGTGGTTTAAGACAAGGCAATTGCACACATGTGGTTTGCTGAATGTCTCTAACCTCTCATTCCCCATTTCACACTACAGCTGTCCTGTCTAATAAAGTCTTTGGGCCAGACAATCCAAAAAATCAATCAATCAATCAATAAGAAACTGTAATTGAATTGAAAGATTGGGATTCTTCAATGTGAGGAAATAAAATGTGATTCATCATTTTTCCATATTGCCCAACCCGATGAGGGGGACAGGAGGTGAATATACCATTTGTATATTACATGTGGAACCTTCCATATAAAATGTAACGGAGTAACTGTCGGTACAACATGTACAAGTCCTCAAGGTTACTCTTCCATCATCATCGCACATCTTTCCAGCCTCTGCCTTCTCAGACTGTCAACTTTACAGGGGGGAAATTACATTGATTTTTTAAAAGTAGTATCCACCATTCATCCACTCACTTTACACTAAAAATGGTACATAGTGGAGTGCTAGAGAGCTGGGGATTTCGGGGGTCATGTGAGGACGCTGCTCTGTCCTGTTCTGTTCTGTTGGCTGGCAGCTACACTCTGCGCGCTCCCTACTCGACTAGTGCTGGCTGAGAGGAAGCACACGCAGGGTCTGGACACTAGATACTGCAAGGTTGGCTGTAGTTGAGCGCCTGAACTTAGATGACCCACATTTTGACGCCATTCGATCAAAACAGCACCAAGTTTCAGCGTGGGACACACAGTCAACGCAGTTGTGAAGCCGCTGCAAAGACAAAGGCAATAAAAGTGTCCTCAAAGGCATGATGGTGGGAGGCATATGGGGGGCAGAGGGAGGCGGTGACGGTGTGTATAGATAGAGCTTGCTTCACATTTGGCAACGCAGTTTTTTATCAAGATGACTAACACCAGAGACCAGTGGGATCAGTACAGTTTGTCCTAGTCTGAGAACACAAGAGCCAACCACAAAGGCGTGCACAGAAAGGGAACCTGAGCTCGCTGCACAGACAAGGCAACAGCATTATCCAACAGTGTTTTGTTTTCGCTAACAATTATATGAGTTAGTCAAACGGTTATTTCTGTTGTACATTGAGACTTGTTGAACGGTTTATTATCAACAAATAAAAGTTGAAATGTGGCGACTAAATGCTTCCAGATAGAGAATATTTAATAAAACCCTTGTCTCAGTTATAAAAAGGTCTTTTCCTATGTTACAATTATTTTTCATAGTCGACTAGTCACAATTAGTCGATTAATCCAGCCCCAGTTTTGTATAATCAAAATGATACATACTGCCTAAAAAAATGCTGTGATTATTCTCACTGCACAAATATGTACAAAATATGTAATTCCACAGTATTGTTGCATCAAATTGTACTATTGACTAATACAAAGAGTTAGAACACTGACATTCTAGAGGTTCCTGGCTCTGAACCATATTGTAACCACTTTCTTATACTAAAATGTGGCTGTGCACAATAGTAATTACTGACAAAGATCAATAGAAATTGATCCAATGTAAATAATATTGACATAATCATTTGCAGATCACAATCATTGTCACTGTTTTTGTTTTTAACGGAGAGATCTACAGCCAAGTCTGTGGCCGTAAACAAAATAGTTCAGACTTTTTATACTGTTCTTGCAATTTATTTGGGTAATTTTTTTTAAGACACATGCACTTCCTGCCAAAATGGATTAAGGCTGGATTAGCTATTAATAATGATAATGACATGAGCATCCCCAGCTTTTTGCAGATGTGCCACACTTTGCACAAATAGGGTTTCTTGTGATTTTCTCTACTTCACCCATATGCAAAGGTGTTGTAGTTGTGTTGCTTTACTCTCCTCTGTCTCAGAACAACCCTGTGCAAACCAGGGTGTGTTTTGCCTGACTGCAAAGTGGGAACCTGCAGTAGAAGCCAGTGCGTCGTGGCTCTGCTAGCTCAGTCTGTTGCTGGCCAGATCAGCTGGCAGTGTGCGTCTCGCGGGGGTGTGGCACATCAAAACAAAGGGCCGTGGGTAGACAGGCACCGCTCTATATTCTCCTGCACGCACGCATCTTTACGCGTGTCCAGTCCGGCGGGCAGCGGCGGAATGCGCACAGCCAGATGTGAAGCTATGCGAGGATTGCGATGGATTTCGCTCTTTATGGCGCTGTTACTGCATTGTTTTGTTTCTTTTTCTTTAGCCTACATCTGAGGTCACAACAGTGCAAGACGTAAACATTTGAGAAGAAGGCAGGAAATGTGGAAACGCACACTGCAGCCTGACGCACGGGGGGTTGCGAGTGGTTAACGCCCCGACAAAGCTTGACTTGAGTGGGAGTGGCACCTTTCGCCTCTCGCCCTCCCCCTAGATTAAAAGGACATTTCTAAAAAGTTTGTGCGACTCATGAGAAGCAACGCATGTACGAATGGGGGCGATGTGGAGCAAACTCTGGCCTCATTGTGTTTCAGTTGGGGTGTATCCTTGATTGACTCGACACCCCCGCCTCTCCCCAAAATAGGAAGGAGACGGTCTGATACAGTTTTACACTTAGTAGATAAACCTTTGAACATGTTTCAAACGGGAATCTTGTATTTGCACAAGTTACCACAACATCGCAGCCACTCACTGACCTGTGTGTGTCCTTAGGTGGGCTTTGAGGTGGGATGATTTGCCATAAACTTTTTCGCACCCTGAATAATGGCATTTGTGCTTTTTCTGTGGCGTTTCGTGCTCACTGCGCCCTCGGCTCCTTTTGCCTCTTTGTTTGAGCGCGTGGTCGGTGATGGTGGTAGGTGTGGCACAGTTTCCATCATCATCTCTGAGGTTCATGCTGTCATCCTTTATTATTTTAGCCTGTTCAGTAGCAACATTGTTAGAGGGAGTCTGTTGTTGGTTGAAATCTGCCAGAATTCTTGCCACGACGAATAGAGAAGAATTGTCCCTCACCAGAGGTTCTTTGAGGTCCTCCCCGGGCTTGGACGAGCACGGGATCTCAGGTTTAATCTCTCGGTTCCCTTTTGGAGCGTGGACAACTGCACGGTGGGACATGGAGACAAGGCACTCTGCTGCAAAGTGATCCATTTTGTCTTTAAAACAGCCCCCCCCGCTTCTCACTGACATTCAGAATGAAACCGACTGTTGTGGCGCTGAAAAGTAGTTTGTTCCGTGGTTCCCTTTGTGTAGCGAGTACAGCTGAAGGAGGAGGAGGTGGTTCTCATCTGAGTTTATGATCTTACCCACCGGTCTCCAGTATCACCCACATCCTGTGAGAGAAACGCCTCTACACAAACCAACGCGCACCTCCCTTTACGCAGAGAGCAAAAGCAAAGCAGCTCTTCTTATTCCACTACAAAGTGCCCGGCTCGGATGTGTTAACTCCCATTGCGCCTCCGACACTCCCGCACAGAACCGTGAGCGTGTCTCCGGAGCGCCTGTTCCTGCTCTCTGTATCCATGCTGGGGGCGTGGCGCAGCTGCTGCCGGTGCGCAGCGTCATTGCGCGCGCTCCTTCATTGGTGCAGTTTGTCCCCAAATGCACCCTCTCCACACTAGACTTGTCTTGAAAAGTTTCACCGCAGGTTGCCACCGTGCATTCAGATGATGGAGCTCTCCACGCGCAACACAACACACATGCACTGCAGTGACAATCACGAGCGAACAGAACCGAAATGCGACGGGACACATTGTTCCTTTGCACATTTTAAGTGCAGCAAGAAAATTACTCTGATTTTTGGACGCATATTGTGGTTATTTCACAAAACGACACATATCCCTCATTCCGGGGCGAATCCACCTGTTTGAGGGGCATAGTGAGGACAAAAAGTACTTTTTGGTGACGGTGACGTGCTGAGATTCGTCTGTACAATGCAGATGACATTCAATAACATAGGCCTCGAGAGAGGAAAACTGTACACCACATTGCACCTGCTGAAGCATTGAAATACTCAGTTAAGTCACATTTTTGCAGATTGAATTGTTAAAGCTATGTCTGTGCCAGTGCCCATGTGCAGTAGGGGGCATCTGAGGACTCGATGTAGACACAAGTGAGGGAAAAGATGTATGCCAAAGAAGTTGATCATAGCCTTTCTTAAACGCTTGACCTTGCAATTTTACTCCATCGGTCTGAATACATGCAACATTGAAATTTCAGTAGTCTGGCATGTTCATACATTTTAGAGTTGTTGGTTTGCAGAGGTACATTTAAGTTCCACTCACCAATACAACAAAATGTATTTTCCATATCTTCCTAAAGATGGGCTTCAGCACCAATTCCATTCAACATAATGAATACAATGTCAGAGTAATAACACAAGGCAAGATTGTGTAGAAGAGGTGAAAAACATTGGTCTATAAATCTTAAATGGTTCTATCTCATATATACAATAATATTCATAATAATCATTAATACATGCACCAACATCAGATGAAACCCTATAATTCTAAGGAGACAAAATCACTCCTAATTTTAAGTCCTTGTTTGCATGTGAGAGTAGCGGATCTGAGACCAGTCAAAGCATGTACAGAGATACAGAGAGATGGCACAGGGACAGCTCAGGATGGGCAGCTCTCCTGTGAGTGAGTGAGTGAGTGAGTGAGTGAATGAATGAACGGCCATTTTGAGCTGGTGCACAAAGCCCACACAGAACGTTCCAGTATGAAGTGTGAGTAAGGCCGTGTGGCATTCAGGGGCCATCTGGCTCCAGTATTTTACATATTCTTTCAGCACAAAATGTGTTGTGTTCAGTGCTGGTGTTTGCTGGTGGGATGCTGGTTATTTCCCAAAGCGGAATGATGCACTATGTACATCGAGCACCAGGTAAAAGAACATTGGAATGTCAGCAAATGCAATAATGTAACAAGCTATAAGGCCATAACAGTAGAAACGAAAATGTGTACAATAACACAAATTGAATTTCCATTATTTTATTATTTTATGAAAGCATTTTACTCGACAGCACAAAACAAGTGCTACAAGAAAACATGTAGAACCACACGTCACAAAAGTTTAGACTTTTACAGTTTAAAGAATTCTTCTTGCGCCTTTTTCTGTAGATGTGTTGTGGTTTTGATCAAAACATTTAATATTTCCTCTTACACCGTACGTAATTGTCTCCCTGGGTGCAGAGTGATTATTAACACCAACATCGCTGGGTTCCATTGACATAGGATTCTTTAGCACTCTCACTGATTGGATTGCTCTCTTCTCTGTGCATAAAACAGCCTGGGCACTGGAACACTGCCGTCACTCTGTTTCGAGGCCAAGCACAGTGTGTGAAGTTCTTACATCAGAAGAAAAAGAAGAGGCAGAGGACCGCGAACATCTTGACCTCTGACCTCAGCACCATGCTATGTAGAATGTTATACTGTCTCTGAAAGTAAGCAGGTTTGGATCTGTTAGTACTAATGGGAGGCCGCTGGATATATCAGGTGCCGTAATGGCTCAGGGGTTAAAGTGCACATCCACCAACTCAAGGGTCTGCAGTTTGAACGCTGCTTGCGCCACTGCTTACTGCTGTTGAGTCCTTGGGCAAGACTCTTCACCATTCACTGGTATGTAAATGAGAGTGTGTTGTGAGAGCAAATGGGAACAACTTGGTCCGATGTCCAATTCCCGCTCTGGGTGGGGCCCTCATCAGCCTAAAGCATGCCTCAGTTAATCCTTGATCTTGAACCTTCTGGCACACCTGGTTGAATTAAATGCCCCAACAGAGATGATAAAGTCTACCTGCCTTAACATCTTTTTAAATGAGGGCTAACCAAAGAACTGCAGAGGATCTTGAGAACTGCCTCCAGCCCGTGTTCAGTATCTGGTGCAGATTAGAAGATGCTAGGATGAACAAAGGATTTTCCTTTGTGACTGTACTTTGTGTGTACTGCCACTGCGACCTCCCCTGGACTGTGTTCAAACACTGTGCCTATCTCTTTAACACTCTAATGTGTGCTAATGTGTGAGAAAACCTCATAAGAGTTATTTTTACCAAGACAATAATCATAAATTGTTATAACACATTAACATGCTTTCTGTTTATCTGAACTTTTCAGCAGCACCTCTCATAACAAAAATGAAGGATATCTTATCTGAACAAAACAAGTCATAAAGCGCTGAGGTGTGTGGCTTCTGGAAATGTCACACATTTTCTGCCAATAATGTATAAGAACAACACAGATCAGCACTGGAGAGACTGGAGAAAAGTATGACACATGACAGTGCCATTTAGTCTGTACTTGTGAATTTGTTTAACAGATGTCCATGTTCTTCTGTTGTTTCTTGTACCAAATGTAACAAAGCCACAGGCGACAGCCGGGCCCATGACTAACCCTGACAAAACAAGCTGGAGTTTCACCTGTATTGAAAATCTCTTAGTCATCGCAGGTGTAAACGTATCCAGCAAAGCTCTCACTTATTTACTTACTCTCAAAAACAAATTGACAGTAAGTTTACGTTATGAAACATATGACGTTTTTCTATTTGGATGCTTACTCTTTTGTTAAGGGTCACCATGGCGAAACAGGAGCAGAATTATTTAGGCTTTTTTTTTTCTGCAGATGCACTTCCTGTTGCACGCGTGACTGAAAAGGGCAATGGGGATAAAATATCTCCTCAGTTGGGTGACAAAATATAACATTAGAACATTAGAAATTTGTCACAGAAAAAAACTAGTTCCAGAAGCAGTTGCCAGCATGCCATGAAGTAAACCGAAGCAAACAGTTGGACTGTGAGCAGTTGATCCAGTAATGCATGAGGGGCCACGTGCACCTTTGCCGGGTCAATGAGTCAGCCACGAGCCATAAACAAGTCCAAACTACATGTTATTGTAGCAGAAGGAGGAACAGGATATTCTGGTTAGAACAGTGGCATAACACCGCCATTACTAGCATAACAGCACATATTGATTGGTTAAATACAAATTTGTCCTGCTTTTTCTGCTGAACCTTAAACATTATAGAGATAATAGTAGCTATGATATTAATACTTTTTAGAGTTCCCCTTCTAGAGATACTGTTTAAGTTAATGGTGTAGCTAATATTTGGTCTGATGATTGATCTGCTGATAGGCTCATGGTGGATGGTTGCACCAATGATTGTTCAGTTGTTCCAGCTGATGGCCCGCAATAGGATCTGATAGTTGGTGTAAGGGTTGGTCTGATGGTTGGACTAATGGTTGGTCTGATAGCTGGCCTGATAGTAGGGCAGATGGTTGTAGGTTTGGAGGTGCTGCTGTAGGTTGGTTTGTGGCCAGATATACTAAAATGGCCGGATGAATAATCTGATGGTCGGGCGGATGGTCAGTTTAATAGTTAACGATTTGTCAGTTTGTGTAGCTGATGGTTGGCTCCAAATATGGTCTGATGGTTGGTTTAATGGTTGGGCTCATGGTTGGTCTGATGGCAGGGCTGATGGTGGACGATTAAGTTAAATGAATGGTGTCGATTGCTGGGTTCAACTAATGGCTACTCTGATAGAAGGGCTGTAGGTTGATTTGATGATGGCACTGATGGTTGGTCTAATGGTTCGATGTTTGGGGCCGATGGTTGGTCTGATCTGATGGTAGAGCGATAGTTGCTCTAATGATTGGTCAGTTGGTGTAACTGATGGTTGGTCCTGAAATTTAGTTTGATGCTTGAGGCCACTGGTTAGTCTGATAGTCGGTCTGATGGTGGATGGTTGGGTTGATGGTGGGTTCATTGGTGGTCTTGAATTCACTAAGCTCTGGTGAGCCTCAGGCTGTTCACTCTCTTTTTACCATTCCCTGTTTCACTATGACACCGGCCCTGGAGAACAGAGAGTTGCCCAGTGCCCATTCAGCGCTGCTCTGCAACTGAACAGTCAGAAACACTCTACTTATGCTAACTGCTTGTTCTGTTCATTCATTTTGGACTGTCATATGTGCGTAATGAGAGCATAAGGTCAGGCTAAACTCGTCACTCTGTTGACCCCAGAATGGGGCCATAACTGCACTGCCATCTTTGTTGAGCTCACAGCCTTTGTCCACTACATAATACCGCTGAAAAGAGCAGAGTGGCTCATGTTTTTGCACTCTTTTGCTGGTCAGGAGTGCTTCTATTCATGGGCTATTGATCAGGATTGGACTGGTGTAGCTGGGGCCCATCCACAGGCACTGCATTAACACAATAGTGTGTAGTAAGAGAGGCACTTATCTGGAGAAGACGCCAGTGACACAGAAGCCTGGTTCAGTGAAGGGGCAGCTCTGGGACGGTTTGCCCAAGTAACTCCTGAAGAGGACTGTATTTCACTCAAGTGGGTCAGCAGGGACGTAACCGAGTCCTTGGAAACGTTGGCCTGGTCATACAAAGTACTGGGACACATGAAATACCAGAATTCAATGAATCATTTCCAGATCTATATTTACTGTCAGGTGATACGTTCAACATAAGAATGTTTCTAAACATTTTTATCAGCAAAGGCTTTACATATCCGATTTGGTGTGGCAAAACTACTTTTAATGTTATGCAGCTGCAACAAGTGGTAGTTATTTAATTTAATGTGCCCCACAGTTGAGAAACGCTAGGCCTCATTGTTGTGTGAGTAGATGTTCAAATGTTATACTGTAAGTTAAACTTTAACCTGACCACAAACATGTGGAAACTGCAGCATGATCCCCATGACCTGTCTATAAAACAAACATGTGCAGCACCATTTTTCAAATATTACGTTTAAAAAGAAAGTCATGAACAGTGAGTGGCATAAACACTTGGAGTCATTTGCTATCTCTCAAAGTCTGTTTGGGGTTATTTAAGGGCGAAGAAACATATTTTGAGGGAATTGCTTAAAGGTGCATTTATAGGTCAAATATACAAACCAGAGTGCCACTTATGTCCAATAGAGTCTAATCCTATGATATCTTTTGTCAGCTACATAAAATGGCTAAATGCTAAATCAATTAAAGAATGACCGAAATGTCTACTTTTACCATCTTGTTTAGCTTATTACCTCCAGCTCAAGCTGGTGCGCATCGTGGAACAGCCTGAGGCATCTACAATAAACTTCACAACATAGTAGCCTACATTTGAGTAAGCCTCTCCGTTACATCATGTGTGTTTGACCCCTAAACCCCGGTGCACTCAGGAGCCACTGAGTTCACGAGTGGGTGAGGCAGCACAAGACAACCGCGACGCAGTGAGCCGGCTGAGCCTGCACGGTTCTTGGAGCGGAGCATGCGAGGACGCGCAGGGTGATGGGGTGGGCGACAGCCACGCGAAAAGTTTCTCTCTTAACTTCCGCAAACAAGTCCCAAGAAGCATAGTGTTTCCTATTATGACACGTTCTTCTGTCCGAGTTTCTCTCTCTGACTGTTTATCCTCGAATGACCCCAAAGCTGAAGTGAGAACATCCCGTTCCAGGGATATTAATAGCACCCCTTGCGTCACCAAACTGTAGACCGCTTTACAAGACACGCAAGCGCCACGTTCACCTCACGACCAAAACATTGTTACAACACAGGTGTAGCCAAGTCTTTTCACACACACACACACACACACACACACACACACACACACACACACACACACACACACAGAGCACACACACACACACACACACGCACACACACACACACACACACACACACGCGGGTGTTACCAGGGCGCTGAACAGGACAGTGAATTAGTTTGCGTAAAAGACATTCGCGGTAGGAACAAGTGCGCCCCCGTCCCACCAGCCTCACACAGAAGCCATAACGTCTACTATGCACAATAAGCCTTATGTTGGTCCCTTCCCCCTAGTTCTGGAAGTGCAGGGAGGAGACAGGCAGACAGGGAGGCGGGCGGGAGGAGCAGAGACTGTTGCTATGTTCTCTGGGTGTCTACCGTCTCCGGGTCTGTGGGCTGGCGCGCACGGGCTGACATGGCACTGGTGTATGTAGGTCAGAAGAATAGGCCTATGGCAGGCGTTTCGTCACGTGGCTGGGGAACCATGCGGCCTCACCCAGTATTTACACTGACTCATATGACTTTGTGTATGAACTGAGACGTTAATTCCACTGCTTCTTGGTTCACACGCACGGGGAAAATTACTCATTTACAGCCACTTCTTGTTAAAAAAAAACAAAAAAAAATCATGCTGGACTAATTTATCGAGCTATGGTAGAGGAATCATGTGCACCAGCTGGACAAAAAACAACAACAAAAATAAAAGCACAATCTCTACTATATCTATATCTACTCATCTATAATTATAAGTGGGAACAGTCCCTGCACAGAGGAGCATGGATTTTAAATTCTGCCTTTATTTTCTTTGGTAAATATGTGAAGGAGTAAAGTTTGTGTCTGGAGGTATATGGACTGATTGACATTAGTTTGTTTGTTGTTGTTTGTTTGTTGGGTCTTGACAACTCCTCTTTAAAAACTGAAGTTAATTTCACAAAAAACAAGTATATTCAGAGACTTGTAATAAAGCTCTTATGAGGACTAAAGGTCTAAACAAGTTGTAAATCAGGACAACCCGGGAGCGACAGGCCGGAGATGGCATATTGAACTTAAGTATACAATCTTGTTGCTGGCACCACTCCATCATTTCTGGTTTGTACAACTTGTTATTATGTCCACATTATTAATTTGTATTTTATGGTAAACATGTACTTTTAAAACAATCCCACAATGCAGTTCAGTCTCTGTCTAACTCCTGTCCATGTTGTTTTAACCTTGGACTGGGTCATTATTGGAAAGCAGATAAAATGTTCTTCAGTGATAAAACACAAGTGATTAAATGTTCTTTCCGCGTGTTTATCACATGCTGCAAACACTTTGTCAAAAGGGGTTTGTTTATAACTTTCACATTTGATATGGACAAAAGGTAAATCATATAAGACTTGAAGAAAACTGTCTTGGAACGCCACAGAATAGAAAAGCCTAGACCAGGCCAGTGGTTTGTGGAACCATGTGAGTAAATAAAGGCCTAGATCAGGGTGACATGTGTTTAACTGAGTGACTTTTTGAAGCATACAATTTACTGTCCACTTTTTGTCAGATTTGTCCTCTGCATTTGTCCCATCCTTATGTCACTGGGACAACCTGTCAGGGGCAGTGGTCGCTGCAGTCCAGTGCTCGGGGACACATCAGAGCTTAGTCAGGCCCACTGTAGCTGGAGGATTTTACCTAATCAACCCGGACACAAAGAGAAACAAGGCCGCACACCCACCCACAAGTCGACCCCGTGATCTTCCTGCTGTGAGGCGAGAGAGAGCCACTCTGCCCCCGTGATGCCACCTGCTTGCGTGCATAAAAATGTTTTTGCTTTTCCCATAATGTCCACAGTATCTGCTTAGACAAGCATGTGGGTCCAGGCCCCATTACAGTTTTTTCAATTCAATTTATTTTTGTAAATATCAAAATCACAAAAGCAGTTGTCTCGAAGGGCGACAGTGAAAAACAATGTTCATAGGAAATTAGCGAATGTCCCAACATCCCCTGTCCTTAGACTAATACACACATGTCCCAACATCCCCTGTCTTAGACCCTCCTTCTCGGCAAAGAAAAACTACAAAAGCCTTTGGGAGAAAGTAGAAACCTCGGGGAGAACCACAATGAAGGACAGGGTGAGGCGCTTCCATTTGCAGGTCAGATCTGTGGGGAGGCAAACCTGCACACAGGAAGAGCACATGTTACAGGTATTTTTGAAGAATAAAAATACATGTAACAAAAAATGAGAATGAAGAACATTCCAGACAACACAATAACATCTCCCCCACAAGAAAAGTTACACGAGTTAAGCGTATGGCATTATAAAGATTAGAATGGTCATTTTTCTTGTACCTTTTCAAAAGATATTCATTTAAAAAAAATGTCTTTCAACATAATCAGGCCTTGCAACGTCTGTGCTTTATGCTTTGTTCTGCCTTATTACCTCAATAACGAAACATAATCTCCAGTTTCAGTCAATTAGTGAAACTCTTGCATAACAACTTTTTGAAGTACGTTTGAATGTAACCTTATCGTACCCGGAGTCCAAACATGGCAGCTCCAACTCTTTTTTCATATTTTTTTTTACAATGTTTGGTCTACCAACAGTTCACTGGCAAGACACACTGAATGGCTCGCCGTGGCAACAGCTCATGAACGGGATCATTTGTACCTCCCGATTTTACAAAATGTGTTTATATTTGTTTGAGTGTGTGCGTGACCCGGCGCTGCACTGCTCTCTGGGTTAAGCCTCACATGTGGTACCAGAAAATCGACTGTGTTTGGCTCCACTCGTAACAGTAATCCTTTTCCTCTGCTGCAAAGCCATCAAACCCCACTACACCCACCCACATGTATCGAAGTGTTGTCACGATACAAAGAACTCCATTTTAATACTCGATACACATTTTAACTGTGTACATTTTTAATAAAAGTAGTTTCTCCAGTATATCCTTGTGGTCTTTTACTAGCTGCATTGCAATTATTACTATCTGATTAGTGATTGGACAAAATACACCCACTAATATCTAAACGTTGCTAAGATACAAAAATGTTCAAACTCAAATTCAATAGGAAAGAAAAATAATCAATACTTGATGAAAATGTCAAAACCACAATGAAATAACACACTGTACTAGACTTAGGTGAGGACAGTTACCATAGAAACAAACTGTTTCAAATCAAAACATAATATTATGTGGGCAAAGTCCTCTTAAAGTCCTTTAATTCAGTAAGTAGTGACGAATACATGGATGAATGCAAAGAAAAGTCTTTATATGACAATATTTTCTTTGGTGCTCACATTTTTAACTGTTCATAGGAGAACGTCCGTATGCTAGGATCAATTACAATCTGGTTGAGGATTTTTATTAATTTACAGATTTGTTTTGTATCCAGATATGGCACTGAAAAAAAAGTCTCATAATGGAAGATTAGTAGAGTAGCCAAAGATTGAAAGTAAAGTTATTAACCTTTATTTAATCAGGTAATTAATCCATTGAGATTGACACTTCTTTTACAAGGCATGGATTACTCAAAATCCAAGAAATTACTCAAGTAAAAAAACTATTTTGGAAATAAGAGCTGCTAGTGACTGTTTGTGCATCTGATTTACGATTTGAAGTTCATGTCTTAGAAGGACAAAAACATACAATAATGCACAAAATCTGGTATTTTCAAAGGATGGGCCACAAAAATGACAAAAAATAATCCTACATACTCAAACGTGCCTATGTTTTAATCTTGTCAACATAAAGCTTTTGTCGCTTTCTTACTCACGGTGGGAAGAGGAACCAAAAAGTTTTCTCACGTAAGAGAACGGTTACACAAATGTTACTCAAGTAGGCCAAAAGTAAAAGTCTGGAAAATACTCAAGGAAGTACACATTTTGCAAAAGTGACAAAGTAAGAGTACCTCAGAAATCTACTGCCTTTCACCATGGAGACAACTTTATTTGATCAACAATGAGGATCATAAAAGAATTGCCCAATGCCCAGTGACTGTTGGATGCACCTTCCTGCCAGCAGTAATAGGCTGATACATGCAGCGCCTGTCCATAAATCTGCACAAGTCGAAGCTGTCAGGTGATAGGTGCAACTTCCTCTTGAAATGACTCTTTGCTTGTTTTAGCCATATCAAAGGTCGGCCAGAGTGTGACAGGAAGAGGCTCCGAGTCTAGATCCAACATCTGTTTGTTTGAAGGAAAATCCAATGTGAAGTTTTTGCAGCTGAGCACAAGCGTCTGGAGGGATCACAGTGTGCTGCATAAACACACGGTGGAAAGTGGGATTTAGAAAGCACTTTTTCTGTAAATTATACCCTTGAAACTATTATGCAGATCAATAGCTTCTCATTTACTCAAGTTTACCTTGCGCGGTCTGATTTTGGTTTGTTGAATTTCATTTTTTGACTTTGTGCAGATTTTTTAGGGGGCGCCACTGAACTATGCTCAATATTTGTTTACCCTGACTTCAGATGACATTTCTTTCCTATCTTGAATTGTGGCTCACACACAATTTAGCGCTGTTCAGAGTTCATGGTGTGTGACTCTTTAGGCTGAATTCATACACGATGCCATCAGTCGCATGATTATTTTGTTATTCCTAATCTTTCGGTTAATACACTAGTTGTTTGGTTTGTGAAAGACGCGTGAATATGAGATTTCTTTTTACATTTGACCCAGAAAAAGATAACGTGAAGAGCTTGAAGCCATCCCAGTATATTTACAGACAAAATACACTGAATGTGCATGTTTCCCGTGTCATTTTGACATTTTCCATGCTTTTTCTGATCCATAAAA
This sequence comes from Chaenogobius annularis, assembly GCA_015082035.1. Taxonomy (NCBI): domain Eukaryota; kingdom Metazoa; phylum Chordata; class Actinopteri; order Gobiiformes; family Gobiidae; genus Chaenogobius; species Chaenogobius annularis. Next base: position 67,749 of record BJKM01000110.1, on the reverse strand, counting down.
CTTCTTTTCAAAGCACATATCCCGTGTTTTGGAGTCATTGTTCAATTATAAATATAGTTGACAATGATTTCACTAATTAACAGTTCTAATTTGGGTCCAAACACATCACCAAAGTTTGGTTACAGATCTTTCAAGTTTTTCCAAAATCTACCAATTGTAATAGATATTTTTAAAGGATTTATAAATACAAATGATAATCTGTGTCAGACTTATTTTTCTTTGGGAACTCTATGTGCTGAGAGAACATGTCCTGGTGTGGCCTTATGTGTCCTCTCATGTCACGCACACACGCACACAAACACCTACACTTACACACACACGCACAAGCACACGCACAGGCACACACACACACACACACACACACACCCACACACGCTTGTGTCATGTGTTTGTCGTACACCTGGGCTCAGGGGAGCTCTCTCAGGTGAGACTCAGGTGAGGTGTGGCCTGTTTCTGTGGTGACCAAAGATAAACACAGTTCTTCCATCCAACTTGAGCTGCACATATGAAGCCGGCTCATGGGCTTTAAGCCCATTAAGACATTGTGTACCTGTTGTAGTCCTGGTTTAGACGGTAAGAGCGACATTCTGCAGTATTTCATGGTAGAACATGATGGAAACTCTCTTAGTATTAATGTTTATGACATTCAAATCTGGGCAGATGTTATAACCAACCACAAGCAGACTGTCTCTCCACTTTGTGACAGGAGCAGGCAAACAGATGGGCAGTAAAAAGTAGAAAAATATAAAAGCGCTTTCATTTTCCCCAAAGTGTCTTGCTCAAGGACACTATGTCAGCGGATTGTTTCATTACAGCAATAACTTAACTGAACATTAAACACAGTATACAACAATATCAAAACGTGATCCAATCAATCAATACCAATTTGTTTTCGATTGATTCGTTGATTCATTGATTGCCTTCACCTCATGAAGCGCTCTAAGTGTGGCATACTTAAGTGCAGAGCGCCCTCTGCAGGACAAAGCTACGTTCCGCAGAATTCCAAACTAAAATGGACCATTTTTATGTTTGTATGTATGTATGTATTTATTATCTAGATCAAAGTTATATTCACCTTAGCAGTTAAGAAACAGTAAGACTGGAAATGTCTGGAAAGTGTGGCTTAAACATCGTCACTTGGTCATGGTGACAAAGGACACTGATAATATCTATCTTTTGTAACTTTTGCCTGATATGAACTCCGGAAATATGGAAACTGCAATAAAATAAGTATTCCACAAGAGGAAGTCCGTGGGCTGATCGCTGATTGCGCAAATAATTCAGTTCCAGCAGCAAATACAAAGTGATGCCCTCTTTCTCTTGTACGTCCTATGACCAAATTTACACTCTTTCTTTCAATTCAATTCAATTCAATTCAATGCAATTCCATTCCATTCCATTTCATTTCATTTAGTTTAGTTTATTGTAGTTTTTATTTATTCGTATTTGTTTATTTATGTATGAGGGATTACGCCGACATGTTTATTTATGTATAAATATATATATATATATATATATACATATATATATTTTAATTTGATATATTTTTTTTAATCTTTTTTTTCTTCTCACCCTCTGCTGGATACAATTGGGCCTTACAGAAACAGAAATTCGGTTTGCATTACCTTTACCTGTTTTAACGTATGAACATTAAATACCAACGCTGAGTGAGCAACTTTAAAAGGACTGAATATTTCCTAAGGCACTGTTTTGGGCAGTGTTTTCCAGGGGGGACGGGAGCAGTTATCAGGGGGCACTTGGAAAGGATGCAGATTTTAAAAGAAGGTGAAATTGGCATGGTAATTTGATTTTAAAAAATTACAATCTTTGGTAGTAACTTTTACATTGTTAGTAACATTTAAGATGATTTTGGACATCAATAACATAGAACTAGAAAGTATAGTAGTAGTAGTAGTAGTAAGTTACCATTAGTGTGACTGAGAGACTGTCACTGAGATACTTTGGAGTTTGCATGTTCAGTCCATGTGTAGGTGGGTTTCCTCTGGGCACCCCAACCCAAAACATGCAGTAGAGCCAATCCTACAGCAAACTAAAGACATACAAAGATCCTTGCCCAGTGGAGACCACCAGTATGAATGCCAGGCTTCCCATTGCTCTGCCTTGCCCTTGTGGGTCGAATGCACGACAAACACTACTCCAGCTTTTATCAGAAGTGCTGCCAATATTAGCTGAGGGCACGCCATAGATTTAACTCCAATAACCATTTATGAAATCTCGGTCCATTAGACACGCTGCTGCGGCGTTAAGCCTGATTATGAAGCAGAGGCTCAGACGCAGATAGGCAGCGTGTGTCAAGTGTGCCATATCCACTGCCCATTCCCACTACTGCTGCACGGACCTGGGAGTTGAGCCGACAACCTCAAATGTTCTCGGGGTTTCTTCTGCTGACCAGCGACCTCCCAAGATCTCCTCCGCGGATGCAGTGAAGATCTGACAAGGAGGAGGAGGAGGAGGAGGAGGAGGGAGAGGAGGAGGTGATGGAGCCCAAAGGATCTGGAGGCAAACGCTCGTCCCTGAAGCGCTCCACGTCGGGCTCTCAGAGGGTAACTGTCGCCACACTCACAGAGCAATCAATAATCCACTTTTACGATTTATGGATAGTCACTGACAACTAACTTTACTTATATAGAACTGTCACAATGATAACTAATTTGACTTATAGTTCAATATATGATAGACGGAGATGGAACTATATTTTTTTTGGGCTCAATTTTTATCCTGTTAATTTTTTCTATGCACTAGAAGGGAACTTTTTCTTATTTTTCCTCTTACATAAACTTTTGAGCTGTTTGGGGTGGAATAATTAACATATCTATTCATAATTAACTACTTTAGTGTTTAGTTCTGTTATTTCACATCGCAGCACATGTTTTAAATGTTTTATAATGCTCATCTAGAAAAAGGTTTACTGGTATTTTCCTGCTTTAGGTTTATCGTGTCAGTGGCATAATGTAGTCTCAATATTTCCGTTTAGTGCAATATGTTCATTTGCAATATACATAAAAGCTGTTCTCGTGACAGGCCTAAATGTATATGGCTTTAAAAGTGAATTGCTTAATCGCGTTATTAACTTTTCAATACAGATTACAAAACATGCCATGATCTGAGAGAAGAGGTTTTAATACTCAGACAGAGCAAGAATCATGTAAAAATGACATGGGAAATTTGTAAATTTTTGTGTTTTTGATTAAAATACCCTTTCATCTGTAAAAAAAAAAAAAAAAAAATTTCCACTAAAAAAAAAAAAAAAAAAATCTCCACCAGTACATCCTCAGTTCGGTTCTATCTGGGTAAAATTGGGTAAAAATCCCATTTCTAAACAACCAATCGAAAGAATTATCGATACGTTAATCGATTTATTTTTTTACATTTTGACCTCTATTTGATGAATTCACTAGTCTTCATTTCTGTGACTTGGGGGCGTAGGGTGCAGATAACACCCAAAAACAACCTCTTGATCCTGGACGGGCGACACCCACTCCCCATTTGAATTCAGCTGATCCAAGTCTGAAATTTAGGCTTCGCAAAAAAGAACTAAAAAAAACTAAAGGAACAAAACCGTTTCACTCGTGCAGTTCAAAACTATTTGTGGCGCCGCATTTTACAGATACAAATACCTGCTCTAAAATGCAACAGTGTTTATTGTTGTTCATTAAACCATATTGGACCTAAAGGCATTTGTAGCCATGTATTTACTGTCCTTGTGTATGTTATGCTATACAGTATTTTCATTTATTAGATTTATTCTGATTTTTTGTTTGTTTTCTGTCCCTTAGCGAGATAAATAAAGGTTTTAGGTATTTCATAAAATACCTAAAACCTGTAACTTGCCACTTTCTATCTCTTAAGTTTCCTTTTTGGCTACAAAAGATGCTTTGCGCCATAGATACTGTCGCTGCATTGTAGTGGAGTATGTGGGCTGCACGTGCTTCTCTTAATCCGTCTAATGGTCCAGTGCTCAGCATTAGAGATGGCCCTGTCTTTGTGGAGCCGCTCTCATGTGATTAACACATTCCAGCCGTTCTTCGAGTGCAAAAGTAGCTGATGTGCACGCAGATGTGAGGTCTCATGCAAGTCCAACAAGACGACGTAATGACAACAGAGAATGGAAAGTGTTATGACAGTGAAAACAAGTGTGTATCATTGTTTACATGAGAAGCTTTTGACTCTGTCCAAGAGCCTTTCCACCTGTAAGGTTTTCATATGGTAATTTCATTGGTCGAGAGTAGTGCAGACACAAGGAGCGACCTAAAATGTAATTCACATTCCTTAGACTGCCTTTGTCCCAATCATCACCAACAGAAGTATTTCCACTCAAATAAATCAATACATTTGATCAAATTGAGTGAGTGAGATTATTAAAAGGCGTCACATTTATGGTCTGACGCCTGCTGGACTCCATGGATGTATTTACTTTGCCTGAAATGTTCAGTTTGGCATTAGACTTAATGATCTTGTAATTATTTAATTATAGATGTGTAAAAAAAAAAGAAAAAAAAAAAAAAATGCATTCAAAATGAGTGGGCTCACCCCTCCACAGATCTGACCTGCGATATGGCCTAGAGGAATCATCTACTTGTCTCCATGGAAATAGATGTTTTTAAAGCTATACTGTCGAGCCTCTCACAGCGCCATAGACTTGGGATTGTTCTAAACATCTTTTTGTGAGTAGCTGAGATCGACTTTATGATTAAAAGTTTAATGCAGGTATGATTTGGCTTTTCTTTATTGATAAAACATTAGCGACGTTTGGGTGACGTCTCTTGCTGACCCTGCGAGCCTGGACCTGCGCAGGGAAATGTAGGTCACCATTATCCGTGCAGAACAGACCCAAGACAACCCGTGGGCCTGTGGGACCCGAGCCTCACCCAGCGGCGGACCCTAAAGTAGAAAAGTTACATACAGTGCATCTTTCTTACCACCTGTGCTATTTTACTCAGCATTAGTCAAATACGATATACTGTGTGGGAGATAAAGAAGATACATGTTTGAGTGACTTCTCGCAGTATTAAGGCAAAAGTGAGTACATGTCCTGCAAAACTTGACTCAGTTTTACTACTTTTTCCGGTGTTCTCTGTGGATTGAAGTGCTCTGACAGGCAGTATTCTTGTGCGAGGGGACATAAGTGCACACACGCTCTGCAGATTAATAATCTTGTATAATCCACGGCCTGCGATATGGGTTTTTACAGAAGCGCAATCAGTGAAGCTCTGCGAACGTGCCACACATTTAATAAGACCTGATGTGCTCTATATATAAACCAGCTATAATTCCGCCCTTCCACCTTTTGCATCATTTATGTGGCTGTACTTTCACATCTACTTCAAGAATATGTTTGAAATACTGAGAAAATAAATGGTTTAGTTTGTGGATTGTCATTGTCAGTATTATATTTCAATTCAAGCCTCTGTGTCGGTCCAGCATTATCAGTAAATCAAATTATGAAAAAATGCATACGAAAATATGAATGTAGTTATTGTGTGCCAGAGTGTGTGTCTGGGAACGCGCTCTGTAAAACTGCAGCAATCATTCAGAATAATTGTGACTCGTCGACTATTAAAGTAATGAATCGTATTTTGATGATCGTTATTCTTATTTGGACTACAGACCCTAAAACACCTGCCAAAAGACTTTTTATAATGAAAACAGAGATAGTATTGAATAAAAAAAAAAATTTAAAAAGGGAAAAAAAGATCCAGATCTTCATTATGAAAACGTTATTTGTAAATATTCTCTATCCTGAAGCCTCCAGTCACCATATTTCAACCTTTAATTGGTTAAAAAAAAAAAAAGCATCTAAAAAAAGCATCTGAAAAAAAAAGTAAAAGAAATTCTAATTTGACTAACTGAAATCGAAAAAATAAACGCTGACTAGTCAACTACTAAAATAATTGTTAGTTGCAGCCTTACCTGTGTATTGTTAAAGCTGCAATGTGCTTTACAAATAAAGTTAGATTGAATTGTTATTATTATAGTCGACACAACACATTTCACAAAATACTAAAAACTTGCAGTTTAAAGGGACATAAAAATAAATAAACAATTAGATTGACTCAAAAGTCAAAAGGTAAATTCATTCTATTATCAATCAGTATCCTGAAAATCATGTTTTGGGCAGATTTTTGGTCATTTGTTGAATATTGGGTCAATAATAGTTAGCTGATGTATGAGCCTTTTGTTCAGGCCTTTGTTTGGGGCGATCACCTGACTGTTACATGAGGCTTTGTGTAAATGCTTTAAGTCTAGGGCTGACAGGAAACCGCATTGAATTCAATTATAGTTTCCTTGGCATCTTTAAGCAACACATGCAACAACTTCAAAAAATTCCTGTATTTTTTTGGTCTTCTTATTCTTGAATAAAACAGTGATAAAATATGGACGTGCAGTAAATAAGGAAAACCTAGTATTGACGTGAAATGGGACATTCTGGCCCTCAAAACCACATTACAAAGCATCTGCAAATCTTGACATTTAGTGTAAACAGGGGTCTCAAACATAGCCATATATTGTAGACCTCTAGAAATGAATATTGTGACTGAAGACATTGAGAAAAGAGTGAGAATATGCCGGACGCACTGTTGAAAAGTGTATCTTCGAGTGGAAAAATCTGATAGTTTTAGGATTTTTTTTAGGAAACAGTTTAGCTCATATAGTATTAATGAACTGATGCGGTTAATTGTTGTCAGATGCCCCTGCGCTGACCGCGAGAAAACCTTAGACAAACAGCAGCACTAACTCAGGTCTTATGACTGGATCGGATAATCAGAGACACGCTGCACTCGTGATGCCCAAACCCCCGGGACAAGGAGAGCTTTTAGCAACGGGACAAAACACATTCACCACTTATTTAGTGTCTGTGTCTGCGTGTCCTTGTGGGACAGCCTCCAGTGGAAACATGTGAGTGGCTTTTGGGGTGTGTGGAAGTGTTGTTAAGAGGTGTGGAGTTGTGGCATCCTCTGACCATTCTAACGTGGAATAAAATGAAAACATAATATTCATCTTACTTTGAGTTGTACTTGGGATAGCGATAAAAAGGGTAGACTATTACTAATTGTTTGAACTTTTTGTAAACTCGTAATAATCGCCGGCAAACATAATCACCATTTTACCACCAGATTGTGCAGAAAAAAGCTGCTTTTCCACGATGATTTTGTCTAGATTGTTGTTGTATTCACTTACAATGTACAATTCTATAATAGTTGTTTGAAGAATTCATAGTATTAAAATGATAAACAGTATCCATAACATTCAGCAATTTAGATATTTGGATAATATCGTTAATCACAATTATTTTGGTTATGATAATCGTGACAGAAAATGTCCATATTGTCCCATGCCTGCTTCTGATATCTAAATATATATTATCTATAAATTGTTTTTTCAAATATTTTTACATTTACAGTGGGTACGGAATATATTCAGAGCCCTTTAAAACTCTTTGTTTCATTGCAGCCATTTGCTAACAATTTAATTTAATTTGTCATTAATGTACACTCAGCATCCCATTTTAACTAGTACAGCCATGAGTCTTCTTGGGAATTATCCAACAGCTTTTTCAAACCTAGATTTGGGGATCCTTTGCCATTCTTCCTTGCAGATCCTCTCCACTTCTATCAGGCTCGATGGTGAACGTTGGTGGACGGCCATTTTCAGGTCCCTCCAGAGACGCTAAATTGTGTTTAGGTCAGTCAAGAATGGTCACAGAGTTGTTCCGAAGCCATTCTTGTTATTTTAGCTGTGCTTAGGGTCATTGTCTTGTTGGAGGGAGAACCTTTGGCCCAGTCTGAGGTCCTGAGCACCCTGGAAGAGGTTTTCTTCTGGGATATCGCCATTCTTGGCCGCATTCATCTTTCCTTCAATTGCAACCAGTGGTCCTGTCTCTGCAGTTGAAAAACACCTCCATAGCATGATGCTGCCACCACCATGTTTCACTGTTGGAACTGTATTGGGCAGGTGATGAGCAGTGCCTGGTTTTCTCCACACATAACACTAAGAATTAACGCCAAAAAGTTAAATCTTGGTCTCATCAGACCAGAGAATCTCATTTCTCATAGTCTGAGAGTCCTTCATGTGTTTTTGGGCTTTCATAAGTCTTGCACTGAGGAGAGGCTTCTGTCGGGCCACTCTGCCATAACGCCTCTGGTGGAGGGCTGCAGTGATGGTTGACTTTGTGGAACTTTTCTTCCTTACTGCTCTCACCGACGCTCTTCTTCCACGATTGCTCAGTTTGGCTGGACGGCCAGGTCTAGGAACAGTTCTGGTCCCAAACTTCTTCCATTTAAAGATTATGGAGGCCACAGTGCTCTTAGGAACCTTGAGTCGTGCAGAAATTATTTTGTAACCTTGGCCAGATCTGTGCCATGCCACAATCCTGTCTCTGAGCTCCTTGGGCAGTTCTGTCGACCTCATGATTCTCATTTGCTCTGACATGCACCATGAGCTGTAAGGTCTTGTATAGACAGGTGAGTGTCTTTCCAAATCAAGTCCAATCAGTTTCATTAAACACAACTGGACTCCAATGAAGGAGTAGAACCATCTCAAGGAGGATCAGGAGAAATGGACAGCATTTGAGCGAAATATGAGTGTCATAGCAAAGGGTCTGAATACTTACGACCATGTGATGTTTCCGTTTTTCTTTTTTAATACATTTGAAAAAATCTCTAAATTTTAGTTTTTTCTGTCACTATGGGGCGCTGAGTTTACATTAGTGAGAAATAAAGTTTCCTTTTTTGATTTTAGCAAATGGCTGCGTGAGCGAAAAAAATTGAAAGGGGTCTGAATACTTTCCGTACCCACTGTATATAGTATGTAATGTAGACACTACAGGTTTGTTATGAGTATATTAGTAAAATGTCAAGAATGCTTTTTGTGTATCACCACTTGGTTTTGGGCAACAGTGTTACATTTTTTTGTGTATAATTTGATCCCAAAAGAGTTTCAAGTCCGTTAAATAGAAGTGTATGTTTTATTTTGGCTTTGTCTTTAGCAGTGAGCTCTTTGTGACCACACCCACGGCCCTTTTCTGTGGCACAACCAGCCAGAGAGGAAACACAGTATAATCCTCTCTCCTGAATGTTTTATTGTTTCTCTGAGCTTTGTTAATACGACTGGTGTGACAAATTTGAGCGATTAGGGATTTTTTCTAATTCTTCAAGCTTTGTGAGACGCAAGCGCTTACAAGTGAGCGCTGACCTTTGTAAGACGTGCAATGATTCAGGTAAAAAAGAACAATATTGCATTTAGATTGATACGACCATAGAAGACTAACAAGAAAAGGTTAGGCTGTTCGGGCCGCGCCTGCAGTCTGAGCCAAAAAAGGAGAGTTCAACAAAGCGTTTGACAGGCTGGGGGCGCTGATCTGGCCTCTTGTGAAACTGCTCGTTCCTGGGGCATGAAACTTGTGGGTGGAAGAAGTGCTTAGTCTATACGGCAAAACACAAGTGAAATAAGACAACTTCTGTTACCTTTTGGATTTACACAAATTTCTGCAATTTTTTTTCCCCCCATAATTTGTGAATTTGGTGATGGCACACGGTGAGCTTGCCCCCCACAGGAGATCAGAAATGTCTTAACAAGGCTTCTTACGAGAACGAATGCCTGCACCCAATTCTCCCAATTATGCTAATGAGTTTGAAATCAAAGGGGCCAGCGGAAGGCCGAATTCAGACGAGACGAAGGGGAGACTCCCACCAGCCCACAGAAAGAAGTGGCAACAAATGAGAGATTAGGGGCCACTTATCAAAGTCGATTTCTTGTGCGCCGTTTACTAGGCGGATGAAAATACCCTGTGGGCCGGAGAGGGTCATGGGACTCCCAAAAGGATTACCTTCTACTGCAGTCATGGGACCGGCCCAACAAAGGGCTGCTCACATGCTCCTCATATTAAAGTGGAGTTTGAAGTAGGGCGTCTCAGAAAGGAGCTGAGGAGGCACGAGGCACACTGCATCAAGACTGTTGGAGAAAACATCTTTAGAAAGAACTGAGAGAGAAAAGGGACATTACGCATGTGGTGAGTCTACATTTCAAAGTCATTATGGAGATGAATTACTAATTTTGTAATAATGTCTGAAATGATATGGTTTAAAAATAGTAGCTATGCAACTAAAACATATTTTGATGGGATATTTTGCCTTTGTGCCTCCGCCCTCGCTCAGTCACAAGATTCAAATTTTCTGACTTACTTTATTAGGCCAAACCGCATCCTGTTTTCAGCACTGTCTTGACACTCATTAGCAGTGAGGGGGACACACAGCCCACACATTTTCCGATATTGTTTTCAATATACTTCAAATTCACTTCCTAACAGAAACACGACTTGACTGGGCCTTCTCAAACAAGTGATTTTCTTCTCTTGTGATTCTCTCCTTCAGGCGCAGAAAGCTTGGATCGAAAGAACCTTTTGCAAAAGAGAATGTGTCCATATCTTTCCCAGCAAGGATCCGCTCAGGTAAGTCCAAAAGCAACACTGAAGTTAACGTTTAATCACTGTAAGCTATTTTGGATGTCGACTTGTTGTTGATGCATTTTTACTTTCTTTAGTTGTCATTCTGTTGTTAAGTGTATGTAATTTCCTTGCATTGTTATTAAACTGTAATTGTGTTGATTTAATTGTTTTGATTGAATTTGTGTTGTTTATGGTGAATCGTTTCAGTCATTTGGTTTGGTTGTTCTAGTTTGTGTTGGTGGAGTTGAGCTTATATTATCTGTCTGTTGTTGTAATCTTGTTTTGTTGTTGTTGACTTGTTGCCGTTCAACGTTTTCTTGTTTAGATGTTCCTGCGGTCAGATCAGCATGCAGCACGTGGCCATTCCCCCTGGGGCCACGTCGCTGGAGGAGCACAACGCCGCTCAGATCGACCCCACCAAAGAGAAGTGGTCCGTGGTGAAGCACACCCGCACCTACCCCACCGACGCCTACGGCTTGATCGAGTTCCAGGGCGGAGGATTTGTCAACAAGGCCCTGGTCAGTACCTCTACTTAAAAAAAAAAAAAATTAATCATTTCATGTGAATTATATTAAGGTGCTTGAAGTAACTTTCTTGGTGCACGGCCCTGCTGCATGTTCCTTTTGAGAAGTTATTGCTTTGCCTGGATTGTTCGACAGAATGACATTAAACTTATCTATCGCCATGAAAACAAGTTTATTAAAAATACATTCCAGGCAATGCAAAACACCCAGTTAAATAGTGAACCTTTAACTAAATAATTGATATTATACTTAATGTTTTAATCAATTGGTGGTGGCTATATTGACAATTGAATTTGCACACTACTTTACTTTAACACTAACAACATTAGCGAGGCAAGAGGGGTGAATAGTCTTGCCCAAGGACACAAAACCAATGCAATTATCAAACTGGCAAGGGGATTGTATTTTCCAATAACGGTTAGCCCATTCCTTCAATCACATCCGCCAGCCGTTCCAATACTGAATCAAAGGTAGCCGCAATACACGTACTCATAAACTGTTACTCCCAAAGCTCCATCTATGCTTTCTCTTTACGGTTGTGGTTCATATAAATCCAATTAACCCCAATTAAAAAATAAGCCGACTAAGACAATTTTGGTCAACTAAGACGCCATCTACCAATTAATCAAGGGAATTTATTTAAAGCCCAAGCATTCTGAAGGCTAAAGCAGACTCCTTGTTCTTTATCCAGTACATCCGCTGTTCCTTTGACACCAAACCGGACAACCTCCTCCACTTGATGGTGAAGGACTGGCAGCTGGAGCTCCCCACGCTGCTCATCTCTGTCCACGGGGGTCTGCAGAACTTCGACCTCCAGCCCAAACTCAAGCAGGTCTTTGGGAAGGGTCTGATCAAAGCGGCGGTCACCACAGGAGCATGGATCTTTACCGGAGGAGTCAACACTGGTACGGAGGGCCTTTTAATAGAGCGTGCCATTAGAGCATTATCCAAATTGTGATTGCATAACACCTTTCAGTAAATTCCTGGTAGAGATTTGCCTCGTTCAGACATTTTAATTAAACTCCATACTGTATTTCCATTGCTATTGTTCCGCCATGACCTTTTAAGCTTCATTCAATTTGTAAATACAGTTTGCTTGTACACATTCCCCGGGTGGTGAGGGGTCTTGCTCAAGGACCCATTAGTTTATTACTAGGCCATGCAATTAAATATTTACCATGAATAAGGCAAGGATCTAAAGGGAGGCAGCTTTTTTTTGTAATATACATACAAAATTAATAAAAGAAGGCATGGATCTTTCTTTCTTCAAGTATTAATAGAAGGGGTTTTTTTTTTTCAAAGGTGTGATCCGCCATGTGGGAGATGCTTTGAAAGATCACTCCTCAAAGTCTCGAGGGAAAGTCTGTGCCATTGGAATAGCTCCATGGGGCATCCTGGAAAACAAAGAGGACCTCCTGGGAAAAGATGTAGGACCTGTTCACAGCCACATACTACTGTAACCAACCAACCAACACGCTGCATTCATACTTGTTTCTTTTCTTAGGTTACAAGACCATATCAGACCATGGCTAACCCACTCAGTAAGCTGGCAGTGCTAAACAATAGCCACTCCCACTTCATCCTGACGGATAATGGCACCTGTGGGAAGTACGGCTCCGAAGTCAAACTGCGACGGCTGCTGGAGAAACACATTTCTCTGCAGAAGATCAACACACGTAAGTATACTGAACTGTTTTGACTCTGGTATCTGTTAAGTGTGCTTATTGAGTATACCCTACAGTGAATTGGTTCTTCTCAATATCTTCTCAATTCCTCTGTTACTGTGGAAACTCAGCAGATGATGCCTTTCTGTGACCTATGGGTTTCCCTTTGTCATCCTATGCCTGGAGCTCAGAGAAGGCAGGGACAGCAAAGGGAAGCCCAGAGGTTGCCTCAGACTCCAGTGAAAACACAGCACTGAACAAGGCCTCACATTTAATAGAGCTGGCATGGCCCTTGGGCCAAATCCGGCTGCAATCTTTAATGGCCCTCACGCTTCCTGCAGAATTGGCCCACATTCACACAAGTAGTACTTTTGAAAGCAGATATATAAAGCTTCAATTTTAGATGGCTTGGTAAAACCTGTGCTGAACGTGCCCAATCAAATCATTTGCGCTGTCTTCCATCGGTTTGTGGCCTTCTGCTTTAAATATGTTTCAGTGTGCTGCCCACAATAAAAAAAAAGTTTGGGACAGCCCTGAGTTAGAGTGTGACAAGCTTAAAGGTCCCATAGCACTTAAATTGCCATCACTAGTATGACGTGACCTCATTTATCTGTTAGTGATATGTTGCTGACAGCAGTGGCTGAAGTCTAACCTGTGACCTTGTTGCCTTGTGCTGCAGGCCTGGGGCAGGGGGTCCCTCTGGTGTGTCTGATTGTGGAGGGGGGTCCTAATGTGATCTCCATAGCTCTGGAGAGCCTGCGGGACGAGCCGCCCATCCCTGTGGTGGTCTGTGACGGCAGCGGACGCGCCTCGGACATCATCTCCTTTGCTCACAAGTTCTCAGAGGAAGGAGGGTAAGATCAGGACCACTGCTGGAAAAAAAAAAAAATCCAAACAATCACCATCATTTCAAGCAGAAACAAACATATAAACACACAATGGTTTAGGGGTCAGGAAGTTAAAACATGACAACAAGGAGTTACACATACCATATATTTTTGTTGAGGTGACAATCTTTTTTTTTACATCTTGTGTCTACATTCGGCCAAACATTGCTTTATCAAATTACGCTTATTCTGTCAAATTACATTATTATTGTTGTATGTTTGACTGATATTGTTGATTTATGTATTCATTGACTCTTTCAGCATGGTCAGTGATGATGTCCGAGACCAACTCATGGTGACCATTCAGAAAACCTTCAATTATGGCAAAAGTCAGTCCCAACAAATTCTGCTCATGGTTATGGAGTGTATGAAGAAACGAGAGCTGGTAAGTCGGACAATGTATGGAACAAATATGACATTTTTACTACCATTTCAACATGATTTCCCTGTATCTATATTACCACCAATAAAGATTGACTTGTCCAGCAGTGGTGTTTGTTGTCATCCCTCTTCTCGCTCATCTCTCGTGTGTTTCCATTAACATATTGAATAAATGTAATCCTCTGCACCTTCTGGTCATTTCCTTCTGGCTCGTGTGTGCAGTGTCACCTAATCCATCCATCACTCCATCACCACGGCGATCGCTAAACTGCTAAGTGCTGGCATGTATAACGATCTGCCGTGATAAAGTCTTTATTCATTATGCACATTTGAACACGTCTTTGCTGATTATTTCGCAGAAGTGTTGCCGTGTTAGGCCAAGAACATGACCCATTAAGTGTAGTGCCTCGATATTTGTAATGATTAGTTATCTGTAATACCCTGTAATATTATCGCTGTACAGTACATTTAGGTGCAAAAAGCAGCCTTAGTCCTGCTTAGTGCTGGCTCTTACTGTATCCACTGACTGCAAGCACGACCACAGATGGAGAATCGCATAGTAATCCTTGACAGAGTTCCTCTCAGATATTTCATTGATACAGCTCGAGTTATGAGTATTAGGTAATGCGGTGACAATTTGAGATATACTTATCTGGTATTTTTGAGGATGTGCATTGAAAGCTGGCAGTAGACATGGGGGCATGGCTGATTTGAACAGTGTAAATGCCACTAAAAGGCCTGCCTTAAATTCAGGTGAAGCCACGCCTGGCCCCATATAATCCTAAGTGCATCCACTTTGAACAGCTGGCCAACACAAACACACATCTAGACCACTTTAGGCTACAGTGATGTAACACCAGACAAGTTGAACATACTTCATTTCTCTCCGTGTAATGATGTTGGGTAGACACTCAACATTCAAGCCCAGCAAGAACATGCCAAATGAAAGGGAGCAACAATGTGTACAATTCTGGCCTCACATCAAGATTTCACAGGTTTCCTCCTGAAAGACATGCAGCTATTCCTGATCAACAACTTCCAATTTTAAATCTAAAGAGAGCACAGACCTACACTATGTCCACTGATTTCCCCTGCAGCTTTGGATGGCTCAAACGTAAAGGATGGGTTCAATGGAAAAGAAGACATATTCATCAATAAAGTTAATCCTTCATAATGCATCTAGATTGTTCCATAATGGCATTAAAATGATGTATCTCCATGGAGACAAGCATGTGACACCACCAGCCTATATTACATGTTAAGTGTATGGAGAGGCAGCTCACCGTAAGAATGCATATTTTCTAGCATAAAAACAAGCAAACAACAATACCACATGTAGTGGCCATTTCTTTTTGTATCTCACCAAAAGAACAAAGAAACATGAATGTTTAGTCTTTTGAACAAAGGACAATCAAAAACAAGCCCCATTGTAATAACCGCACAGCAGCAGGGTTGGGTCTGGGCGCTCTTAAGACCAGCGTAATTATTCCATAAAATTAAAAACATTTTACTCAAAAGAATATTTAATATTTTACAATAAACAAAAACATTATTAGAGGTATATGGCTCTCGCAAAACACCTGTAATGGAATAAGTTTAATTCAATACGGTGGAAGATTCCAGACAAAGCAAAATCTCCAATTAGATCAGCAGGTGGCGGACCCCACAACAGAAGTTTTGCACCTTTAACTACAGTGGAGGGTCAACAATGGTTGGTGTAGTGTGTAATAAAAAACAAAACAGTTGCAGGGACTTTGGTGAGACAGCCCTTTTGTCAGTGTTAAATAAAGTAATGGCACATCTTTCCTCCCTCATCTCTGTATTTTTGTGGTTATACGGAATGTTAGAGTTTCTATTTTCATGCATTTTAGATTACAGTCTTTCGAATGGGCTCGGAGGGACAGCAGGATATCGAAATGGCCATTCTGACAGCTTTGTTAAAAGGTAAACCATCTGATTATGCTTCTGCTGTTTTATGTGCAGTACAAATAAGGTTGACACCATATGATTTATGACCACCTTGTTTCACTGCATCAGGTACAAATGCGTCAGCCCCGGACCAGCTTAGCCTGGCTCTGGCCTGGAACAGAGTGGACATTGCTCGGAATCACATTTTTGTTTATGGACATCATCTACCAGTGAGTGTTTTTAGCCATGGCATGTTTACTGCAATTGCATTTGTCATGGATAAACGCAGAGTGTGACAGAGTTTAATTTATATATCATTGTTGAAGTCATAGTTTTGAAAAAATGTGGTTTAAATAGTGAATCAGAGTGTGACAGTATTTTCAGTTAGTTCCATCATAAGAGCTACTATTTCTTAATCTTGTCATTAAGAAACTAACTACAGATAAAATAAGACCTGCCCATTATGCCCATTTGTGCTCTGAGCCTAAATAAATGTGTAGCCTGCAGGTGCCCTCGCCAACACTACCACTGGAGCAGCACCGCAGGACAAACAGAAGAGTCCTGCCAGCGCTCCCCGAAACAAGGCCCGGGCCAAGAAGGGCAAAGGCAAGGGAAAGACCAAACCAGAGCCCCCTGAGGAGACAGACCCACGCAAACTGGAGCTCATTCGCTGGGTATGTCAGTCCTAACGTCACAATATAACATTGTTTGTGATTATTCAGGGAAGAAACATTACAATTTCACAATGAACCATTTAACTGACACTGTGACCAAACAACACTCTTCTTTCAAACACATTGTTTACAGCAGTGTTTTCCAAACCAGGGGAACACAGTACATCACAGAACATCACTCTTTTTATATTGCATCACCACATGTAATAACTCCACTGTATTGTATACCACATCACTACCTGCTCTTCTTCCTCAGGTGAATTCTCTGGAGCAGGCCATGATGGACGCTCTGGTCCTGGACAGAGTGGACTTTGTGAAGCTGCTTCTAGAAAATGGCGTGAACATTCACCACTTTCTGACCATCCCCAGACTGGAGGAGCTGTACAACACAGTGAGCAAGCACTACACAGTTTAACATTCTATAAAATGGACAGATTCCCCTAATATCCTGCTATGTTTTATCTAGAAACTGGGGCCTGCAAACACCTTGCATCCTGTGGTTCGAGATGTAAAAAAGGTACATTTTGGAGTCTTCGATCTCAATGAGCATTAGCCTGATATCTGAACAACCTCAAACAACTGAAAGAGTCAATAATAAATTATTTATGACATATATGTATGCTGTTTCCAGGGAAATCTTCCTCCAGATTATCAGATTACTCTGATTGATATTGGGCTGGTCTTGGAGTACCTGATGGGTGGAGCTTACAGGAGCAAGTACACACGGAAGGCTTTCCGTAACCTCTACAACACCCTGTATGGTTTAAAAAGGGTAATGACAAAATAATGTTTCTTATTGGCAGGTTTTTATATCAATGTCAAATCAAAATATATACAAAAATCTGTATGTCTTTTACAGCCCAAAGCACTCAAGCTGTTGGGAATGGAGGTAAATTCTTCAAATCAACTTATCAAATCACTCAGTATTTTGCCATAAACCCAAAATTAATGACAACATAATTTCAGGATGACGAGCCTCGGTCAAAAGGGAAGAAAAAGGGAAAGAAGAAGAAGGAGGAGGAGGTGGACATCGATGTGGATGACCCAGAGGTGTGTCGCTTCAAGTTCCCCTTTCACGAGCTGATGCTGTGGGCAGTGCTGATGAAGAGGCAGAAGATGGCCCTGTTTCTGTGGCAGCGTGGAGAGGAGGCCATGGCCAAAGCTTTGGTGGCCTGTAAACTGTACAAAGCCATGGCTCATGAGTGTTCAGAGAGCGAACTGGTGGACGACATCTCTCAGGACCTTGAGAACAACTCCAGGTAGCAGGCCCATAAAGCTTTTACACTTGATCTGTGCACACTGTCAGCTTCTCTATTATGTTTTCAGAGAGAAGACTTGAATTAGGTGTCTGGCAGCATAGAAATAGCAACTGACTTACTGACTTTTATACATCTGACTTGATGGATAGCACAGTATATTAGTACTATATATTAGGACGCCAAGAGGTAGACACTCAAAAGCACCAATCTACTCAACTGTGAAAGAGATGCTCCAAAGACATAAGAAACATGGTCAAAGTCAGATTACTTTATTATAGTCCTGTACAAGGTAGTGGAAGCCAAATAGCAGCACATGGACTTGTGTATGGACTGTAGATCATGTAAAGGGTTTCAGTTGTCTCATATCGCTGTGCACAGAGAGTTCGGGCAGCTGGCGTACGAGTTGCTGGACCAATCGTACAAACACGACGAGCAAGTGGCCATGAAGCTGCTGACCTATGAACTGGTCAACTGGAGCAACTCCACGTGTCTGAAACTGGCCGTCGCAGCCAAGCAGAGGGATTTCATTGCTCACACCTGCAGCCAGATGTTACTGACTGACATGTGGATGGGCTGTCTGCGGATTGGAAAGAACCCCGGACTTAAGGTATCCGTTGCAGAAATAACTGAAGTGAACTCAGGATGTCGAGTTTATTTACCATCAATACAGGACCTGGAGATAAGAACACTTCAAGTTAATCTACTATAACCTCTGGTGACGTAGATCGGAAATGTGCTTTTAAAAGTCAAGAACAACCAAGACAGTTATGACACAACAGCCTATGCAGGAAACTCTATTTCAAGGATTAGGTTTATGATTAGGTTTAGGAACAAATAATGGGATTAATGGTAAGACTTTGGGAGATGTTTGCGAACCTGGTCTTGGCAGAAATGCTATGGAGGTGTTCTTGGTATTATAGTGCAATTTCCCAATTAGTTTCCAGGACGACAAACGCAAACCTTTGATTGTTTCAGTGTCAATGTGTCTTCCATGTTGACAAACCCATTGTGCTTTGATAAAAAAGAATGTACTGACTTGTTTAGTGAAAAGCAAGTCTCTTTGCCAATGAAGATAAAGTTAATCTTGGTAATGTTCTCAAATCTCATCTAATTTCTTCTAGGTTATTCTGGGAATTATTTTTCCTCCTCTAATCTTGCTGCTGGATTTCCGAATCGGAGATGAACCATATCTGGCAGGTGCAGGGACAGACGACAGCAAAGAGAAAGATGAGGATACAAAATCTGGCAAGGTTTGTGAGGAAGCATTTGGGTTGGATTAATTAAGGGTGAGATTTTAAACAAGAACATATGATGTATCAGGAACCTGCTGATTCCACTTCCAGAAGAGGAGACGAGGAGGAAGGCAGCACCAACGTTCATAAAATCCCTATTGGCAGAAGATACTTTGAGTTTTATGACGCACCCTTCACCAAGTTCTGGTTCAACACTGTACGTTTTTCTCCAACTACAAAGCTAAGTTCTCCTTTGACAGCAATAACATTTATGCATTTAACATGTTCCACAGATTTCCTACCTGGTTTGTTACTTGATGTTATACAACTACATTGCAAATCCTAGTGAAAAATGGAGCGCTGGCCTTCATTACAAGAATGGATTGTCATAGCATACATCCTGACATGCGCAAATATGGCACAGAAAAAGTCCGACAGGTAAGAGCAAGTTTAACAAATGCATAAAGTGAGACACGTGTGCATGTTCGTCCCTAGATTTTGATGTCGGAGCCGGGGAAGCTGAAGCAAAAGGTGAGCGTGTGGCTGGAGGAGTATTGGAACATCACAGACCTGGTGGCCATCTGCACGTTCCTCTGGGCCTGATGCTGCGCCTCCAGCCAGAGCCGTACATGGGCTACGGCCGGGTCATCTACTGCATCGACATCATCTTCTGGTACATCCGCGTGCTGGACATCTTTGGAGTCAACAAGTACCTGGGACCCTACGTTATGATGATTGGCAAAATGGTAAAGAGCTTACATTTGTGTTTACACTGCAAAAGAAGGATACATGTTCACTGTTAAAACAACTTGAATTCAGAAAAAACTATCTGTCCAAAAAAAAACACAAGTCACCACTTGGATTCATCTAACAAATACAGTAAGTACAAGCCTCCTACTGGAGAACTGCTGCACAGGTGATGATCTTTCTCATTCATCATATCATCTGAAAAGAACAAATCCCATTGTCATGGACAAGATGTCAACGTGTTTGAGAAGGGTCAGATTATTGGCATCAAGGGGAGAAAACTTCTAAAAAGAAGCAGAACTACTATCTACTACAGCTGAACCCCAGTGAGAGTGTTTGGGACGAGCTGGAGAAGGCTTTGTGCAGTGGTCACTCGCTCACATCATCAATACAAGATCAACTGGTGAAAAATAATGCAACTCTGGATGGAAATAAATATTTAAATATTGCAGAAATTTAATGAAACAATGCAAAAGCGAATGTGTGCTGTAATCAAAACTAAAGGTGGTCCTACAAAATATTAGAGGGCGTGCCACTTTTTTTCCTTTGGTGATTTTTTTTTTAACAAACATTGTTTTTATATTGCTTTTGACTACTTTACTTCTTATTAGTTCCAGTATATGATATTTTGTATAAATGTTTTATATCGCCTCGCTCTGAAGACTGGTGTCCCACTATTTGTCTAATGTCTGTTGCTGTTTTTGTTCTTGTTATTATCACTATTGTTACGGTTTTGTATTTATTTAAAAAAAATAAAAATAATAATAATAATAATAATAATAATAATGTTTGTATTGTGATATCATCATATTATAAGCCATGTATCGTGAATCTTATGCCACTTTTCTTCTTGCAGATGATCGATATGATGTACTTCGTGGTCATCATGCTGGTCGTGCTCATGAGCTTTGGAGTGGCGCGCCAAGCCATCCTCCACCCTGACGAGGAGCCAACATGGCGCCTGGCACGCAACATCTTCTATATGCCCTACTGGATGATCTATGGGGAGGTTTTTGCAGACTCGATAGACCGTAAGACTAGAATTCATAGTAAGATTTGGTTTCCTGATTCTGGGCAGATGATCAGTGTCATTTCCTTGTGTTGGTTTTCCATAACAATCAGTCAAACTAAACATGAATAGATTAAAAAAAAGCACTAAACTTGTGATCATCTGCCATCTAGTCATTTTCTGTTCAACTTAAATACAACATGTAATTGGTTTCATTGTTAAATCACGCACTAAATGTCAATGATTCTCGTACTAATTTTTACTAACAATAGGTAAAGACTTATCCATTGGAGAAATTATTACAATATAAGTCAGGCATTATCTGTGGTGTGAAACTAAACCAAAGCTAACAACACTAAAATGTATCTAATTAAGTGTAAACATCATAACTTCATAAGACTAATATAAACAGTGTTCATTCTCCATTAAATATGTAATATGAAGGATTATTTCAATGTACCGGCATGTATCCGTATGCTTCTGTAAACAAAAATAATGAGTACTTTCCTTTATTTTGATAAGATGTTATAGGCCTATGCAGAGATGTGGACTTAAGTCATACTACAGTCACTTTTTTGGTGACTTGGGAGTCGACTTTGACTAGAATGCCACAGACTCAGGACTTGACTTGGGCTTTAGTCCTGAAATGACTTGATGCTTGTCTTAAAAAAAAAAAAATCTCTATCCAGTTGATAGTTTGTTAGATTAACTTTCTGCGCTTTTACAGGAACAAACTGGAACATGTCCCTCTTAACTCCAGGACTTTTTAGGGGCCGTTACAAAATGTATATTGAAACTTGAAGGCACTTGAAACTCACAGAAGTTGCGACTTGACTTAGACTTAGACTTACCCACCTCAAGGCTTATGTAAATATAAATATATACAAGATCGTGCATATTAAGTCTGACTCAGGTCTAAACTAATCTAATGATAATCTAACTGTAAATAATGTGTCTACTTTTTCACTGTTGCCCATAAAGTTATAGCCAGATATTTATGCCCGTCTTTATTTTGTTTTGAAATATTTACTGATGACGGTACTTACATCTGAGCCGGACTACAGTGTCAAATGTAATTACTGGCATACATAGATAGTTTAAAACAAAATAATTGAATCTATATTGGCAACAGTAAATTAGCTCTTACACATATTGAACGACTTACAGTGGATCAATGTGAATTTAATGCTCTTGAATCTTTGTCCGTGTTTTCTTTCGTGTACCTGTGGATTCTTACAAGTCTACGCTATGGAAATCAACCGTGAGTCTTTATTAATCAGAGCTAAACATCCAACAATTTCAGCAAACCCACAACTGAGACGAAGTCTAACTTGTCGTCCACTTGGCAGCCCCCTGTGGTGAGCACCTGTACGACGAGGATGGGAAGAAGCTGCCGCCGTGTATCCCTGGCGCCTGGCTCACTCCTGCCATCATGGCCTGCTACCTGCTGGTGGCCAACATCCTGCTGGTCAACCTGCTCATCGCTGTCTTCAAGTGAGTCCTGATAGTAGTCGTTTTTTAAAAAAAATTATGTTTTGGCCAAAAATTATAAAAATGTACATAAAGGAACAGGAATCTTCCATCTAAGACTTTCGATTAAAAATCAATTATTGGGCCTCAAAACGCCTGCCATGGACACAATTAATGGATATCTTTGGAATATACTTCTGGCAGCAGGCATTTAAAAAAATGGATGACACAAATTGCGCCAATGATCAAGAACTGGACTGACATAGTAATTGACATACGGAAAATGAAAAAAACACATTTTGTCTTAATTTGAAAATGTACAAATTCAATTTGGACTTTGTGTTCCTTGACTTTTATTTTAGTTGGATGTATTTTTTCCTTATTTTTATTTATGTTGTTCTCTCTGGTTTTGATCTGTTGTTCTTGCTGTTCTAGGTTATAATAATAATAATAATAATAATAATAATAATAATAATAATAATAATAATAATAATAATAATAATAATAATAATAATAATAATAATAATAATAATAATAATGAATCATTGACCCCAAATCCTGGCTGGAATATTCCTTGTCACCCATTTTTACCAAAGCTGCAAAAGAGAATTAAAACATACATGATCAAAAATGTGTATGCGATGTGTTTCAATGACAGTAACGTTTTTAATAATTTGAGCAAAGGATTAAATTGTTTAAAACAGTATGACATTTTTGCCTAGGAATCTAATACCAGTGGAAGAGACTTTAAAACACTTTTTGTGGAACTCTTGAACGTGTGGAAATTGCCACAAAAGCTTCTCATCTGGACTTTGTTTCATAAACTCTGTGTCCTTCAGCAACACGTTCTTTGAGGTGAAGTCCATCTCGAACCAGGTCTGGAAGTTCCAGAGGTACCAGCTGATCATGACGTTCCACGACCGGCCCATCCTGCCTCCGCCCCTCATCATCCTCAGTCACCTGTACATCCTCCAGAGCCGCCTGTTCAAACGCTGCGCCAAGAAGAAAAAAGAGGGGGAGCTGGACGAGAAGGACCGCGGCCTCAGTGCGTCCACATACTCTACACTACTCTATTACAACCATTTAGCATACAATGTATACAAATATAGTCCTAGAAATATGTTCCTACTCAATGCTACTATCAACATATTGTTGTGATAGCTGGAACAAGATCTTTCTTTTTTAATTATTTGATTATTTGTTTTTGAAGGTTGAATAAGTATATTTTATAATTATTGTTTAATTCAACTTTTTATTAGTTTCAGCTCATGCTTTTTGATGATACTGTATATTTAAAAACATGTATAGGGACTATCTTGCTTTATGGCTATTTTTTTTAGACGGAATGTAGTTTCAATATTATAATTTATCTGTCAATATAGTGTGCTTCAAAATGTGTACAGGCCTGTTCAATAATTGGTGTTTAAGGCTAATTTAAAAGTTTCACGTAGACATTTATTTAACAGGTTATGCCAATTAAAACCATTATACTTTCTCGATCCACAAGTGAAGAAAGTCTGATACTTTACGTACATTATTATGGTATTGTGAAAATGTTTATTAATTATAGATACCAGGGACTGCAGCAGATTATGCAATACACACCCAGAAATCACTGTTTCAGGTCTCATATATACAGTATACTCAAATGGCAGTTGTCAGAGCTTAATCCAAAGAGCTTTGAGACGTGGATGATCACACAGTTGAATCTTCTGTTTGTGTCGATTTTAAATATCATCATTACTGTTGTTATTATTATGCGAACCTTTCTGTGCACCAGAGCTGAGGCTGAATCCAGAGGAGCTGAAAAACCTGTACGAGTTTGAAGAGCAGTGTGTTGAGGAGTACTTCAGGGAGAGGGAGGATGAGCAGCAGTCGTCCAGCGATGAGAGAATCAAAGTCACATCTGAGCGGTGAGTCTTTTCTGAACACATGTGCATTCCATTAATCTCGTGAGGCTCTAACTCTGATCTGTCCTCCTGGCAGAGTGGAGAACATGTCCATGCGCCTGGAGGAGGTAAATGAAAGGGAGAATACGATGAAGGCTTCGCTGCAGACCGTGGACCTCCGCCTGGCCCAGTTGGAGGAGATCCACGGGAGAATGGCTGTGGCTCTGGAGAAGCTGGCAGGAGTGGACAAACTAGAACTGACCAGAAGTTACTCTCGCAACTCCTCTGTGTGCGACCCCTCCTCCCTCCACCGCCAGAGCAGCATCAACAGTGCGGACGGATACAGCCTGTACCGCTTCCACATGGACATGGAGGAGATCTCTCAGCGGCAGAAAGAGGGCGACAAAAGTGCCAAAACTATTGAGAAGCAGAGAAGTCTAAGCTCAAGTCGTTCTGCCCTCAACAAGGACAGTAACAGCTTGGACGTGTGTGGCATTGACAGATCCCGACCAAGCTCTCGTGTGGACATTTTCATATCGCCGTGTGAACAGAAACCTCTGTCTGAAAGCTCAAGTCAAGAAACAGTGGCAAGGAGTTTACAGGGAAGTACAATGATATTGGACAAACTGATGGATAAGAACAGACTTCAGCCTTCATCACCTCCAAAACGGACAAAATCCTTGCGACACTACCCACCAGAGGAGCAAGTTGCCTCACCTCACTTGACAAAACGACGATCAATGAGTACAATCATAATCAGCCCTCCGGATGAGCCAGAGGAGCCACCAAGGGCATCTCCAAAATGTGATTTTCCAGCCAGTTCTTGTCCACAAAGAACTAAATCTTTGAGATACGACCCTCCTGAAGGCGAAGTTACAAAGAAGAGGGCAATGAGTAGCATCATCTACAATCCAAAAGAATCTGGTGACTGTGCGCAAGCAACTGACTATAAATCATGGTTGGAACAGGTCAGTCAAAGACCAAACCAGTGGCCAGAAAACGTAGAATATCAAGTTCATCCAAGTGTCGCTGGACAAATGCCAAAAGTATCAACTGTAAGAAATATAGCTCAGCAATTTCAAGCCGCTTCAGAACAGACTGAAGAACAAGAAAGCATTGCAAAAAGCATCTCTGACATTCCACCTCCAGTGCCGCCAAAAATACCAGCCAGGAGGAACTTATCGGACACAACTGACCTTCTGGCTGTAGCCGATGATAGATTTCTTCCATATTACAGGTCACGGAGCTTCAATGTTTCTGACAGGAAATCCAAGCCTGCAGTGAGTGAGCCGAAAGCGTCCAGCAGCGAGGCGGACATCACCGAAGTTTGTGGGGCTCCAACTGGAGATGGAGCTGTGGTGACAAGCCAAGAGCAAACAGAAGGGAAGGGACTGAAAGGAGATTGAATTTCAAAGAATCAATCCATTTTCTTCAATTTGATTCATCTTGATTAATTAATCGTTTTATTTTATCGTTTCTTACAAAAATGCAGTGCCATTTAATCTAGTCCTCAAAAGCCCAAACTCTGCTGCAAGCCTATTGATTTTACTGCCACTGGATTGTGATCTTCAAATGATAGAGTTCAATTTATTAAAATGTGACTAATTGCCCGAAAAACTATTTAATAGCAATAACAGTTTGAGATCAATATACACTGACGTGTGAAATATTTTGTATGGAGGCTGGTGGTTCTGAAAAAATCGACAAATAAATACATGTTTCATTAAAAAAAAAAGAGATAAGGAGAACGATGAGACAAAAAAAAAAAAAAAATCATTTTACTGTTAACACGGAGTATTATTTCGACCTAAAATGTATGTTCTAAGCTTTATTAAAGATGTAGTGGCTGGCAAATCAAGCAAATGCACAGTCTTCAATGTTCAACGTATGTTTTTTATGTATCTCTGTTTTTTTTTTGTTGAGGATCTCTCTCTTTTATTTTTTTTTTTTTTTTTTTTTTTTTTGGTCTTAAGGTAGGTTTTTTCTCTTGTTTTGTTTCTCTGTTTTTTGTTTTTTTTTTTTTTTTTTTTATTTTTTTTTTTTTTTTTTTTTTTTTTTTTTTTTTTTTGTTTTTTTTTTTTTTTTTTCACAAGTCATTTTTCATTCCTTACGTTTCAAAAATGCGGCCCTTTTGATGTGTGGTACAGCAATTTACAAAAAATAATGAAAAGGTCAATATGAGAGAACATGCAAAAGGCCTATTTTAGGTGTGTTTCCATCAATCATAGACTGTTATAGCAGGCTTTGTGCTTAGTCACGGAGATGTTACTTCTGATGATAAAAGGTCATGCTTTGCCTACCACAAATAACCTGCAGTGTGCCTCTTTTGTTACCAAGCACGAACAACTCATCATTCGTTTTCTTGCCTCACAGTGACCAACTTCAGCCTACTTTTGTATTTTATAGCCTTCCCTACCTTTTACCAGCCAAGATCAAATCAAATTTTGAGTCAAAGCACTCAGATGATTTTCACGTTCTGTTAGCCACCCCTCCGTTTTCCGATGGGCAGCAGCAAAATGCACTCACCTTTTGTGAAATAAGATTGAAATACAAAACATGTTTTTTCCATCATGTCCATCTTTCTACAATGAGGAGGTCACCCTGTACACAAGTTACTACAAACTGACTTTAAATGATATTCAACGATCTAAATCTCTGGGACAGTTTCTGATTCTATGCTGAACATCTGACTTTTCTCAAACTATAAAGAGCCGAGGATGTTCGATACAGAAGAGAATAATTTCAGAGGCATTTGAAAATCATGTATTTTATTAACAAAAATATGAATTTACCTTCACAGAAAGTATAACCTGAAATGCAAAACACACAAATAGAGACGCTAACAAACATTGACAGTGTGACAGACTTATATTTGTGCAGAGGTTCACTGGGTTTGACATTGCACTCCAGATCGCGGGGAGTCGTCTTCCTCCTCGTAGGCCTCTCCCCTTGTGCTTCTTCTGCCGCGCCTGCATGTCATGTCACGTGACACAGATCCACCTCCTCCATGTCGTCTGTCAACATCAAGTCTTCTCGAGGGGGCAGCAGTCGCTCCAGCTGGTACATGAGGTGTTCAGGGAGCCAGTCTTTCTCCGGGAATTCAATCTGTAAACAATAGCACAATGAAGACCTTAAGACCGCAGCAACTCAGGTGACATACGATACGTGGCTGCGCACTGCCATTGAGAGGCGGCCGGCAAAACGAATATCAATAAAGTAAAGGGCTGCATACAACGATTCTTTTAATGGTCAACTACTCTAGATGACTCAAATGATTATTTTGATTGTACTTTTAAGTTTTTAAATACATTATCAAGCGAATAAAAGGTTGAAATTATTGTGACGAAAGGCAGAATATTTCTGAATTAAGAGTACTATTGATAGAAATCCGAAATTGTTTATTCTTTTGACATTTTGATTCCAGAATAACACCGTCTTTGTTTTAAAAAGATCTTTACGTACGTGTTTTTGAGTCTGTATAGTCCAGATAACGATTACGATGATTGTTGTTACAGCCCTAATATTGTACTAGTGTTGTCGGAGAAAGTTTAGAGGGAGAACTTCCAATCTAGTTTCTTTACTTTTACATATCTTCATTAATACCGCAAAATGTACAAAGTAAAACTGGGAGCGACAAATCACATCATAATGATATTAACTTACCTGGAAATTGACGAATAGCTGTCCCTTTTCGAATGGATCTTTATAAATTGGCATTCCTTCATTTTGAATAGATTTGATGTCATTGGGTTTGATGACTTGGCCTGTTAACGAAATAAGGCGTTAGTACGATATGAATTTACAAGTTTTACATCATCAAATAAACTTCTCTAAGCTTTAACGTTACCTGGTGAAGAGCTGACGACTAGTGTTCTCTTGTCCAGTGTTGTGATCGTCTTTCTGAATCCGCACAGCGCTTCTACAAGTTTGAGTTCCATCTTTGTGATCAAGTCATCTCCCTGCCTTTGGTACGTCTGGTGGTCCTTTTGGTCCAACACGATGACGACATCTCCAGGCTCAAGTCCAGGCTCCTGATCGCCCTCTCCGTGGAATGTGATCTTCTGTCCGTCTTTCATACCTACAAAAGGCACATTAAGCTTATTTACAAGTCAAACACTAAAATCGAGCGTCTGTGCGTTTGAGCAGAAGTGAAAGTACCTTTGTCGATGTGCACCTCGAGGATCTTTTTCACACGTTCTACTTTGCGCCCGTGGCAGTTCTTGCAGCGGTCCTTCGAGTTGAACTTCTCGCCTTGTCCTTGGCAGTCCGAACACATGCTCTGAATCTGCTGAATCATTCCCGGGCCGATCTGCTGAACTTTGACCTGTACCCCTCTTCCTTTACACGTCGAGCACTTTTCCAGGGCACCTTTTTTACCGCCGTAACCTGAGAACGAAGATAGGGTTATAATTTGGAAGAAACACAGGTAATTAATTAAACTTATATTGAATTACTGTAGCAACTGACTGACATACCTTCGCATTTTTCACAAATCACGTTCTTCTGGAGTGCAAGCTTTCGGGTGGAACCATTGTAAATCTCCTCCAACGAAACACCGAGCTGATGAACCACATTATTTCCTAGGACACATTCAGGTTTTGGTTTATATTTTGTCATAGAATCAACTTTTTGCCCAATTTCATTTAATTTTTTAGAGGCTTACCTCGTCGCTCTCTCTGCATTCGCCCACCGCCTCCGAAAAACATGTTGAAAATGTCCATAGGAGACTGTCCCCCGTTCATGCCGCCCTCTTTGATGGCCTGCTCCCCTCCCTGGTCATAAAGATCCCTCTTCTTTGGATCGGACAGGACTTCATAAGCTTGGGAAATGAGCTTGAACTGTTAAAAAATAAAAAAAAATAAAAAAAAACTGTTGTTGTTGCTTTTTTTTGCTCATTAGCTTCTGTGACAGATTATTTTCAAAAATGACTAGACAATTAACTCATCACAAGCCAGAACATTGGTCATTTGTACATTTAGTTTGACGCGTTAACCTGGTGTCGTTGTTGAGATTGAACGGGAGGTGGCACTGTTGCTCACATTGCGTTTCACTGACTGGCACATTCCAGAAAGTTCTTCTTGGTCCACTCCGAACACCACGCCACTCCGACTCTTATCTAACCCCTAAACTTAGACACCGCCTGTGACAGCTCGTAACTTACCCGTTCTCCTTCGTTGGGGTTCTTGTCCGGGTGGTATTTCAGTGCTAGTTTTCTGTAGGCTTTCTTAATTTCATCTGGCGTGGCGGCGGGTTTGACTCCCAGGAGGTCGTAGAAGCCGGTTTCGTGGACCATTTTGACGCCCTAAAAGAAAACACTGTGTTGTTAATAAAAGATTATACCAGTTTCTCTCAATAATAAAGTCTGACACAGACTAAATTAACAATCTGCAAAGCCACTGGTGAAGTTACACCGTTGTTTAAGTTAAATAACGGTCAAAATGGCCACAGCACAAGAGAGTAAACTTAATAAGACACAGGTATCCATGGGTTACAGAATAATAACAGCCATGGGAATCAACAGGTAATGAAAACAAATGATATCTTTTAAATGAGGAAAAAGCTCTCAAAGTGTTACGTATGACAGCTGAACGTCATGACTAAACGAAACCATCACTATTACAGAGCAGAAGTGAATAAAGCCGCGCGTGGTCATATTTAGTTTGCAGTTTAGAGTTTTATTGCACTTACTTACTTTGAAAGTGCTGCTTTCCTCGCCGCGGTTGTGTTGCTGAATGCTCTGACTGAGGAGACCGGAGCTCGTTGGTTCTTATAACTTTTCACGTGGAACCTTCTGGAGGCTGAAGCTCCGCGAGCGCTGCCGGAAAAGGAGCGGAATCAGGGGGCGGGGCAGATCCACTTGGAGCTTCCTGCAGTTTCTAGAAACGAAACGCTCACAAGCAGGGGAGGACTCAAGTTATATTTACTTTGTTTCTTTTAATTGAGTAACCTTTTCATCAAATTATACTTCTCAAACCCCATTTTACTCCCAATTGAGTACTATATTTTACAGCGTAACAGTACTCATACTTGAGTAAAAGTAACACATCTCAGGGAATCCCACTGACCGTAAAGGAGGTTATAAAGATATAGAAGAATTTGTCTTCCATCTAATAGGACTTTAAAGTTATAACAGACAGATTTATGATTTATAAACATTTAACAATGTTACACCAGATGAAAATACTTCCACTGAGACATCATTTCATTGTTTATTTGGGTTTGAAATTCAACATTTTGCAGGTTAAGTAGCACAACCAACAAGTGGTATCAGAGAATACTAAAGTGCATGTATCTTATCATCACCCAAACATCTAATAACTTTACAATAAGTTATTAGATATGTTATATAAAATGTTTGCCAATGAAGAGTAAATAAAGATGCAAATAAAAACAGTCTGCAGTGACGGCTATGGAAATAAATTAGGTCCTAAATTAATTTAACTGGAAGCAGTTAGCAGACATACAGCAGCAGGTGCAGTAGAAAATGTACACTGCGCAATAGTAATTATTATTCAAGCCACATACTTCCAGTAAATGTCATGATAAGTGCATAGAACACACAAAGCATGTGCGCCGTCAATGACACTTGAGGGTAAAGCTAAAACCAACAGTACATACAGCCTTGACTCAGAATCATGGAACAAAAAGCAGCTAATATTCTTGAATAACCAAGCTCATATGGCATACTGCTTGGTCTGTTTCTTCAGGCTCGTTGACCTCTCAGTTTGGGAGATGACGTGTGTCGCCCTGTTGTTTAGTAGCCTGCATTCATGAAGAATATCTGCAAAAAACAGGATTGCTTTACATAAATAATGAATAAATGAATAAAACAGATAAAACAATAGAGAGACGCACCACTGAATTGTTTATAGGCTTCATCCACTATGGCATTATTAGACCTTTTGATCTCCCAGAAATTATCTTCCACCCATGGCTTGCAGTCAGAGTGCTCAACCAGCTGTCCATTTTTGTATGAGCCTGCTATTAAAACGAGAAAAAGTACAACATAAGTATCCTCATCAAACACAGGTCACACACCTTTTATGGTGAAATACTGCACCTTTAATTGTATCATCAATATCTTTGCATAATTGATACAAATCACTTCCACGGCCAACCACTCTTTCACCTGGAAATACAGCTCTTATATAAATATACTTGCAAAGAATGGCAAAAATAAACAATGACAAAGTACATACCGTCTAGAACCTTGATGTTGGGAAACATTTCTAAAACATGTGCTCTATAGGTTGTGTTTCTGCAGACTGAAAAAACGCTTGTAAGTGAACATTATTATGTAAATGCAAAATTGTAATTGTCAAAAAAGGACTAAAATACCAGGGTTGGAGTAATTATAGGTGTTGTCTTTAAGGCGAATACTTTCAAGTTTTCTCAGCGATTGAAGGGCATAAAGGCATTCAAAACTGTTTCAATAAATAAACAAATAAAACATAGTTGTACAAAACTACTTTTCAATATTTCATCATTAGAATAATGCACTATCATACCTGTTTATAACATTTCCAGCCAAGTTTAGGTTCTGTAAAGATTCACAATTGCGCAGAGGATCTATGAAACAAAAAACTATCATTATTTTGCTTATTTAACAGCATAACATTAACAGCATATTTTTTAACAATGCCAAAAACATGCGGCTTGCACCAAACATGGAAATACTGACCTAAGTTAGAAATCCGGTTTGCACATAAGTTGAGTACAGAAAGTAGCCGAAGGGACGCTAAAGGTGCTAAATTAGAAATATTATTTGCAGACAGGTCCAGTTTCTCAAGGTTAATACACTCCCCAATGCATCCGAGATCATGTATTCCTGTACATGTAAACAAGAACACACCTCATATTTTGTAATAATACACACGAAATGTATTCCAACTTACCTAGATTTCTTAATTTTAGAAAAAGTATTGATTCCAAGTCAAATTCTCCTGTGCGTGATTTGAGTAGCACTGGCGATATCCTCTCATGGTCGCCGTCTGAAAAATATGTAAGAATAGAATCTAGGCTGGAGCATATTTAAGGACAAATTCAATGCTTCATCCAACCGGCACAGTCAGAGGTCATTACAGTGAAACGCAGTGAGTCAGAG
This sequence comes from Chaenogobius annularis, assembly GCA_015082035.1. Classification (NCBI taxonomy): domain Eukaryota; kingdom Metazoa; phylum Chordata; class Actinopteri; order Gobiiformes; family Gobiidae; genus Chaenogobius; species Chaenogobius annularis. Next base: position 35,536 of record BJKM01000110.1, on the reverse strand, counting down.
AAAGCGCTGGAAGCATTGTGTTGTGCAGGATGGACTGTGCCGAGAAAGAAAAGAAGTCTGCAATCCCTGCATGGACAATGATCTGACATTATGCAGTGCAGTCACATCTGGACAGGATCACAGTTCATGCGGATGAGGACGGCTATTTCTGGCATTACATGTTTAATTCATCAGTAATGCCAACCTATATAAAACAGAACAGGGTGTTTTAAGTATAAAAAAAGTGCAGAGCCTATTTTTACAGACATGCTTTTACCTCAAATAGTAGTAAAAGTGGTGACAAATTGTGCAATGGGGTGCGAAAGACATTATATATAGGCTTATAGCTAAAGACTGCAATAAAATCTGTATGATTTTCAATGTTTATCCCTTAAACATAAGTGTAGAGTTTGAAATAGCAAAAAACAGGACCCATAAAACAACCTAGAAAAGTAGGACCACTCAAAAGTGATGTATTTTACAGGAACATTTATGTTACACTTTTGATGTAAATGTCACAATTTTATACCAGTCTTTCTCTTTTATACCTCGTGGCACCTGTAAAAAGGTAGGACATTCTCTAAATATGTGGGCCAAGGGACAGAGGCATAAATTACTATATGGGACAAGCACCCTATATTTAGTTACATATTTCGGCACCAATACAAGCGCTATAATGATGAAACATTATTAATAAGTGGCTGTTTGTATGCAAAAACCTGATCATTACCTGATTTCTGGAGTTATCAAATGCTATGTAAATGTTAAATTCCTCTGATGTGAGTAATCTGATTGTTTTCACCCGCGCAAACTACTGTGGCAAACTAAAGACAAAAATGAAAAAGAAAATGTTAACGATTGAAAGAGTTATTGTAAAGGACAAATACGATGCATTATCTGAATTGTTGTTGGCCTTTAAACATGCTCTTGAGTACAACTTCATACATGTTTTTGGTGAGGGAACAATGTTGTACACGCTTACACTTAAAAAGTACATTTTGCATAATACGTTAGTTGTCTGATTTGACTGTAAATGTTAAATGTGAATGTACCCGGTGGCTATAGCAACATGTTTCTTTTCTAGCTCGGTGCGTCTCGATATTTAATCATTCACAGCACGTTTTGCTGAACTTAAACATATATTTTTTATTCTATAACACTCTGCATTTGTGTATTTCGTCCGTAATAAATCTAAGCAGAAGTTCAAGCTTAGTGCCAGCCTCCCTAGCATAGCCTTTGCTAGCGCTAGAACCAACCTAGCAACCATAGCCTAGCAACAGCACCAGCCCATCCATCCAAACTCACCATGGCTCTTGTCACGTTTTTGCTCCATGGCAGCAGGCAACAGTGGCGTTTTACTGTTTTAGAAGAGACATTCAGAATAAGGTGGTGAGGTGTCGTTTTGGTTCGGTCCGTCCAGGGCGCCACCAGCATCCAGGAGCACCAGCCGCGGACCGCACTGCAGGTGGATTACACGGACCACAGCCTCCTCTGCGGCGGATCAGCGCAGGGAATCAGCCCGGGGCGGAGCGGGCAGGAGCGGGTCACAGGAGCGGGTCACAGGAGCGGGTCACAGGAGAGCGGGTCACAGGAAAGCGGGTCACAGGAGCGGGTCAGAGGGGTCACAGGAGCGGGTCACAAGGAGGGGGTCACAAGGAGGGGTTCACAGGAGCGGGTCACAGGAGGGGGTACACAGGAGGGGGTCACAGGAGCGGGTCACAGGAGCGGTACAACAAGGAGAGGGGTCACAGGAGCGGGTCACAGGAGCGGGTCACGAGGAAGCGGGTCACAGGAGGGGTCACAGGAGGGGGTCACAGGAGGGGGTCACAGGAGGAGGTAAAGGGCACACAGCGCTATGAGAGGGGCAAATGTTTGGTAAAGTTTTCTATCTTGTGTTCAACAGGTTATGGGCAGAGGTGGGTTTGTGCTCCAGTTACAGTAACTTGAGTGACTTATAAATGTGTACTTCTCTGAGTAGTTATCAGACTACATCATACTTGTAATGTATTTGACTCTTCCCACTGTGGTATCTACTACAACTGACCGAGCTTTATGTTGACAATATTAAATTATTTGAACATTTATGTTTCAAATCTGATTTTTTTTTTTTCCATTTTTGAGGTGTAGTCTGTAAAATAGCAGGTTTTGTTAATTATTTAAGCTTTTGTCGTTCTGATTAAATCATTTTCAAATTATAAATCAGACAATTCTTCTTACAATTGCTTGAGTAGTAGTTTATTTTTATTTTTTATTTTTATTTTTTACTCTTAGGCCAAGCCCTACCTCTTGGTCTACTACTTTGTACTTTACTTGAGAAATATTATTTTGAAATAACACAACTCTTAAGGCTACTCTGCCCACCTCTGACCATTTATTTATCTATGTTTGCATGCATGTATGTATGTATGTATATGATGTATGTATGTATGCATGATATGTATGTATGTATGTATATGATGTATGTATGCATGTATATATGTATGTATGTATGTATGTATTATGTGTGTGTATTTATGTATGTTTGTATCTATGTATTAATTTATTTATTTAATGTGCCATTTCTAGCCATAAAATCAGAGGCCAAAGTCATGGCTGGCCGAAACAATAAAGGAGTGGGTAACCATTATTTAAAAAAGCATTGTTGCCATTAATTCACCAGCAGAGGTCAGAAGACACCCAATCTAAACACAATGAAAGCCCAGGTGCCTTTATACAGTACATTTTTTTCACGGGGTATTCAATATTGTAAGTGAAAATGGCCTTTACTCTATGTTATGTATAGTTGTTCAAAATGAATCCCCACTGCTGTATGCAAAACTATTCAGGCTAATGACAGTTTGAGATTACACTCTCCGCCCTGCCGGTTCAAGCCCATTATTTATTTATTAATTCGCCTTCTGGTTTGTTCTGCCGCTGCTGCCTGAAGAGCTGATCTCTGCTGGCAGCGCGCACATTCCCTCAGACGCTCCAGGACCCTAGACGCAGAAGAACTCGCACGTCCTACTTGTTTTTGGGCTTCAAACACATGGATTTTACCGTGGACACTTGTGGATACTAAGAGGGTCGCTTCACCCCAGCTCCTAAATGCCTTCACACAAGAGGAGGCTGTGGACTTTAGGTGATGTGAATGTGTACGAACCAAACTCTCCAGGACTAGGATGGGAAACAAGCAGACCATTTTCACTGATGAGCAGCTGGATGCCTACCAGGTACAATGAGCTTTTATTTTCTGTTCGTCTGTCACCTGATCCTGGCCGAAGTCTGGGCAGGGATGCTTAGACTGCTGCTGCTCCTGATTAAAACCTACGAAAATGTATGAATGAGTGGGTGACCTGATCATTTATAGGCCATTAGTGACATGGTTTATTGTGCCAATACACAACTCCCCAAAAATCTACATAACAACAGGCATGTTTACCTGTAACCCCATTTCCATCCACTAACAGGTAAAGAATGTTAAGATATTATAACTCATGCTTTTATATAAAGTGTATATTGCCTAATGGCCTTCTTCTAAACATCAGCAATTCTAATAGGGGTTTAACAATGGCCAATCGGCTGTAAAAAAAAAAAAAAGAGCAATTGTATTTTAGTCATCGTAATCATTATCTGGACTACAGACTGCAAAGCACATATGAAAAGACCTTTTTATAACAAAGATAATGACATTATTAAATAACAAATGTAAAAAAAAAATAACTAACTAGTTATCAGTAATACACATTATTTGTAAATATTCTCTATCTAGAAGCCTCAGTCACCATATTTCAACCTTCATTTGATTGATAATATAGTCAAAAAGTATTGTAGAACTCCTGGACGAATGAGGGATTACACCGACATATTCAAAAAGTCTCAATGTGCAACAGAAATAATCGCTTGACTAAACAACTAATCGATAAATGAATCACAGACTAGTCGACTACTGAAATAATTATTAGTTTCAGACCTAAATTCTAATAATAATGTTTATAAATGTATTTCTTTTTTTACAACAAACAACAGTGTTATGGAATGATAGGGTGTAGATTTATTTTTAATGGGACACTCTACACTCAAGGAGACTTCTCAAGTGCCCGGCTCACTCTTGTAATACAATCCATTCAACACCGCTCTCCACCAGTGTGTTTGGAATGAATGGAGTTAGAAATGTGTTCCTCTATAAGTCACCAAGCTTTCAAAAACAGATCCATTCATAGAATTACTTATACTAATAATATTTATATTGAGGGAGGCTAGTTTCAGTATATCCTGCCATTTTAGGCAATTTCTTAATTTTGTATCCCATTTTGTTTTTCAGGACTGCACATTCTTTACCCGCAAAGAAATCCTCCGGTAAGTGTTTGTAATGTTTCTTTTGTCAATTGAATTTTTAATCTTATCAGTACCAAGGTCCCAGTCAAAAAGGATCATTCTGTTGGTTAATGTGTGCTTTCTGTAGCCATAACTTCCACTAAAAAGTGTGATGTAATCTTCTCTAGTAAAGTTTTGCAATGGTGTTGCCTTTCACTGCTCCAGATGAAGGGTCAAATTTCAACATCTTTCAAAGTGAGAACTCATGTTGGGAATCAAATTCTACCAGGTTCTACTTGAGCAAACTAGATCACATTCATGCAAATGTGATCTGTTTTATTTTGTCTTATTTATTTTAGACATTTTAAAGAAGATATCTTCTATATATATTGTTTCAACCTTTCTACAAATAATCATAAGAGTCAGAACTATTTAGCAATGTTTGAGTGCTAAGTAGAAGACACACCCTAACTCTGTTATCACAGTGTGCCATCTGTTTCAAATGTGCACAGGCTGTATTGCGTTCGCCTATCGCCTACACAGCATGCATGTGTGTCAGACGATACAGAAAACACACATGTGCATGGACGACGTGTATAATTGTTGTGCTAAAAACAGACATTCTTTGGCTTGCAGGCTGCATGGCAGATACCATGAGCTGGCTCCACACTTGGTTCCAATGGACTACACTAACGACCCTGAATGTAAAATCCCTCCAGCTTTGATAGTCAATATGCCAGAACTCAAGGTACATCATTCAAACTATTGGTTTATTGGCCTTTAACTTAATCTTGTTGTTTTAAGGTTGAACCACTTATTTTACTAAAACACAGATAATTATATTAAAGATTTTGCTAATCCAAACAAAATTTAAATAATCTGAAAAGGCAAATAAATGAGTGCTCCCAAAATAAATGTATTAAAATTTCAGTTATTATTGCCTCACCCGTCACAAAACCAAAAAAAATAAAAAAAATAATCCTGTTTAGATGTATTGGTTATCTTGGGTATATTATAATTATTTTCAAGTTTTGGTAATATTTCAATCTTTAATGTCTGAAAGATTTACACTTTTTACAAACATTCAGTGGAGCCACTGCCAAGTTTACACGTGAAGCTGTTTTCATACACAAAAACATTTGCCTGCAGGAAAATCCATTCCGCATGAGGATTGTGGAGTCGTTCTCTGAAGATGGTGCAGGGAATCTGAGCTTTAATGAGTTTGTGGACATGTTCTCAGTGCTCAGTGAAATGGCCCCAAGGGAACTAAAAGCAATCTATGCCTTCAAAATTTATGGTAAGCACAAACAGTATGTAACTCAAGCACAGTTAGATAAATCCAACAGTACCTACATTATCATTGGGCCCATCCTGCTATTCTCCACAGATTACAATGTGGATAATTACTTGTGCAAAGAAGACCTGGAGAAAGTACTAAACAAGTTGACGAAGGAGGAGCTGACGCCTGAGGAGGTGCAGCTGGTGTGTGAGAAGACCATTGAGGAGTCCGACCTGGACGGAGACAGCAAACTGTCCTACGCTGACTTTGAGAACATGATCTCCAGGGCCCCAGACTTCCTCAGGTAATGCACGATGCTTGGGCTAACTGTACGTTTCCCTGATGTTTTTACTTATAAATAAAAATCCTTTCGCAGCACTTTCCACATAAGAATCTAAAGGACGAAGTGGAAGACACGACCTACCTCCTGTCTGTGCTGGCCACGACACATGCTCAGGATGCAGATGGTAAAACACGACAATGACACCAATAAAAATAAGGACTCTCGAAAGAAAAACAACTACAAATTCAAAAATAGTTTCAATGCAATGAGATTTTCAGTGGAACATATTTACAACATATACTGTATTTCTTCATCGGGGTCCGGAGGATGCTAAGTTAAAGGGCTTAGAAATGTTTCTGTATTGCAGCAATATGTATCAAACCAAATAATATGCATATATCATGTCACTTTTCGAGGGCTGTACCGTAAATATGTGACAGCAGATTACATGCGAGTGTTGAACAGGTTTTTTTATTGGATAATTGAATTGATGTAACAAATATCTTCTGTTGGGTTATTTTTGTATTGTCAGTGATGAATTTAACTGAATAAAAGTGTTTTTGTTTTTTTCCTTTGTTGTTTTTCGTGTTATTATTTTGTAGATTTTTTTTAAATTTTTGACTGGCAAGGTCAGAAAAAACAAACCCCGATCTACAGTACATCGTATATAATAAAGTTTTGACAATGTCACATCACTATAATATATTACTTGGCATTATCACCTTGAGAATGCTTGACCACGTCTGATCTCGTGAGCTGAGCAGGGTGTTGCCTGGTTAGTATTACGATGGGTGACTGCTGTGAAAATGAGGTGCCGTAGTGGGTCTAGTGCTATCTGATATTGTGCCTCTGGGCAAGACACTTCACCCACCTTGCCTAGAATGAATGTGTAAAGCGGATGTCTGTCAGTCTTTGCTTGTCCATGTCCAAAATACTCAATGCTTGTGGGCCAAACAGCTCCTGCCTTATAATGTATAATGTATAATGTATAATGTATGCCTTTCGCTCATGCACAAAGCTTTTGCTGAATTGTCATGATCCAGGAACCAGGCAGTAGAACTATTCATAAGCCATGCTGATTGCCTGCACATAAAGCATGATGACAACCTCCGCACCAGTGCAGTGTGTGGTGAAGCAGAATGGCTGCGTAAAAAAGGTGCCGCCTCAGCGTTCTCAAGCAGCTTCACATCTCAGGTGGAAATTATAGAAGAAGATATTTATGAACGAACGCACTTATAGAGCTGATAGGATAACTTCTTTGAATATGCAGATATTCTTTTGAATATCATCCTTTAACCCCCCCACTTCATGCTCTTCATTTCTCGTTGGAACATTCGATAACGTTAACGAGCAGAGGTTCGTGGTGAGATAACGATACCACACGCAGTAAAAATAGTTTCGTTGTCATGAAAATAAAATCAATGCCCCAATACGACTGCAAAATACATTTAATAGTGAAATATTTAAATTAATCAACAATTTATAGTTCATCAGCAAGAAGCTCAGATTGCAAATTCCAAAATGCATGTCAGGAAAACATGCACTCACAGAGCGATGAATAGATCATAGTGTCATGAACAGCACATTGTCACCATTTCCTTTTGACTTCAGGAAAAAAACGCTTCCATTTGTCATTCTGGAAGAGAAAAAAAATGATTTTTGATGATTATCATGTCTGTATGGATATTACAATAATCCGTGACTCTGATTACAATCCTGGATCATTTAAGAGCTAACGTCTTTTTACTTTAAAAAAATAGTCTTACATAATGCTTTTCCAGACTCTCAAAGTCACTTTACAATTATTTATTTTAATAATACACTGGTAATTCAAGCTTTCAGCATCTTGCCACCAGAATACCTCAACTAGTTTTGTATAAATATAGTCTAATTTAGCTTACTGATCATTATGTTATAACTTACCTTTATTCCCCAGTTTGGGGGCCCATGTTTAGCCCTCAGATGGCCCACAGGCTCGTAGGGGCTGCTGTTGTCTGGAATCTGTTCATATGTGTCATCCACTGGGGGGCGGTGTGCCCCGGGCACCTCTGCGTACACTCCTCCATCCTCTGCTGTGGTCCCAGCATCAGGGCTGGTCTGTGTGGCCAGTTTGTACAGGTCCAGTCTGTGTGAGGGCTCGGGGCTGGGCGTGTCTCTGCCGGGCCGTGGAGGCGTCACACTGAGCCTGGTGTTCTGCTCCTCACTGCTGCTCAGAAGAAGAGGCAGAGAGCGGCAGCGGGTGTCCAGTAGATCCACCTCAGAGTACAGCGACTGGGGTCTGGAGGAGACCTTCACTTCACAATCTTTAGCCTTTTTACGTCTGACCTGAGCGTAGCAAACGTTGTCCTGGTTCTCAGTGGTTGGGCCATTTTCCAAATGTCTGTTTCGCCTCGGAAGTGGTGGTACTTCCTGTTGACCCAACGGTAATTCATATCAAAAGTTGAAACCATGACAACATGAATTGTCTATGTAAAGTCCTCTCACCTCTGAGAACCTATTCTTTCCTCTGTTCTGTGTTAGCAGTCGCTCTGATCCTTGGTTATTCATTTGCTCTTTAGCTTTTTGAGTGTGGACTGTGGCCACGGACCTCTCTTTTGAATTAACCTGGAATGTATCATAAAGGTCTTCATTTTCAATCTGGAAAAAAACAAGTCAACAATAGTCAATACTTCAAAATATATAAGTTGGTAAATTTAGTTTGCAACATTTGTGTAAACATTACATACAAATTTAGACATTTAGCAAAAAGTCGCTGAGGGTTTTGTTCAGAATCAGAATCAGAATCAGAAAGAGTTTATTGCCATTGTCAATGAACAAAATTCACAAACATAGGAACTTGTCTCGGCATTAAGTTGCAACGTAAAACACTAATCAATAATAAAAACAACAACATATATGAAATCAAAAAGGGCATGCATTAAGAGACAATTTAAAATTACTATAGTATAAAATTAAAATAAAATAGGCATTACTATGTACACGAGAATCACAGATAAATTTACAGTTGTTCCTTTCTACTTTCATCAGCTCATGCTCATAGGTATAGTTTAATCATTGTCACGTTATTCCCATCACAGCAGGGCGGTGCTGTTGCTGCATAAAGTTGTGTGGTGTGTCGAGAGTTGACTCACCCGGGAACAGGAAGTCGTCAGATATTCCCCAAACGGCTCAATGGGGTTTTCCTTGAAGTATTGGATCAGCTCAGAGACTGTGGCGTGTTCGACATTGTCTCCATACACAACGAACTGGCCCATGTCACTTGGGTTTATCACAAAATGCCGACACCTGTCCCTGCCTCTGGAACATCATGGTAACAAAAACAAAATTATGCAAAATCCAACCACATGTTGTTCAAATTAGTTGTGTGGTTCCACTCACTTATAGGAAAGAATGTATCCAAGCGCTTTGTCACTGAGGCGGACCAGGAAACAGCCAATTTCTTTATTAATCAAAATGTCTTCAGCATCCCTATAAATGGAAAAATGTAGGTAAACTAGAGGTAACTGGAACATACATATTAAACACAGTATCGCAAAAAATATATAATATATTGTAAAATTAAGTTAAAATATACTTTAAAATATACTTTGTGCAATTTTGCAATCTCGCAGTCACAGCACCACACTCATACAAGCAAGGTGGGTGAAGTGTCTTGCTCAATGACACAATAACAGGGATCAAACTGGGCTACTAACTGAGCTACTGCTGCTACCATTAATCTTTGACAGGACAAATACTTACGGAAATCTTGAATCTGCAATCGTTCTTCATTTTATCTACAGATATATGACCTACTTTACCTCAAATGATACTTTTTGTGACGCAAAGTAGTATTTTTTTCCGTTCCTTGTTTGGAGATAAACAAACTTGCTGACATTTCTACCCTGGAAATTCCAAATTGTTGCTTCATTTTTAGTATAAAGCATTAGCATTTCGATTTGCAGCCAGGTAATCTTTGAAAGTGTTTTCTTCACTTTGCCTCCAGCCACCTCCATTCAGGAATTTAGAATATTATAATGACATTTTAAAGCGTCAAGTCTCTTCAGTATTTAATGAATGAATAAATAAATAAACAAATACATAAAGAAAGAAGAAAATGTAAATATTTTCTTACTTCCTGGAGATGAAGCCGCGGAACCAGTTTGGAAAGAGTCCGTTGTGGCTGACGAGCTGGGCCTGGCTCTGTATGAACCAGGCGCTGACGAGTTCTCTCAGTCCACCCTCGGCGCTGGGGTCCAGCAGGGGGTCGGCTGTGGCTCCTCTCTGCTCCATGTGTCGCTGCTTCTGCTCAAAAAGCACACGTTAACTTCTTCCTCGTGCACAACCACAGCCTCATTTGCCTATACGTTTTTGGACAGTTATAAATAGAACAGTGTTCCTTTTCAGCAGCAAAGATTGTTAATATATAATGGGATTTAAATTATACTGTGAATGTTGTTTTGAAGTTATGCAAATTGGAATATATTGAGTTTGTTTATAGTAAAAAATGCTACAAAAAAGAACAATCATATTTCTGCAATTTTGTGATTCATTTGACAGACATTTCACATTTGTCTCATAAATAAACCTCAACATAACATTTAAAGACATGTTTTAACACATTACTGTTGGATTTACTTAATATTGTTTCATTTACTTAAAATATTACTCGAATGTGAAAAGAAATTACAATTCAGTCTTTGTGTTTTCAAGAATATATGATTGTACGACTAACTATCGAGTAAATATGTTTAAGGATCAATGTTAGCCAAAAGACTAAAGAGACAGTTCTTCTCCCCAGTCCTGCCACTTCATGCAGCTTACCTTGAAACAGAACCGTAAGCAGTTCCTGAGACAGTGCGAGCTGTGAGGTTTCTCTTTCGATGTGGGGACTTGTTGTTTGTACAATCTGCAGCGTTTTCCCTCTGAAGTTGAAATGTCTGTTGAAAAAGATTAAAAACGTTAAATATTTTGAGTATGTTATGAAAACTGCTGCTTTACGATCCTCTTCAGCCGTTCTCACCTGAGCTGGAGATGAACTGGTTTGGCTCTTGTGTCATTTCAGCAGACTTTACCAAACCTCTGTCTAAGATGTATTCTTTCTCCTTGATGATAAATCTCTGAGAGTACGGTGCAACATCCAATATAAACATGTGACATTTGGAGTTTTCCAGCAGTCTTGGAAAGCAGCAGAACAGTTAGGACATCAGAGTGCCACTTTTGACTTGCATCTAGACTTTTTGGCTGCTGAAAAACAAAGCATGCATTTCCTGAAGAGATGGAAACTGAGGTGCAGCAGTGTGGTTTGTGTGCACATCACACCACACTGTTCCAACCTCTGCTGTCATCTGCTTTACACTCAAGGGCATCTGATGGGACAGAAAGATCTTTAATGGAAACTCTGATAAATCAAATAAATCCCATTTATGCTCAGTATTGACAAAAGTTACAAGGCACTTAATCATAAGTCATATTTCCAATGGTGCTCATGGGGTGTCACAGGTACACAACATTTTAGGGCTTGTTACTCCAAGTGGGTGAAGTATTATATTGTTATCTTCGGCTGACTGAAGACTGCCTCTCTGTCTTGGTTCAAACCGGCTGAGGTGCGGCGTCTACTGCATAGGCTTATGTGAACTATAGTTATTTATAGCAGCCAGCTAGATGAAACTATCAAAGTCATACAGACACAGTTGTGTAAGCGCTCAGGGCTTGTGTTGTTTGCTCTTTTAGCTCAAAGTTGTGAAAAGGTCACAAACCTTCCTGAGAGATGTTATTTTTACACTTCTTCAACATCACTGGTGAGCAGCGCTTATGGCAGTTTGTCCTTTCTTGGTCAGTTGCTTCTAGTTTATATTTTGTTATTTAATGTAGGCTGTGGGTCTGTTTATTTTGAGACTTCTCTGTTATTGTATTTATTAACAGCATTTATTAACTCATTCATGTATTTATTTATTACATTGATCATTTATTGCATTGAATGACTGTATTTGATGATGATGATGAAATTGACACACTGTTGCCATTTAAATAGACAAAGAATATGAATCCAAAGGTTTTCACCAAGATTAGATCCATGTTTTTTTTACTAAGGTGTTGCATGTACTTTATAACACAGTGTCATTGGCAGATGATGTAGAGCAGTTTATACCAGAGTTATTGTTCCTCGTTGTTTAATACTTGTTACATGTTGAAATTGAATACTAAGAATGAACTTAAGCTATTAGGTAAGTACATCCTAATTCAAATTCATCCTTGCAAGTTCATTTTCATTTGTTTTATTCATTTATACAGGGAAAAACAAAGACATCTCTTTTTTATGGGTACCCTATTAACACACAACGCAGAATAAACAACAAACAAACACAGATCCTAGAACACAAAAAAAAAAACTTCAATAAAATTAATCAATACATAAATACATATTTAGATATACACTATGAGATAAAATTATATAAACAGGTGCACCACGGCCCTGTGGGTAGTCCTTGAACCGGTGCTTCGAAATCATTAAATGGCATGAAATAATTTACTGTAATTTAAAAAGTTTTGTTCCACAGGAAGGGAGCAAAGATTCTGAAAGCCTTTTTTCCTGTCTCTGAGTTGACATGATCTTGAGACCTCCAGCGGTGACAATTTGACCTGAGGTGTAACGACAAACAACAAATCAGGCAAAATGCCAACTACAGTCTTATAATTAAACAAAATGCAGTGCTGTTCTCTTCATGCATCTAATGATTGCCATTCTACTTTAGAATATAATTCACAGTGGTGAGTTCTGTATTCTTCTCCTGTAATAAACCTTAGAGCTGAACCTTAGAGCTGAATGAAAAACTGAGTTCAGAGGTTTTAACAGTGTTGCTGTAGAATGCATATATATAATGTCGCCATAATCGAGAACTGAAAGAAATGTTTTGTGGCAGAAAAACACCAGACCTGATGTCATCGTGCAAAACGACCCCCAACGCTCTCCCCCACACAAATGCTAAATCCATCAGGAGCCCTGGTAGTGTTGCTCAAAGACGGGCTCCTCTCAGGTGTGATCTAACCCCAGGGGTCCCGGATGGACCTTTTGCATATGCCTCGCCTGCCACTAGGGCATTGTCTTTAACAGAAACTAGACAGCCAAAGTCTGAATGCAATCAGCGAAAACCTACCCTGTTTCTGTACTTAGCATCCGGCCCATTGAACCAATTATATTCGAGTATATACTGTTATGTGATTTGTTCAACCTATATTGTATAAAAAGACACGGGATCCATTTGTGTGGCCCGAAGTCCTGGAAGGGAGAGACAATTTGTATCAGGGAGAGATGAATTCAGAATTTACACTGAATTAAACCATTCACTTTGAGACAAGACAACTCTGTCCGATCGTTTATTTCATTTCTTGATAACTATTACTTAAATTTTCCACGACAAATGTAGCCTGGATTAACTGTTTTCCACGACAAATGTAGTCTGGATTAACTGTTTTCCACAATTAAGAGGAAAACTTGTTTAATTTCTAAGAAGAATGACAATCTGGCTTTAAGATTACCTTTCAGATCTTGTATGTGTTTGTTGAAGAGAGTTTAGCATCGATCCAGATGCCCAAGTATTTGTATTGGGGTACTTATTCAATCACAGTACCATCAAGCGTAAGAATAGATACCTTTTTGGGATCACTAGAGTGTCTTTTGGAGAATAACATACATTTTGTTTTATTTGAATTCATTAAAACAATTTTACACAGTTTTGTTGGACGTAGAGAAAATCCTCTTGAATATTTTGAATCACTCGTACACAAGAAGGTGCCTTAGCATGCAGAATTGCATCATTTGTATACAAGTGGATGCTACTGTGTTTTAGATTATGCCCAATTGAGTTTATTCAAATTGTAAATAGCAGTGGTCCAAGGACAGAGCCTTGAGGAACACCTTTATTAAGGAAGGCTTGAAAGCCATCAGCAGAAACAGCTTAAGCTCTATTTGGGAGGTAATCTTCAAACCATTTTTTAGACTTGGTATCAAACCCAATAGCATCCAGATCCAATAGAATACAATGATCTACTAAATAAAAGGCCTTTGACAAATCAACAAAAACAGCATTCTTCATTCATCCATTCATTCATTTATATGTAGAGCACCATTCGTACGCAAAGGCAATTCAAAGTGCTTCACACGACAGGAAAAAATGCATAAAAATCACAAAGACATGACAGAAAAGACAAAAAAGAGAAGAGTGCAAATAAAAGCATTTCAGTCATATGCACAGCTAAACAAAACGGTTTTTAGCTTAGATTTGAACACTGCCAGAGTAGCGGCCTGTCTCACATCCTCAGCAAGACTGTTCCAGATTTTAGCTGCATAAAACTGAAACGCAGATTCCCCATGTTTAGTAAGTTAAAAAAAAAAAATTGTAGCGTACACTTTTTCCAAACTGGGGGTTGCTTTTCTCCGGCCTATGCTTCCCCCTAGTGTCCCTTTACAGTATCGCAGCCTACCATTGAACACGTCGTCTTTGTGGCGTGACTACATTTCCCAGAGTTCCGCGCGCAAGACGCTACCAGTCATGTGGCTGGATGATGGAAACAGGCGTGGACATCCGCTCATGTACACATCCATGCACCCGCGGCTCTGCAATAACTAACTCCGAGCAAAGATGCACGAAGAGGAGGATGGCGGCGAACCGAGCCCGGGCACGTCTCCGCGGATGGTCTCCTCCAAGTCTCTGGAAGTGTCCGAGGAGGGCGCGAAGGAGCAGGCCTCCAAACTCTGCGGATACCTCAACAAACTGTCTGGCAAAGGGCCTCTGAGGGGGTACAAGCCGCGCTGGTTTGTCCATGACCCCAGAAAGTGTTATATGTATTACTTCAAGACCCCGCAGGACGCGCTCCCGCTCGGACACATCGACATCAGCGACGCCAGCTTCAGCTACGACCTGGACGGAGAAGAGGGGCAGTTTCAGATCCGAACCGCGGGGAAAGAGTTTCTGCTAAAGGTAAACTTCTGCACAAGGATCCTTTTCTCGTTACTCTGACTCAGGGCGCAGCGTGACAAATGTCGAGGAGCGACAGTGTGTACTTCCGCTGGAACTCTTTAATAACCATCTGGAGCGGGCCTCCTGAGCTCTAAGTTCAGAGTCTAAAGCTCTGATTCTGTCTTAAAGGGGACACGTGCCACACCATTTGAATCCTCCCCGTTTTCTTACTCAGAGTTGTCATTTGTTTGATTGATATATGTAAACATGTTTGAATAATCCTGTATTTTCCCTCATTCAAGCCTTGATCTTAGAAAATGTCTGTTTTCACTTATCCCCCGTCTCCGCCCACTGCCCTGTACTTACTCACTTGAATATTTCAGACTCTAGAGGGGTCACCAGCCTTTTTGGGGCTGAGGGCTACTTCATAGAGTTGTTCGAGGGACCAGTTCATCATAAATGGGCTCCGTTTATCATAAACAGATTATTTAAGATATTAAGATTATTCGATAAATGTGCAGGGCATTTGTGTGTATTTATCATGTATTTTATCTTAATTCATATTTTAAACCAGTGAGTTATAAGACCAAAAAATAATTAAAAACAATAATAATTAGGAGATCAGCACTAACTCTTTCAATGAATAAACTAATGTAATTGTCAAAATATATGCAAAAAGTGCAAAGCAAATGCAACAAAATAGTCTTCATTGAAATATAACCGTTTCTCCTCGTGTGGCTCAATGTCTCAGTACTCATTTCGGTCCTGTGAGTCCTGGTGTAAATCTTGCCTGAGTTCGACCTGGTTTTAGTTCTGGGTTGGTCCTGGTCTGATCGTGGTCCTGTGCCTGTCCTGCTCCCCCCCTGCTCTCTGACCGTAATGGGCCTTGTTTGTCTTCCCTTTTGCTTGTCTTCACACTAAAACATTGCGGTCGTGATCCAAACACAGCATTCTTTGCCATGGTTCGTGCCACAGATGATTCGTCACTTTCAGTTTGGCGTAGCGGCTTGTGATGCCTGTATTTTGAAAAAGTCTGTACATGCCCAGCTCTCAAATAAGCTGGCCAAGCGGAGTTTTTGGCGACGTTTTGGATAGTGTTGTAACTTTAGAACAGGTCCACGCGGCGACTGAGAGAAGCCCTCTGGAGGACGATATGGCAACAAAACAAAAAATCACTTTTCATGGACATGTTGTATTTATATTGAGCTAAATGAACAAAATGTCACTGTGACAATCACTCAGAGCCTTTGAGAAATAGTGAATCAAGATATGACGACCTGAACAAAAATACAAAATAGCAGATTATCACAGGGATGAGCTCACGATTCAATTCATATCCCCATTTCGCCCAGCCCTCCTCTGAGCCATTTCAAGTATTACGCCGTTTAAGGCCTTTTGACAACGTTGCCGTGACTAAAAATGCGTTTCTTCACCCGCCCCAAACGCCACATTCAGCAGACTGACCATAGCAGCCCTTTGTTTACATCCAGTGCTAAATTTAGCACTGATTTAAAACGCTCATGAGTTCACATTTTGTCATGACACACTGACACGTTCACCCCGCGTCACATGACCATCACATGATCGTGGGCCAGTTTTCTCAGACTGCCATGTGGGCACCAGATGCACTTGTGTGGGTCAAACGTCACACACTGCCTCTTTACACTCTTTGCCTTGATAAACGTTAAACTGATTCAGAAAAACTCCAGACTTTACACGTGAATTGGAGTTAGCTGGAGTTTTGGGTGTGACAGCAGTTTAATTTAACTTTTATCTCTTAAATCTTAGTAGTTTTGTTTGTGAAAGTTACATATGATACCTGTTTTTATTGTTCTGATTCTTGGAACACTTTTTTGGTGCCTGTTCCTATGACTCATTTTCTTGAACAAAAACTTTTTAAATGTTCATTAAATTCATTAATTAGCACTTATTCAAGGAAATCTGTAGTTTTAGCGCACATTTTTGGGTGTGACAGTGCGTTAAGACTAGGGATGTCACGATATCAAAGTGTAGTGTGAAGATTATTGTGGGATTGATGATTATTGACGATTATTGAGACTAAACAACCGTGAAATCTTTTAATTTTCTTTCGCACCCGTTGTCTAACACGTTACTATTCTTCATGTTTGTAACCGGCGTTACAAAATTGAACTTTCTGAAAGACAAAATAAAGTAAAATGTGACCAAAAAAGCCAGATTAAAAAGTTCTTTATTATCATTATTATTTTTCTAAATTTGAATGTGAAAATTCCTTATCTACCCCCGCTCCGGTCTTCAATACCAAAATATTTTCATGCATATTTCCATTGGCACAACATCATTCAGTATCACAGTGGTGCCTCTGACCGTGCGCAGCCCATCGTGTCTATAATCTACTCCCTCCTGACAGAGGTGTGCGTCTGAGCGCTTGTTGTGCTTCGTCCTCAGGCTCCGAGCAGGCAGGTGATGCATTACTGGCTCCAGCAGCTGCAGCAGAAGCGCTGGGAGTACAGTAACACGCGAGGGTCCGGGCACAGAGACAGCTGGAGCTCCCCCGTCACGGCCCACCCTCCCACGGGCCTGGTGGCCAAAGACAACGGTAAATACTCCTCCACATCTGCACAGTCTTAACGACGTCCTCCAGGTGTTTGTTTCCGTACTTCTATAAATGTGCGCGACATTTTTAGCGGGGCTGATCGTGTCAAGTGACTTCCTTTTATAGTTTTATTTAACGTCATTTTGCTTCACTTATTTGTTAATTTATTTTGATTCTAAGGAAAAGGCTCAATACAATTTCAGTACTACAATGATGAGTAAAAATATACACTCCTTTTTAGACAATAGAAGGTCATTTTTGAAACAAAACAATAGTATTTTCTTGGTCTTGTGTTAGTTCTGTTAAAGGTCAAGACCGTTCTAAAACTATTCAGGAAATCAGAATCAGAGACTGTTTATTGCCACTGTCGATGAACAGAATTCACAAACATAGGAACTGGTTTCGGCGTTAAGGTGCAACATAAAACACTGAGCAATAATAAAATCGCTGCAATGATTAATCAACTGATCATAGTCGTCTTTGGATAATCGTAATTGTTATCCAGACTATTCAGACCCTAAAACACTTATGAAATGACCTTGAATAACAACAATAACATTATTACATAAACAATGTAAACTATCTAGTAGCTTTCAGTCATATTGCAACCTTTATTTGGTTTAAAATGTATTCATTCAAATGTGCAATATAAGTAATCGTTTGACTAGTTCCACTGCTGTACTCGGCCCTGGTGAATCTTCTCGCCACAAACTATAAATACCTTTATATTTCCGTTGATATTTTCAGATGGCGTGGTGTTCGAGAAGCTCAACGACAGCATGGAAAAGGTGCGCAGTGACTTTGCGATGGAGGCGGAGTCTGACGGCGCTGTGACTGTGGACACTCTTTTGTCCAGGGGTCCCACCGGTTCACCTGCCAACCCGCTCAACTCAATCAGAAATTTTGGCACCGAACTCCGGTATGGGCCATAATATAATTAGCATATTTCTTATAGTGTACGTTTTCTGTTAAACCGGACTGTTTCCAAGTCACTGCGTCACTTTTCTGTTTGAGGGTCTGCCACTTGCTTGTCTCACTGAATATATTTTGACTGTAATGTTCCACAGTATGGCATTAAACTTTTCCATGGTGCCAAGCACACAATGCCTCAAGGCCAGGCAAGTTACAGGTCAGATCTGTGGACTCGTTGTGAGAATGTTATAATCTTGAGCAATAAAAACACCTAATCGATTGGATGAATGCAAGATGGATTTATTTTATTTATTTTATTTATTTTATTTATTTTATTTATTTTATTTATTTTATTTATTTTATTTATTTTATTTATTGGACCTTCACCGACAACAAACCACAGTTTCACATTAAATAGTTTGTGTGTATGTGTTTGTGTGTGTTTGTGTATGTGTTTGTATGTGTGCATGTGTTTGTGTGTGTATGTGTTTGTTTGTGTGTGTGTGTTCATGTGTTTGTGTGTGTTCATGTGTTTGTGTGTGTTCATGTGTTTGTGTGTGTTCATGTGTTTGTGTGTGTGCATGGTTTGTGTTGTGTGCTATTGTGTGGTTCTGTGTTGTGTTGTATGTGTGTTGTGTGTGTGTGTTCTTGTGTTTTGTGATGTGTTCATGTTTTGTGTGTGTTCATTGTTTGTGTGTGTTCATTTGGTGTTTTCTTTGTGTGTGCGTGGTGGTGTGGTGTTGTGTGTGTTGGTGTTGCGTGGTGGTTTTTGTGTGTGTGTGCATGTGTTTGTGTGTGTGTGCATGTGTTTGTGTGTGTGTGCATGTGTTTGTGTGTATGTGTGTGTGTGCATGTGTTTGTGTGTGTGTGTATGTGCGTGTGTGTGTGTGTGTGTGTGTGCATGTGTTTGTGTGTGTGTGTTTGTGTGTGTGTTTATGTGTATGTATATATTATATATAAAATCAAATAAATCGAGTAAAATAAAATGCTGTGTTTAGACAGACTTACTACTATGGAAAGTGCTGATACGAGAGGCAAAGACTGGTTTGCCTTTGTTTGGGCTTTAACTGAGCCACTGCATCAAATGATATTTCCTGCTTTAATGAAGGCTGCACAGCTCTTTAAGCAGCTTTAAGTTTACTTTTTTGTTTTAAATTCTCTTTTTCTAAACGTGTCTATATTAAAATATAGCAACGTCGTGCAGCCCTACTTTGTTGCATTTTATTCCATTCTTTTGCGTCTGCCCTTTAACAGTAGCAGAACCTTCCCCACGTTTGTCCTCACTCTTTTAGCTTTGTAAAATGTAGTATATTTTTGTCCTTTCAGAAACTCCATGTCTTCTCTGCGGGCCGGGCGTCCCGGTGACGGCAAGAAGAGTGTGTTTTACACGGCCAACAGCAGCACAGTGGACGAGTGGGAGCTGCTGGATGCTCCCCCCAAAGACCTGACCTCCGACGGCAAACACAACGAAGCCCACAGACGTACGTTCACCGCCAGAGTCTCGGCACAAATGGCTCTTTCTTGTGTGCTACCTAAATGTGTTGTGTTTTGTTTTTTTTTATCTGGCTGTATTTGTCCTATTTAACTTTATTTTGTCTTTCAGAAAGTTGAATTTTGTAAAGCCGGTCACAAACTTGAGAAACAGTAACATGTTAGACCCACGGGAATGAAGGAAAATTCAAGAGTTCACTGTACTAAAATTGTTTCGTCACAGTCTCAAATCATCGTGAATAATCGTTAAATCGGGATGTTTTTTCTCACAATAATCGTGACACTAAAATTTGGTATCGTGACATCCCTAATTGTAAATAAAGCAACTAAATTATATCTAAAAACCTAGCAATTTTGTTGTAGTCTTTTCCAGTTTGTTGAGTCTTGACATAATTGATGCATCTCTTTTTAGATTCCTTCGGCTCAGCGTTCACCTTCGACTTTCGGGCGCAGCTCCGGGAGGAACAAGAGGCTGTTTCTGCCGGGGAGGCTGAGCCGCGGCAGCGCGGACATGTCTGCCGCGGAGTACAACGGCAGCAGACCCGTGGGCCTGCACCTGCGGCTCCAGAGTCAGCAGGAGGAGCTGAGCCCGAGTGCAGGAGGAGCGGGCCCCAGCTCAGAGAGGAGCTGCTCACTCACAAGGTCGTGCTACGTGCTAAGAACATGTGCTCTCCAGTTAAAGGGCAGGCCCCACTTTTACCACAAAACTAGAATATATAGTACATGAGTGATAACAAAAGCACCATCTAGGACTAGATAAAAATATAAGTAAAAGGACATTTAAAGATGCAGAGGATTAAACGGTCAAATAAATAATAACAACGGAAATATATATGTAACTTTAATATACCGTGATGCTCTACATAAATGTGACTTCTCATTAATGAAATTGTGCTTGGAGTAAATGAAGATGTCCTTGTAACACAAAAAAAAAAAACTACAATATTTTTGGTTGCAACAAACCACTAAAAAGGAAGGAAGCAAGTTTCATAAAAAATTCCCATGAACCAATAATCAAGCAATACTAAGTATCATGAAGTAACAGATGAGCGTTTTATTCTGTGCAGTTTCCTGAAAGTTATTGATTGTTCCTTTAGTAAAAGTATGACATAAAAAAAAATCTACTTTGAAGAACTTTGAAGTATTTCAGACAGATTTTGAGAACTATTAAAGTGTCAAAAGTAGTGATCTGGATAAAAATAAATACAGAGGAAAATGTTTGTATTACAGAAACAACTACACAGCTATTTTATTTGTATATATTTTGTCTGTTAAAAGTCGGGAAGTCAACTCAAACTATGAATGTGTATGAAAATAACCCCTCAGTCATTTCAGTAAAGTACAGTAAGAAAGTACAGATACTTGCTGTCAAATGTTAAATACTTTATACTTTTACCTTTGTAGTTTGTCACTTCCACCACAGGATTCTTATACTATGTTTTTATTTTATCTTCTCTGTTTCCCTTCAGGAGCTGGTGAGACTTCTGCAGCAGACCCTCAGAACCTCTCAGTGTGACTGGCAGTCTTTACGCCGCGGAGCCCAGGACTTTCTGCTCCTTCAGACCCAAACACGCTGGCCCCCGAGCAGCCCGAGCCCCCTGCAGTGACTCCAGAGGCCCTGTCCCAGTTAGAGCTCCTCCTGCAGGACAGAGACGCACAGATCCAGTCGCTGTGTGGACACATGGAGCGGGCTGGCGCTGGAGAAGGACAGTCTTTTTTGCAGAAGGAGCTCAAGGGGCTGAAGCTCAAAGTGGGCGAGATGAACGAGCAGCTCGGCATGCTCATGGAGACCATCCAGGCCAAGGACGAGGTCATCATGAAACTGTCCCAGCAGCCGAGCTCGATGAGCTAAAGGCAGCCACAGCGAGCCCGGCTCACCCCACTTCAGCAGAGAGCAGAACGAAGTGGATATACTCAAGGTCCACTGCTCTGTTTGCTTTGCAGATAGTGGAATATGTTGACGTCACACTCGCACTCGCTCATTTCATTTCAAAGAAAAATCCAAAACAAAACAACATCGTTAAACATGTTTATTTTGTTAGTCACAATGTCCATTAATGCACCATATGTTCACAGCAAATTCAGCTCCTTTTAAAGTGCATTTACCAGGTTCGACCACACGTTTCACCAAAACATAGAGGATATAATTATATTTAAGATTTTGCTAAAAATGTTGCTTATTTTAGTTTATAGAATGTTATATCCTGGTTGGACCTGATCAGCAAAATATCACATTGTCATTTCACAACTGTTACCTAGCAAACAGACTGTGAACAAAGGCTAAAGTCCATTTCAATGACACAATAGTTATGATTTGAGGATAATTGATACCTGATGATACCTTTTTTATTGCATGTTTTAAACTGTCAAATGTGGCAGTTGTGTGTAAATTGTCCCTGCATTGATGGAAGGTCTCTTATTAATGACAGACGGGGGGATTTTGTTTTAGAACTCGGCACAAACGCCAACTTGACTGATGTTAAACGGATGATAGTATTTACCACAGGGACTACTCCACCAAACCAAGTCATAATAAGAAAAAAACATGTCTTATGCACGTTAAACAGGAACCAGTATCGTATTATTCATTTTCAAGAGTTATGCCCAGAAGTAAAATCCACTAATGTTCAAGCACAGCGTCCATTATCAGTAATGAATAAGCAAGTCTCAGTTCGATCTGTACAAATATTGTGTGATGTCATCTGTGAAACCCAGCAATCCGAGCTCTCGTCATCTTTTGTGTTTAGATTATTAACTGGTTTAACCTTGTTTTATGTTTCAGGACAGCCTTCAGGGATACAAAACCCAAAACAAGTTCCTCAACAAAGAAATTCTCGAGCTGACAGTGTTACGTCGAAACGCAGAGAGCCGAGAAAAGGCTCTTGAAGCAAAGGTAACTTCTTGTAAGAAAGGGGAAGTGTGAAAAGTTGTTTTGCAGGTGACTTTTGAGCTCATGTTTGCGTTGCAGTACACGGCTCTGGAGGCCAAGCTGTGTCAGGTGGAGAGCAAGTACCTGGTGCTGCTGCAGGAGGTGAAGACGCCCGTGTGTGGGTCCTCGGAGCAGAGCCCGGCCCGAGAGGTCATCTCCAGACTGTTGGAGGACGCACTTCAGGGAGAGAGCTCGGAGCACGACCAGCTTTTCCTCAAGCCCAGCACCGTCAGGTGGGTTCATGCTACAGCGCACAATCTGGAATTAAAAACAGCACAAAAACTGTTGCTTTTATTGTTTTTGCTTTCTTTCTGTGCCGGATTTTGACTTTGATAAGCTAACCCAGCACACGTTTTTGGTTAAAAATATTCCATGACACTCCTCCCACTAAAAACACTAGAATTAAATAAAACTGAAGATGTGTTAGTTTATTGCCATTCTGTGAAACTTTTCAGGCAAAGCCCAATAACATATCCAAGGAAACAACAGGCAAAAATGTCTTTGGATGTGCAATTAACTGTCAAACTCCAAACTATGAACTGCTCTAAAGCGTCGTCACTGTCACCAGACCTGACTAACAGCTGCGAGTCTGCAGCTCGCCCCACTTTCACAGTGTTTATCTGCAAGTACAGACGTGTTTCTGAGGAAATCCAAGGAGTCCCTCTTACCAGCAGGACACATAGATGGAACGTTTGGATTCGCTTCACTGTCCAGGTGCATTAACATAACAAGATATATGAACAGCTAAAGTATTCACAACATGCATTTCAGAAGTCACAACATTAGCAGGCTATTTATATACTGGGAATTGGAACACATTTTGATACAATTCATTTTTGATCCCTAATTCTTACTATTTTGCTTAATCGATTTATTAATACTTAAGCAAATCTGAGCCCATATCGTTTGTGAAAGCTCAACATGTTTGGTTACATTTAGAACCAGGAAGTGCTTCTACACATGTCTACAGCCCGTACATGGTCACAAGACTTATTTGAATCATTTTAGCTTCTGAACTAATGTCACTTCAACGTATCAAAGAGCAATTTAGTCCGATACCAGGTAATACTATCGCAAGTATCGCTTTTTATCGATCAAATAACGATCTCAATGAGTTTAGGATTAATGCGTTTAAGCTCCTCTGTATATTTTTGCGTGTGAATCGACACCAATACCGCGGTCATTATCCCCGATATTGTATAACGATATTTTGGTATCGATTCGCCAATCACTGCTTCAAAGCCTCTGTTTGTTAGTGCCATGTAGCTAATTAGCCGTGCTGCTTTTAGCCATCTCAACATTGTTCACTCCCCTAGTGTGCCAGACGGGGGCGACGGTCACATAATCAAGCATCCTTTGAGAGTAAATCACATTATTCTGCTATAAATTTCCAGTGAATATGACGTGTTCGGCTTCAAGACTGTCCCAGAGGAGGAGGAAGAGGAGGAGAAGCTGGTGGCAAAGGTTCGAGCGCTGGAGCTGAAGTCCTTGTCCATGACTGACCAGGAGGTGTCTGTCGGGGTGAAGTGGGAGAACTACCTGGCCAGCACCATGAACCGAAACCTGGTGCGCTCCCCCGAGCTCAAGAACCTGGTGCGCTGCGGTGTGCCTCACGAACACCGCTCCCAACTGTGGCGCTGGTGTGTCTCTTTCCACGTCAAGAAGTTACGGGACCACATCACCGCGGTAACAATTATTACGAGACTTTACTGAACGTGGCCAAAGAGAAACCCAACCCGGCTTCAAAAAACAGATCGAGCTGGACTTACTGCGAACTTTGCCCAACAACAAGCACTACGCCTCTCCCAGCGCCGAGGGAATCCAGAAGCTACGCAATGTCCTCACCGCTTTCTCCTGGAGGAACCCAGACATCGGCTACTGCCAGGGACTCAACCGGTAAAGCAATAAATCACTGTGTCCTGATTCTGTTTCAATAGATCTCGGATTAAAAAACAATTCATTTCAGATTGGTAGCCATTTCGTTGCTTTATCTGGACCAAGAGGATGCCTTCTGGATGCTAATTGCTATTGTAGAAGTTTTCATGCCAAGGGATTATTACACCAAAACACTGCTGGGCTCACAGGTAACGGAGTGCATGGCTTAGGTTTAATGTTTAGGCTTACATTTCTCTATTGTAAGAATATGTCATATCAACTGTTTAAATAAATATTTTATTCTGTATCCAGGTAGACCAGCGAGTGTTTAAGGACCTCATGTGTGAGAAACTGCCCAGACTTCATGCCCACTTTGAGCTGCACAAGGTGGACTTTTCCCTGATCACGTTTAACTGGTTCCTGGTGATTTTTGTGGACCAGTGTGGTGAGCGACATCCTCTTCAAGATCTGGGACGCCTTCCTGTATGAGGGTCCGAAGGTACAGAGCACAGGGCTTTCTTTTACTCTTCCAACACAGCTGAGATTGAAAATGATGTGTTGCACACCGAGAGCTGAAACATGCCTCGACATGTGTCGTGTCCTTTGAGACGCCACTGTCTGTACACAGTCACAGATATACTCGTGTCGACCCTAGCAACCCTTATAGCAGTTGGTTCTTAACCTTGTTGGAGGTACTGAACCCCACCAGTTTCATATGCGCATTCACCGAACCCTTCTTTATTAAAAAATTAAAATTCAAAACATGGTTATATATTTTACTGGTGCACAAAATGAACCGTGCATCAAAATCGGTGTTCAAAGAACAAAACCATTAAAACATGATTTTCACACAAAAACAAAAACATAATAATGAATATTTACTGCAAATCAGTGTGACTTCTGCTGTTGCCTTTCAGAGACCAGATCAGAAATGCGCGGCTTCGCCTTGGCAAGTGCCACTCTCATGTCATTTTCGCAACAAAGTCTGTTCCTTTTCTTCGTTTTTATGGCCAACATCCTCGAAAAGGATTGCTCGCAAAGATATGTTGTAACAAACGGCATGAAAATCTCCAGAGCTTTCTTAGCAATAACAGGGTACGTTACCATTTGTTGACACCAAAACGTTGAGAGCGTTGTTGTTCTGAAGAGTTGCTGTTGAACCTGGCTCTGCTGAATTTCAATGATTTCATCAAGGTATTCATCATTGACATCTGTTGTCTCAACATTAAACGTGAACGGCTGTCTCACCCATGCTGGATATGACTCTCTTGTAGGGAAGTATCCGTCGAGAGACTTTGCAAGCTCATCTAAGTGCGTCTTGTACTGTCCATCTCCATGCAGCTTAAGGAAGTGTTCTCTTAGTTTTGCTGGTGCTAGACTAGAATTGCTCAACTTGGCATTGCAAATCATGCAGTTAGGACGCTGACTCCCATCACGTTTCGTTATACACGTGAATCCATATTGTACATATTCGTCCGACCACTTTCCTTTTTTTTGCTCGACATAGTTAGTATAAAGGGATTAAAATATTAAGAAAGACATCACACGACGTACCATCACGACAGTCACAATTCGACTACTGAGTGCGCCAAATTCCCTGCAGCACAGATAGGCCAAGCGATGTTGCGTGATCACCTGCAGCCAATGATGGCCAAGCGGGGCGTGTCATCACGAATCATATGAGTCGGGTGTGTGTCTTGACCTCCACCGAACCGCTGAGACTGACTCAACGAACCCTTGGGGTTCGATCGAACCCAGGTTAAGAACCACTGCCTTATAGTGATGGTGGTTCAGTAAATATGGACTGCAGTGCACCGGAGTTGGTGTAACATGCTGTCTGGAACTAACTTGCACAAAATATGTGCCAAACCACCTCTCATTAGGTCAACCCCTGATGTAAAACAAGATATAACCGTAATTATGGATCAAAACATTTAGCATTTTGTTTGTGGTAAAACATGCAGCGCCTGTACAAATGACATACTCATGTAGGCTTTAAATACATATTTTTCGTCCTCAGATCATATTCCGATTTGCCCTTGCACTTTTTAAGTACAAAGAGGAAGAGTTCCTGAAGTTGCAGGATTCTACCGCCATCTTTAAATATCTTAGATATTTTACCCGCACAATCCTTGATTCAAGGTGAGGCGTCTTTTGCTTTGTATTTCTAATACAAGATAAATCAAGTATTATATTGACTGTCTTTGACCTTTTTGCTTGTTGAGCTGTTTCCTAATGCAGAGTGTTTGATCTCCTTTGTAGGAAACTGATGAACATGGCATTTGTGGATATGAACCCTTTCCCCATGAGGCAGATTCAGAGTCGTCGGGCGTTTCACCTGGAAAAGGTGCGGCTGGAGCTGAGCGAGTTGGAGGCCATCAGACAGACCTTCCTCAGGGAGAGGGAGAGCAGCCAGGACGGGCGCAGCTTTGTCAGTGATGACGACGAGGACAACTAAAGCCAAACAGACCTCAACCTCAGAGTTCACTGGACTCTGCTTTAAATTTCATAATCAGACATTTACCGGCCAAACGGTCTCAGTATTCCTGCCATTCTTTTAGTGTTGAATGCCTTTTGCTGTTCTGTCTGATATTCCACATTGTGTGGAAGCTCACGTTCTTCTCAATCAGTTTTTGCACATGTGGCTGTTTTTTAATGATCAGCCACTTTATCTGTTGAAGGAATGATTTTTATCGCTTTTAGAACCATTGTAGGTAGTTCTTAATTTTACCTTTACCAGTGGTTTGCCTTGTTTATCCTTCCGTCGCTGGACACGTCCATTCGTTGCACTTAGTTTACGTGTGCTGATTCATTACGTTTGCTGAAAGCCTTAAATCCTTTGTCACGTTTGCTGAAAGTCTTAAATCCTTTGTCACATTTGACTCACATGTCCATGGGACTAAGTTGTCACCATCATGCAGAGTTTATTTTGGCTGTTGCTCAAAAATGGAAGATGTACTTGCAGGAGTTGTCCTTTAGGTGGCGGAAGAGCTTCTGTTTACTGACACTGGTACAGTTCAGACTGAGTAAAGCTGGATTACTTTGTTACATGGACATAAGTTGGTGTTGACATGTGAATTGTGTGAAATGCCAGTGTTGATGGATTTATTTCAAGAGTTTACATAAGCTCCTAAAGGTACCACGAGAGTTATGGCTGTATCGTGAGCCCAGTACATTGATCTTAAAACCACTTGTTCAAAATATTACCTAGAGTCAAATTTGTACAATGCTGAAAAGTGTTTGATTGTATTTTTCTTCATCTTTTTATATCGCTAGTGCCTTTATTCAGCCTTGCTACAATAAAAATGACCAGTTGTATTTGGCACTTGATGGTATTGAGAGCAGGTCTCTCCAGCACATTTATAATCCACATTTCACAGTAAATAAGCTAAATGTCACTTTCTATGCTTGCTTTTGTTTTCACAAAAGAGTATTACGCACTTGCCTTTTGTATATCGATCCACTTTTGATAATCAGTATCATTTCTATAACAAAATCATATCTGTCAATCAATAAACATCAGCTGACTGAATGCATTTGTTGTTCCCACATTCTTTATTGTAATGAATGGATTATATAGTATGGCGTAAAAAATATTACATATCAGATGTTTTTGGCCGACAAATTACATTAACATAAATATTTACTAATTAATTCACCCAAAAATGTAACTTTTCCCTGTTGTGTAACTTATAACCACAGTATGTACGTTCTCGGCTAAAGTATAATTTGTTTGACTTTTTTGTGCTGATTGTGTAAACTCATGTCCACCTTTTTAGTTACATTGCTCTTATCAAAGTAGAACAAATCTGTCAAATATTGATACTTTGCCAGTGCTAATGCGTCAAACATCCCTCTATATCACCGACGTTCGCACTGACGGTTTGCTCTTCCCGAATGAAATGTCTGTGAATCTTACATTTCTTTTATCAGTGAAGACACAGGTTTACTGCAGCAGCCCCCAACATTTTTTCCTTGTAAGGATCAGAACTATACATTATTTTCTGGGACAAAATGCATACTAACCCTAAAACCTAGTTAAAATACATGGTCCTATTACTCATGTTGGCTGTTTTTCCAGGTGCGTAACAGTTTAATTTTGGTTTTATTGCACTAAAATGTATAAAGAACGGTGTCTTTATTGTGAGCGGGCTTGCGTTGTCACAGAATTGGCGCCTCCTGCTGCTGGTTTTTGTTGAAATGTTGTTCCTTTAGCTATAATATTCCATAAAACTTAATCTGTCACCATGGAAAATGTTTCGAAGTATGAATTTAACTTTCTATTTCCATGGAATTATGTAGGAATTATACTCCACAACATGGATAAAGTTTTCTTCTAGGGCCCAGATTTGGATGTCGGCGGTCCAGTTCTGGCCCTTGGTCCTGTTGTTTGCTGCATCGTCATATTCATTCAAACAAAATAATAATGTTTGAAAAATAATGAACAATAGTATTTTCATTTCCCTGCTCTCTACTCATCCTGGAGGACCTACAGAAAGCGATGACATCTGAAACCCCACCACTATTGTCTCCGCGCATGTGAATCTGCAATGCTGAAGTGGAGTGTGTGTGTGTGTGTGTGTGTGTCAGTTCCTGAAATGCTCAGACATGTCGGTCAGTGTGTTGTTGACAGGCTGCAGTGTCATGACGGAGCCGTGTGGTGGGCGGGGACCACGGGCCACAAAAGAGACAGTCAGGAGCAGAGGCTGAGGCGCTGGAGGAGAAGTCTGATGCGCACACATGACGAGGAGGGCGCTCGTGTCAGGACGGAACAAGGACATATGCTCAAGGTAAGAAGACTGCAAGTTGGAATCTCTTTTACACAATGATTTTGAATTGAAATGGACAGCAAGGACATGTGTGTTCTTCTGTGTTGAATCCAAATGTGCCATTGTGGTACAGACTCCAAACAGTGGGCTTTAACTTTAACCACCTGCCTGTTTCCATTGAGATTTCATGGCTTTACGGCATTACTTTTATCTATTTTAACAACATTTCCATAGAAAACAATCAGGTGCCAGACCCTGAAATGAAAAAAAGTTACATATTGCACCTTTAATCATCTTAACCATGACTTTTCGCTGTGTGCCAGTTAATCATTTAGTACATTAGCCCCAGAGACACATTTATGTACGTGTTGTTCCTGCTTGTCTTAGATAAGATCTGCATTACAAATTCAGTAGTTTGATCATGATTAAGTCCAAGGTATTGTCCTCTTTTATGTCTTGTTCAGTCCTTATCTAGTCCTCTTAATACTCAGAAAGTTAAATATTTAGTTTGAAAAGTTGAAGAACATACACAGTCCTTGTCAAATACTATAGAACCATAAACCACAGAGATTGGAAATCCATTACTTGCCTGGGAAAAATACATTTTGTGGCGCTTACTCATTGAATTGTTGGCATAATTTTTTTTGTCATTTTTTTTTTCAGTTTGGACATTTCACAATCAGAGCAAACCGTTCAGCCGCCGTGCCCCAATTACCCCAAACAACCTGATATTTGTAATCTTTTCCCAAGCCCAACAGCACAATGTCATAACAGTGAGCACTGGTTTAGCCCATATTTGTCAGAGAAATCCACCCCTCCTCGTAAAACCTGCAGTGTTTTTCGAGGCACAAAGGTGAAAGTCTTTACTGCTGGAATGCTTTCTGCTTGTCCCAACTTGTGATTAACATTTTCATCTCTAGAGCGGCAGAAATTGATGTTCACTTATACTTCTGCTTTTCAAGGAAACTGCGCGGAGACAAAAGACGAGCCGAGTTCAGTGTTGTCTATCAAAAGAAAAACCACATCAATGAGGACGTCCGGTATGGCTGTTTTTAAGCAACAGAACGTGGAAGATTTTTACGAGATGGGAGAGGCGTTGGGGAGGTAAGCCTATATTTGTCAATGTGCTCAAATGTGTGTTTAAATGTCTTAGCTGAGGTACAGTCAAATGTGAAAGAACTGTCGATGCAGAAATATCAAGATTACAATATAAGCTTTTTCCATTTGTTTGTGTAACCAGTGCTTTTTGCAGCATTTGGAGACGATTCTATATCATTTTGTGTTTTTAAATACACCCGATATTCAAATGTTGCACAACTTCGAAACTAAATTCTTCTTAGTCGTGAGTTCAATTCAGTCGTTTTCCTGTCCTTGCCCCCTTGTCTATCTTTGCACCCTGCTTCTGTGATTGCGCGTCCAGCCGGCCTGCGAACAAGTGGGGAACACTGGGACAAAGTGTTTCATAGCAGTGATGTCAGGAGAGGTAGAAAAGAAAAAAAAAGAAGAAGAAGAAGAAGAAGAAGAAGAAGAAGAAGAATAAGAATACAGAGGAAATGTCGTCTCGTAAGTCTTTCGTTAAAAAGGAAGTCGGTGTGTCTGCCTTTCCGAGTTGAAGAGTCAAGAGGTGGAACTCGCCGCTAACGGATTGAAACGATTCAGGATGAGTCCTCGTGTGGTCTCGGAGCAGTGTGACTACAGCAGCAGACACACCCTGATACAACGGCACTTAATGTTCTGTTGAAAAGAGCAACAGCTGCAATAACGAGCTCTCAGACGGAGGAGGGAAAGGGAAAGCCTGCGAAGGAATTGGATGTGGGATTACAGGGATTTCGTAGAGGCCCATTGAACCCGACCGACATTCAAAAGTCCTCAGAAATGGAACGAAAATCTGTCTATTGAATGTATAAAATAAAATGTACTTCAGCGTTGCCAAGTTACTTCTTTTGTAAAGTTGCGTTTTTTTATGTTTTTGCCTAAATTCAGGTCTGTTCACAATAATACACCCAGTAATGACTGTGATACAGGCTGTTAACACTTAAATATTGTTTGGAAGTAGTTTTTTCTCAGCGCGTTTCTTTATTTTTTTGAAGTATTTTTGTTTTCTTCAAAGGCTTGGTCGCTTGTTGCTCTTTGAAAACCTTGCCACCCTGACCATGATATCACACAGGCTACGTTTGTAAAAGAAATGTTTGGATTATTATTAATTTACCAAGCAACTGCTCCAACCTTTAGACCAGAGATGCAGCTGTGCAGTCTGTTTTTGTCATGTTTTGTGAGCAGGGAGTCTCCTCACACTCCCCTCTTGTTGACACAGTAAATGTCATGCTCACATACTTCCACTTGTAACATTTATTACCATGACTGGTGGTCACACGAGGTCAGCCCCTACAGCGCGTCTGAAAGAAAGATTGTTTAATACCACAGAAAATATTGTGATTGAGTTTTAGTTTTCAGCACTTCTGCACTTAAAACACAAGTGATGATTTCATGACAGGTGTTTTTATTGCTCAAAAATACCTTCAAAAGACGTGTAACTTGACTCTCTTTGCGCCACTTGCTCGTCTCCATGGATACTTAAACAGAAGTGAGCTGTCAAGAAGCAAGAAACGCGTGTCAGGGAGATGAGTCGTCAATAGTTTTGTTTTCTAGAAGGACGCAAAAACAAACTGAGTCCAACACAGGAGAATGTGGGCCGTAGGAGGAACAGGAAGTGTCATTGTTTACTCGCATGCCTGAGCAAAAATAAAAGCGCTTCCAAATTTTGTAGCCATAATTTCTGCCCCAAATGATCTGCAAAATGAATTCTGGGGTTGCAGCTCGGTAATTGGTGGCTGATGAGGTCACTATGTTCTAATCGTCAGTGATATAGGTTAATAAACAAGTTCAAATATGTCTACATCCAATCCTCAGAGGAAGAAACTGGACTATTATGTATTTTAAATGGTACTGATTAAAAGTATGTATTGTTTATGTCCAGGCAATTGATACTGAAAGCCATTTTTATTGTTTTTTAATAAGAAAAAAACAAATCGAATTGAATATCAAGATGAATCAATATGAAGTGTGAAATATGAAATTTGACCAATCGCCCAGCTCTAGTTGACAGTACGGAATGTAAATATGCACGTTGATACATGATATATAAATGATAATACAGTAATCTATAAATAAACATTTGAAATTAATCTCATGACGCGCTACTTTTTGGCTGGAAATGCCGTTGGATAATGACCCGTCCGAGGCTGTGTTGTCCATAGAAGGGCAATTGATCAGTTTGTTTGTCAGATTATGGCAGATTATTTTACTGCCATGGCTCCGCAGAATGTACTCTGCAAACAACATCATATGTCTGTATTAAACCAGTTAACCCTGTAGTTTAAACCAAACAAACGCTTCAAGCATGTTCTGAAATGCGCCTGATCAGTTTAGCAGTTCATATTTCAAACGTTGATGCATGATTTCTTTTAATCACGATTTTAAAACATAAATTTGCAAATGTAGTCACAATCGCAATTGACGTAAAGGCTTCAGGGTGATAAGTGACAACAGTGTCAGTGAAAATCATGGGGAGCCCCCTCTTTGCTTTGCTTGTGGGGGGATGATTCTGGCCCAGAGGTGGTTCATGTGAGATCTTTGCGCTGGGCCGGCGCCATGAGTCGGGACATTGCTCGAACGTGGTTGTGCCTAATGACCTTCAGCTGTTGGAGATAGAAAGTGTGTGGAGAGATGGTGGTCCCAGTTCCACAGTCAGAGCAGGACAAACGCCTCCCCCCTCGCAGACAGAAATGAGCAGTATCTTTAAGTAGCAAACTGCTTTAGTTCCAGTGTTGTTAGATTTGCCCCTCAACCAGAACGTAATGTAACATACTTATAAATGTTGCGTACCCTTAAATAGTCACCAACTTGGATTCATCTAACAAATACAGTAGGTCCGAGCCTCCTACTGGAGAACTGCTGCAGGTGATGATCTTTAAGGTGCAACACGCTATTTAAACACAATTGATGCAGTGAGTGGCTTCTCATGTCTGAAACAACCATGTGGAAAGACAAATCCCGTGGTCATGGAGAAGATGTCAGTGTGTTTGAGAAAGGTCAAATAATTTGCATGAAGCAGAGAAAACATCTAAGGAGAAGCAGAAACTACTATCTACTACAGCTGAACCCCAGTGAGAGTGTTTGGGACGAGCTGGAGAAGGCTTTGTGCAGTGGTCACTCGCTCACGTCATCAATACAAGATCAATCAGTGAAAAATAATGCAACACCGGATGGAAATAAACCTTTTAATATTGCAGAAGCTTGTTTAAACTATGCCACAGCGAATGTGTGCTGTATTCAAAGCTAAAGGTGGTCCTACCAAATATTAGAGCGCGTTCCCTTTTTTCTGTGGTAACTTGTATTTTGGACAGGTAGTGTAGATTAATACATTTGAGTTACTTTTAACAATAAAAGAACTGAAACATGTAATGTAGTCCGCCAAACAAAGAAAAGGTTTGATTTAGTCACTTTCTGCGATACTTGAAAGATCAACCAAGACATTCACACTTTCACAGGCACATTTTACCACATTTCTGATGGACACTCCCCAAAAGAAGTCTTGATTATAATTTTTTGCCAGTTCTTGAGCACAGAACCATCCCCTGCACCACACAGTCCTCGGCACACTTCAGTCTGGTTGAAGCGAGGCCCCTCTCCCTCTCCCTCTTCCTCGCCCCCGGCCTGGAGCTGGATGTTTTGTGCTCTGATGACGAGACTCATGCTCCCTCTTCAGTTCACACATTATGATAGTGATCTGAACCAGAGTAGCCCTTTCAAACACGTCCTTGGGCTAAATATTTCAGTTCGTCACGTCTCAAAGCTCTTAAAGCCATAGATCTGATGTATAATTCAGATCTAATTATAATAAATGGTATCAAATAATCCGATCAATGATGCTCTACATTGTGTATTATATTTATCAAACCAAACATAACAGATTCAACAAAGGAATGATAGAGCCAGGCTAAACGTAGCAATTGTTTAGCTTTTTTGATAACTGTTTCCGCTGAAATAACACTTCACACGTGTGCCTCAGCTGGTCACGTGTTTCAGATGTCGAAACTACATGTTCCACTTGTGCGGTTCGTGAGCTTCCTCGTTCTTTTTAATCTTCCTCCACAAAAGTAGTAAGCATAAGCAGAGGGAAAGTGCGCTATTCTTAGGCCACGAGCAACATGATGATGCAAGACGGCACAAGAACACGGCCTTTCTTTCATTTCAGGCATGAATTCTGTGAAACCCATTAGAGGGATATTTCCTCAAGATGCTTTGGAACTCTTGATCTTCTTCAGTCAAGTGGACTCGCAGTTCATTCACTGACAATTTGGAAAAGAAATGGCACAGGGTTTATATTCACCATAGAGTCCATAAAAACATTTGACACGTAAACTGTTTTATTTCTGTTCCTCTTTTATGCAGAACTCTTCGCTGCGTGTTCCCACCGTGTGACTTTTATTTGATGTAGTCATGATTTATCGAAACAGGTTAAACCCATGGAATTCTACATCTCGTTTGCGTGAGAGATCTGACCAAGTACACGTCAGAAAAACACTAGTTACAAAGACGTTTTGAGAAACGCTGGAATAATCACAACAAAACTACATTTAGAGGCATAAACAGTGTGTATAGAATTCTCGCTCTTTGTTTTATTACAACAGAACGCGGTTTACTTTGTGGTATTTCTTCAGTCCAAACCAGCATCTGGATCTGTCTATCAGTATTGTTTTTGTCCGGGTTAGATTTGTCTCCAAATAAAACAAATACTCAAAGTGCAGCGTGCCAAAGCACATATTGCACTGCATGTACCTTTTGACTTCTTGTACTCATTCACCAAAGTCGGTCGTTGACTTTGCGTTTCCATGTTACTATGGCGAGGGCACAGTCAGCCCCCGGACTGAATTGTGTGTTATAGTGATAATCTCGTCCTCCGTGCCACACATTTTGGCCAGGCGACTGTTTCAGAAATAGTTTTGACACTTCTGAGTTCGCTCTGTCAGTGACTCGATTAGGAGCTAATGACTGTGTAGTGATGACGGAGCGGAAATGACTGTGTAGTGAGCAAATGACTGTGTAGTGAGCGGAGCTAATGACTGTGTAGTGAGCGGAGCTAATGACTGTGTAGTGAGCGGAGCAAATGACTGTGTAGTGAGCGGAGCTAATGACTGTGTAGTGAGCGG